>JAUTDX010000016.1:0-447132 GCA_030844895.1 Ambrosia x helenae
GTCATCATTTGATGATATTAAACGTGTTTTGCAGACGGGTCCGTTATGCGTTCGTCTTGCCATGTTGTTGTCTGATTCATGCATTGTATATTCAAATTCATATATTATTAATTATACCATTTGTTTTAAACATTCTTTTACATGTTCATGTGTTATATATACTTTAGTTTGAATTTATACTACAATTTGTATACATCTTATTATTAATGTAAATGTACTTTACTTGAAAACTGTGGCCAATATGTGTTAA
This sequence comes from Ambrosia x helenae, assembly GCA_030844895.1. Classification (NCBI taxonomy): domain Eukaryota; kingdom Viridiplantae; phylum Streptophyta; class Magnoliopsida; order Asterales; family Asteraceae; genus Ambrosia; species Ambrosia x helenae. Next base: position 251 of record JAUTDX010000016.1, read on the forward strand.
ACATGTAGCCAAGTTAGTGTTAAAATATGTCAAAACTGCAGACGAAATGTGTCATAATTAACTGCATAAAAATGTGCCAATCAGCCAAAAACTACAACAAAATTTGCCGAAATGTGTTAAAAACTACAACCAAGAAAGTGCCGAAATGTGTAAAAACTGCAACCGAAATAGGTTATAAGCTGCAGCAAAAAATGTGTTTGTAATGGGTCAAAAAATTGCAGCCAAAATGTGCCGAAAGGTGTTTAAAATTGCAGCAAAAATTGAAGCAAAAATGAGCCGAAATTAGTCAAAAATTGCAGCCAAAACTGCAGCAAAAAAGGTGTCAATACTGCAGCCAAAATGGGTCAAAACTGCAGAAAATTTGTATCAAAATCGTAGCAAAAGTTGTAGTGAAAATGGGTCATTATGCAGCCGAAAATGCCATTCAAATTTAAACAACCAAACTTATATTAAAATGGTATTCATTCATCCGTTAAACTTGGTACATACATAAATTCAAAACACATATCCATTAATTCATACATCCAAAATTAGTACATAGGTTAATTCATTGTAAAAGAAAAATACATGATGAAAAGGACCTAATAAAAAAACTTCAATCTTTTATTCTTCAATGCCATAATTCTAGCTCGTTCTTCATGTCGCCTAATCTGACGTTCCCTTATCCTAGCTTGATATTCTTGGTTGCTAATCGATCTCAATAGCCTATCACTTCTCAGCTCCTCCACACATGGAGTGTCAGCAAAACCCGCAACTCCTTCCATGTAGCATTACACTATGTGAAATACTATTCACATTTACATTGGCTAAAACAATCGCATTACTCATTTGAAATACAGTTACATTAATAACATATGGCAAACCCATGACAAACAAAACATTATATCATTTTAACATTAACTATCACAAATTAAATTATCACACATGTCTAATACATTAAAAATTTTATAACATAATGTGTTTACATCGCATACAAAGCCTATTCACACTAAACATCAACAAATACAAGACTGCCACACATGTGAAATACAAGTATAGATATCTCATACATGCAACATAGGACAAGCACATCAGTCTAACTTAACACTAACTATCAAAAATAATATTATCACACATGTGTTTTACATGGAACAATTATCACACTTGTGTAATGCATGTCATACAATGCTTGTTCACGATTAACATAAGCTACACCAGGCATATTACACATGTGAATTACTGTTACATACAAAGCCTATTCACATTTAACATAACACATGTGTAGTGCATTGCATACAAAGCCTATTCACATTTAACATCAACTAAAACAACCATACTACACATGTGAAACACAGTTAAAGATAACATATATGTGCAACATATGACAGATATGTGTATTACATGGCATTTATTATCACACATATGCAATACATTACATACAAAGCTTGTTCACTGATAACATTAGCTAAAACAATCATATTACACATGTGAACTCCAGTTACATCTATCATAATATATATCTACAACACACATGTGTTATACACCACACACATAACAGTACTATATTACACATGTGTAATACACCACGGAAATAACAATACTATTACATATGTGTAATACATATCATACAATATATTCATATATCAATCGTAAAACTATAACATCTGTGCAATACATATCATACAATTCACTTAAACATGTATTACACCTGACAAATCACAATATCATTTGAAACAACCATTTAACTTATTGCACATACAACACATTGAAGCATTAGTTAACGATTTGGTGTTTTTCTTACACAAAACGCCTAATTAATCGATGTAATACGAGTACAAATAGTCTCGGTTCGTGTGCAACATGAATAATATGAATAATACGATGATACCTGATGTTGATGAACGATTGTTTGATGGATCGGTACATTTGATGCATATGATCGATTGTTGATGGTTATCGTGTTATTTGAATGATTGATAAACTCATGATTAAACAAACCCTAGTTTTTCATTGTTTGGAGAGATGGGTGAGAGAGGAAAAGTTACATGAAGAAGGTATTGAAATGATAAAAGGATTAGTAAAATCTTTTTATATTTCCCCAAAATACCCTTCCTTGTTAAAATCCCATCTATTGTTGTTGTTTTTATTTCATTTTAATCACAACCATTGATCTACTAAGATCAATGGCTATTATTTAGTTCTCGAGTTCTCTCAATAAAATGAGTTCTCTATTGAACCATCCCCTATAATATTAAACAAAAAGAATACACTAAAAGTTTGGTGGACAAGGTGGTTGATGTGGTCGACCTCTACAGCATTCAACCAAGTTTGCTTCCTTCAATGTGGTTATTTTATGAACTTTTTTTTTGGGCAAAATGAATATTTTGGTGTCAGACCTTTGTTACATTATAATTTATTGTTATATTATAATTGCACTTTGACCACTAACTTTCTTACTAAACTTATTTGACTAACAAAGTTTTTAGCTTTTAGATTTTAAACTTTGACCACCAAACTTTTAGCTTTTAGGATTTTAAACTTTGACCACCCAACTTCTTTAAAGTTGCATTACAGCACACATCCACCGCAATATCTTTTAGCTAAGCATTGACACATTTTTTCTAACTTTGACCACCAAACTGTTAGCTTTTAGCCGCGAGTATTTTTTTGAAACCCATGCGAGAATAACAGTAAATTAATATTATCTTTTATGTCCACAAAATCGTCCATGCAACAGAAGCTCCGACAGCGACGCGCAATGTTTAACGTCCACCAAACCCTCAACGCGTGATCGTTAACGTAATTTGTGCACTTCGGTATCGTAACCGCAACAAATTTTGCTGCTTTTCGGGACTAATACTTTCAATACCAGTATAGTGATCTAGATGATTTCAATTGTTCTATCGAGTGGATGTATCGTCAGGCCGTCCACATATTATGTTTCTATTGGTCCACGTAAGATGCCACCTTTTAGCTAGGCATTGACACATTTTTTTCTAACTTTGCCTTCAAATAAAGCGTACTACTAAACATGTTATACACAACAGTCGAGATGTAGACAAGACAAAGTGTACTGCGGGTGGTGATGATGTAGAGATGTAGACAAGACAAAGTGTACTGCGGGGTGGGTATTCTGATTTCATTTATTCTCTTATATATTAATTAAAAGACACTTCTACAGTGACATAATGTTATTGGCTAGAAATTATGGTGCCTAATAGGTGGATGCCAAGTGGCATCCACTGCTTGTCTTTTTTTTTTTTATTAGGCAATGTATAAATGATATATAATATTAAACAAAAAGAATACACTAAAAGTTTGGTAGACTAGATGGTTGATGTGGTCGACCTCTACAGCATTCAACCAAGTTCGATTCCTTCAATGTGGTTATTTTAGGAACTTTTTTTTTTGGGCAAAATGAATATTTTGGTGTTAGACCTTTGTTACTTTATAATTTATTGTTATATTATAATTGCTCTTTGACCACTAACTTTCTTACTAACTTATTTGACCAACAAAAGTTTTAGCTTTTAGATTTCAAACTTTGACCATCAAACTTTTAGCTTTTAGGATTTTAAACTTTGACCACCCAACTTCTTTAAGTTGCATTACAGCCACATCCACCGCAACATCTTTTAGCTAAGCATTGACACATTTTTTCTAACTTTGACCACCAAACTGTTAGCTTTTAGCCGCGAGTATTTTTTTGAAACTCATGCGAGAATAACAGTAAATTAATATTATCTTTTATGTCTACAAAACCGTCCATGCAACAAAAGCTCCGACAGCGACGCGCGATGTTTAACGTCCACCAAACCCTCAACGCGCGATCGTTAACGTAATTTGTGCACTTCGGTATCGTAACCGGCAACAAATTTTGCCGCTTTTCGGGACTAATACTTTCAATACCAGTATAGTGATCTAGATGATACAATTGTTCTATCGAGTGGATGTATCGTCAGGCCGTCCACATATTATGTTTCTATTGGTCCGCGTAAGATGCCACCTTGCTAGGCATTGACACATTTTTTTCTAACTTTGCCTTCAAATAAAGCGTACTACGAAACATGTATACACAACAGTCGAGCCTGCGGCGAAGCGCTGGTAACTACCACTAGTTAAATTGAAATTTGTTAATAAAGAGAAACATTCAAATCAATTCTATCACCTCTCTCTCTCTCTCTGTGTGCCACCTACACAACCGCCATCAACCACCACAACCACTAGTGTTTTGATGTTCTTTCATACAAATGAATTCGGTATGTTGCTCAATTTACAGAGAAATGAAAAAAACATTTTGATCGTATTTGTTCGCCTTTTAGTCTTTTACATATGGGTTTCAGATAAATAGGCACACTAATGGATAATTTTAAATACCTGCTTGGGTCAAGATTTAATCACCTTTCATATGAATTTTAAGGTTGATCCATGACTTAGCATAAAAATATACTTTTATTGGTAAATACATGTTAACATCTTACGTTAATTGCAAAAATAATGCTTATGTTCTTGAGTCTGATATATTTTAAAAAACACAGGTTGGATATAGGAGAATGAAAACAAATAAAAAAAAATTTGAATATTAACTTTCATTACCACCAAAAAGACAAGCTTATCTCCAAGACGGAAATAACTAGCCGAAAGCCAAACAAAACAATACGAATACATCAAATAAAAAATAGACCACCTATCCCAATCCACTACACCGCCTTTGAATCTATGTTTGTACCAAAGAGATCCCAAAGTCTTGATGTCTGCCACCATCTCCACCACCTTCGACTCCTTGTTAGAAAAGATCTTGTCATTCCTTGCTTTACACATAACCCAACAGGCGATAATAATCACCCCTTGGATTACCGCATGTTTAACACCCACCAAACCACATGACTCGTGTAAAACCACCAACAATGCATTAAATACCTTGGCCCGGTATGTCTATACGTTAATAATTCATTTAAAAAATAAAAAAATACCAAAAATGGTTTCTTATATTTTTTATTTTCAGATAGAAAGAAAAGCATATGAAGTTGTGATAAAGGATGGAAAGTTATTATACAAACAAATTATAGTGTGTTTTAAAGTACATTCTAGTGTGTTTTTTGAATGTGTTACTAGTTGTGTATGATGAAGATAAAACACATTGGATTATAGAGAAGATGATGATAAAACATACGAGACTGTTAAAACACAAAGTTGAGAATATGATGATAAAACATACGGGTATGAACGTTTATTGTTAAAACACTATGACGTTAGTATGACGATAATGATGGTGACCAGAGCAATTCTCTCTCTCTTTCTCCTGTCTCTCTCTTTACCTATTTTTATGACATCTCTCACCTCTCTTACCAAAAATATAATTTTAATCATTATTTAATAGTATGTAAAAATTACTAAAATGCTCAAACACCTTGTGCCACATGTCACTTCCATATTGGTTTTTACAATTCTCACAAAAAAAAATGGATTTATACAAGAACCTAAACATATATATATATATATATACACACACACACTAGGTTAAATCCCGTGTGAACACACGAGTTCAACAAATGAAAACATTACAAAACTTTAAATTATAATTAATTCAAATTAAGTGTTAACGTAAATAATGGGAAAGTAAAAATACATATGACGGGTTGTTACATTATATATTTACAATTTTATCGATCTCAATATTAAATGTTCTTGGAATGGAAATTGCAACCCCTCATCCATCCAAATTAGTCATGAGTTGTAGCATTTCCCTTTTCCAGTAGAGCACTGGGAACAACTTGAAGTAGGTTGCAGTTTCAAAAATGGTTAATCAAGGAATTGCATATATACTAACATTGGAAATACGTGCCGGGTAACAAGTAGTACCGGTTTGGGTCACAACATGCCATTCTAGGAAGGAAAAAAAGTATTAAACCGCACCTTAAGAATGTCGCCCGTCTCATTCAGTGAAACCTCATTGAGTTGATCCTCACTTACTCTATCTCCGTAGATTATTAGAAATATCAATCATGCATTAATTAATAAGTTTAAGGGTAAAAAGAGTTGTCATACCTATACAAAAATAATATGATGAGGTTTATGCCTAGTTAATATCTTAAAAGATATTAGAAGTTCTCTACAAAAGCAAGTTAAACCATAATCATAGCAGCCAAAACAATACATAGTAAATGATAATGCAAAATAAAATGTGCCTAATCAAAAGTTTATTAGAATAGAATGATCAAATATAAGATTAGAGCTGAAACATAATGAATAAAAATAATTAAATCCTGGATTAATGAATGGTAGTAATAAAGTCGAACTGCACGGACTAAAATAAAAAAATCAACATTAATACTTAGTTGGAAAAAGAATAGCACATCTGATTCGAGAAATCAACATTATTTTAGAGATGGATGATATATCAAAACTCATATAAGATATACAAATCAAAAGTAAAAACTAGTTATAAAATCTAACAAAATAAATAAAGACATTGTATTGGTCGACGAAATCATACCTTGAAGACGAGTATGATAATCGGATTCATAGATGATATATAAAGACATCATATTCGAAGAATTTAAGTTTGGACGCACTCTTAACAATTTTGGACGCACCTTTGTTATGAACAGCAAACATTGGAAGTCAGAGACCAATTTAAGTTTGGACGCACCTTTGTTATGAACAACAAACATTGGAAGTCAGATGCCAAATTTAAGTTTGGATGCACTCTTAACAATTTTGGACGCACCCCTTAATTTTTTTGGACGCACCATTGAGTTTTTTGGACGCACTATTGAGTTTTTTGGACGCATCATTAATTTTTTATAAGTTTATATCAGGAGTATAACAAATCTCAACTTTGTTGACCATTTTGGACGCACCATTCTTCTGAGAACTACACCAACATCGAGGCACTTCATTAAAATTCAAAAAGTTTGGTATTCCTTCAGTAGATACTACACCAACATCTGGCCGCCATTGTTAATAGTGCTTCCATAAAAATTACCGGTTGCAGGTACAACAATGGCGATTCCCTTGTTGCAGGTACAACAATGGCGCCCAACACGATTCCCAAGTACAACAATGGCGGTTTCTACACGAAGAACAATCAGGAGGTTTGTGGCGGTTTCGATTACAGATCTCGAGCATATCGATATCCTTGACGTCAAGGATTAATAACAATCAGGAGGTGAAGAAGACGTGTGTGTATTCACCTACTTCACATCTAGGTTCGTTCAGATGTAGCCATCGGCGGTAGGTGTTGATGATGATGATGATGGTGGTGGTCAGATCTCGATCATGAAGTTAGAATAAACGTTGGGTTAGGTTTATGTTCTGAAAGTTTAAATCAGGGAGGAAGAAAATAGGTTTAACTGAAGTTTGGTTAAATTGACAGGTGACAAATTCTAGTGGCTTCCTACACTTCTTATGTTAAGATACTTTATACCCTATACTTTCTCATAAATCTAACATCACGTAATAGTAAACGTATTTGTACTATTTATTAGATGGTTCAAGTAATTTTATGTTGTGACGCCGTATTGCAACACAGAGCTTGATTTACTAGTTGATAACAAGAATTGAAGCTAAAACTTGTAATTGGAATTTGAACGAATTGTTAAGAGCTTAATATTGTAATACAGTTTGTAAATTTGCTCTAAAGGCAAAAAAAAAAAAGCAATAGTCACAACAGTTGTAATACTGGTTGTACCAGTGGTAGCAAAGATGAAAATTTTGTTTTTTCAATTAAATTATTTGCACTATTTTTTCAGTCCTAGCTTATTTATCGTTTACTAAAGATGTTATCCTTTAAATTTATTTCTATTTAAACTCTAAAAATATTACAGACAAGACGGATAAGAAACAAATGCGAAATTTCAATTACAGCTAAATCCAACTAACAAAACTCCAACATAACTCTCACGAGGCCATGAGACATTTAATAAATGGTTTTAGAAATAACTCTAGATGTAGTACACATATTTCTTTATCTAAAAGAAACACAATCAATGTCACGTACCCAAAGGCCAAACCCGACGCAGAATGAAGTGTGAAACAATGACCAACAAAATTTAGAAAACGAATATACCAAACATCATGAGCCATGATCACCGCACCCATGCTACCGCTTCGATCTCTTCCTTTGATACCTTGTATAGATCAAGTCTTTTTGCGATTTCTAGTCTCTTTGACATTAAAGACGGATCTTCATCGAGCAACTCTGCAAGCTGTTTGCCCTGAAAAAAACATTGTTTTAAGATTGAGCCTCTTAAAAAAGATAAAAGTAGGAACACTGGTGTGTAACATAGATCAGCCATTTCGACCCATTTCCAAAACAGGTCAATGTAGATTACTACTGTTCACATAAACAAATTACGAACTTCAAAGACAGTAGTATTAACAAAAGAAAATATATATATAACTGCAACTAACCTTACAATAGAAGACGAGTATCATTATTGTTTTGTTCAAACAGATTAAAAACTCAAACAAAACAAACAGATCAAAAGTATCCCAAAGTGCATTTCTAGTGCATAAAAGCTCACAAGTCATTTTATCAAAAAGAAAGACTATTATTAAGAAAAAAAATAATTTGTGACATATTTGACACACTGATTGTTTTAAAACAAAAAAAAAATATTTAGATAAAATACGTCAGGGTTAAAATTGATCAAGGCATTAACAAGTTATAACAAGGATTACAGAAGATCATAAATGTAAAACGATAATTACCTCCTTTCTCCCTATCTGTGTGTAGAAGTAGTTGAGTAAGTTTTGCTTGGCTTCTTTTACTTGGCAATAGACAACTGCCTTGGGAATCGTGCTCCTGAGTGTATCTGACACCATACCAATATAAGAAGATACATTTGAGCCTATCCTCCTAAAATGATTATCTGCATATCGGTCCCCTAATGGGTCAACTGCGCTTGCACGGTCAGCAGCAGGGATTCCACGATCTGGAGGTGGGTTTTTGCGGTCTGCAGATGAGGCCCGGCGATCTCCAGGTGGAGGAGCAGGCCCTACTTTCTCAACTTCTTGAGGAAGTTTCCGGAAGAAATCTACAGTTAAGTATGATGACTCCATCTCCACCAATCGAACAACTGTTTTCTTACTTTCATCTCGGAATTTTTCCAATGCTTCACCAGCAGCCGCAGCAAGCGTGGATTGCAGAGTTGGAAACCGCCTCAACTCCTGTTTTACAACCAAGGAAAGGTTTATCACCTTTTAACAAGAGCTAGAGATACCAATTTCTGGGCCATTTATTAGTCAATTCGTGTTATTTGTACTTTCAGTGGGCTAAAAGAAAAGAAGGGATTTGAGTTGCCAAAAGTGTTTTTTACGCATTATACCTCTTAAATCATTTTCATCAAAAGAAAAGATTATTATTAAAATAATATAAAAACTGTAAGCATTAAACCTCTTAAATCATTTTCATCGAAGGAAAGTTTTGGGCCAACCCAAACCTGTTTTGACCATGTTAAAAATACCCTTTTATTCCTTCAGACCTGTCTATTTTGCCGATTCTAACAAGAATACAAATATATTATCAATAATAGTAATACAGCAAGCTTGTGATGTCTGACCTCAGTTTCTCCAATTGACTTCCGGACAAGTTCTTTTAGGACAAAATGAACCTAAAAAAAATTCTGTGATAAGTAGTGTAGCTCAATGAAAACAGTTTAACATTAAAATTGACGATAAAAAAATACGTACTGCATCAACCGAAGCTTCTGCAGGTCCCCTGAAATAATTCAATGAGCCCTCAATAAGACGCCGATAACCTTGTTCAGGAGCGATTAAGTGAGGCTGGTAACCATCTGCCTCTGAAACAATTTTCTTAACATTTTGTAGAGAGAGATGTCTATCAAATGGAAGCTTCCTCAAAGCAGCAGGAAGTTGGTTGTCAAACACTCCATAAATTCTATCACCTCCGGGCCGCCTGAAATAATAGCACAATTCTAAATTTTAAATGCGGACTTACATACGTTATGCATACAAATGGAAAACTAGCTTATTCTGTAGATGTGTATGTCTTCTTTACATGGTATGTTGCCCTAATAATATCCCACTTTCAATTCAAAGCAAATATAGGTGACAAAATGAAAGGGGTAACCTTTAAAAATAAGTCAAAACGGTCTGGGTTGACCTGCCAAGCTTTTTCGATCCATTTTTAAAAGTTCATAAATAATGAATATATTAAATATGATCACAAAAACAGTATTCAATAATGATCCAGTTTTTTTTAAAGAACATAGGACATAATAATTAGTTAAAAATGTTTGACCACTTCTTTTTTAGATTCTTTTATTCATTTGATCCCTTATGAATACAAAAACCATATAGACCAATATTCAGTCAAACTTAAAGGTCAAGAACTACGCTTACCCTCCATCTAGATGCTCCTTAAATATTTTGTCAAAAGCACGACAAAGTTCCAAGATGGTGTACAATTGTGCCTGAAAGAAATCAGTTATAGGAATTGAAGAAAATTATATTAATTACACCACAAATTTAAAAATAAAAATAAAGAAAGTACTACTACTAACCCCTGCATCTACTGCAATTGGCCTCCCAAGACGGTCCAACTCTGCTTCCATCTCCTCGATACCTTTGTTGATCATGGAAGTAATGCCTGGTAATTTTCCTTTGATTACCCTTTCCAAATGCTACATAGAAAAAAGAAGCCACAAACATTACAAATACACCTCTAATGAGAAAACCTGCAGCTTAAATGTCAGTGAAGTATACCTCAGATAACAGTTTTGCCAAATACTCGGAACCCATTTTATTGGCCAAATGACCATAGTCGGGACTTGTAGCAAAATACTCACGCTCCCTTCGCCTTGCATACATCATATCAGTATTCTTGTTGATGTCAGCTTGGGATCTATTCACAATCCCAACCCAAGGATGCTGTAGACGATAAGCTCTGCCTTCAAGGACCTTTTTAAAATGTTATCAACATCAGAATCAACTGAAGTGAAATAAACTAAGAATTAAATAATAAACATGATGATTCATAGTGATTATATCTCACATCCAATGCATTAGTTCCTTTGTCCATCAGATCAAGCTTTGTCAGCACACCAAATGTCCGTTCGCCTAGTCAAGTAAAGAAATGCATAAGAAGAGAAGAAAAATATGAAAGACATTTTCCTGGCCAGTACTGAAGAAAAGATACCTGTTGGGTCTACTTCCTTGGCAAGTTTAATTGCATCAGAAGTGGCAATATCCTGATTAGCAGGAGATATTGCCAGTATGATGGAATTGGGCTGTAAAAACAATTACGACATTAGATGGAATAAAACCATGAAAGGTTTATTAAAAAAATAAAATAAAAGCCAGCCGCCGAACCAACCACAGCTAAGTTGGTTGTTAGGATTTTTTTTTGTCACGGTTTTGACATCTTGAAAACTGATATGTTTCCACCCCTTAATTTTAAGTAATCATGCCTAATGAGCTATAATTATAGTTTTATATGCTTATATCTCTTAGGTCTTTAATTAGACAATCAGCCTTAAATTAGACAGCCATGCTAGAATCAAGAAAATCCTCACCCACATGAACAAATATCTAGAAAACTATTCTTAATTATTATAATTGATGTCGTTTCGGATGTTAAAGTTTATGGCTTCTTGTGGTATAGGAATAGATTTAAATCCGATACGGTAGATTGGAAAAAATGGTGTAATTTCAATTTCATGTAATTCGTGGTTTTTGGCCGGGCTATTTCCGCTTTGGAGATAGTCTTCTGGCCTAAAGGTTGATGAAAGTTGATTTCCAAAAAAAAAAATTATAATTGATTACTTCTTCCATTCCAAAAGAAATGCAACTTCTTTTTGGCAAGTTCTTAACTTTTTATGTTAATTTACTTCTATGCTATTAGTAACCAATGAATGAAATTAATAACTCTGATTTTAGGTCCATAGTTTTCATCACTTTGTCTATAACTCTATATTAAGAAACATTTTCAACATTTGAACAATAATCAAATATCAATTTGAACAAAATGCTGTCAGTTTATTAATCTTTATCCAATTACTAAGCGATCAGTTTATAATTTGTTTATTAATCTTTATCCAATTATTACTATTAGATTTTGTCTAAAATAGTAATAATCTGACAACTATAAGATTTAGTTTCAAATTCATCATAAAACACAAATATAAATTGGTTACTAGGATACAATTAACATACAACACCATATTGATTACATATAGTTAATTGTCATCTATGGCTTCATGTAGCTGATGTAAAGCATTATTAGATTTATTTTACTCAAAAAAGTAACATGCACATACATACATGGAAAAAATAACCAGTAATGCTGGTCACAGATAAACAACATAAAACAGCCTTACCTTCTCAACGTAAAGCCGAACCATATTTTCAATATCTTCGACTATAGTTTCAGACTGTCCCTCTGAAAAGAGCAAGGATCTTCATATCAGATGAAGCTCAGGGCAACAATATAATCTAATAATTATTACGAGGAAAGGTAGGGAGAACATACCGACAGCAACTTTCGTCAGCCCAGGTAAATCAATTAAGGTTAAGTTGACAACTGGAAGAACAAGGAAAGGATGTTGAGACGTTAGCATCATAGGATAATACAAGAACAATGAAACCAGTAGTAGCTCATAGCAAGCACTTAGAACAACACTAATACAACAAGTCTAGGTGATGTATATTTAAAAACGCACCATGAGGCGAGTATATACTGAGATGAATTGGGATCGGAGATATTTGTTTAGTCTTCCCTGTGATTCTGTCTGTTTCATCTTGAATTTCTTTACGTACCACAGCTGCAAAGAGGTTAAGACAATGAAATCACATCAGCCTCTTACACATTTTAAAAAAAAAAAAAAAAAAAAGACAGTAGACATTAAATTACAATTCTATGTCCTTAAACTAACGTTATTAAGTAAAGAACATGCCAGTTAATGAAGTTGCATAAAACATGTTAAAAAAATAACAAAATTACAATAATGAGTATCAACGACTTCACATACAAAAATCAGTGAATCGCCTTCGGGGCAAATGGCCAAATTCAGCATACTCTTCTTCCCTGCCCTCTGTCTGGTGCAGTTGCAACACCAAAGGACGCCTTGTGACAATCCCTGAAATAACCACATAATAATAATATTATATGCATCAACAAACACCACAAATTAAAGAATAAAACTTAAAAAAAAAGGTAGACAAAATATGAAACAAAACAACTAACCAGATCCTCTAGGAAGAAAGTCCCTCCCAACAATACTCTCTAACACCGAAGACTTCCCGGAACTCTATCATCAAGTCAATTGCAGATCACATAAACAGTCAATAACAAAACAATAATATGAAAGTAAAACTACATAAATGACCTTACTGAGGTTATAAAAACAACTTAAACTCAAATAAAAGTTTCATGTCCAATTTTACTGCAGAAAGTAAATGATCATAATTCAGATTATGTTTCCTTCACTAATACTTCAAAGTTTACGTGCTTCTCAAGTCACAAACAGTATAAAATATTATCTCAAGACTCCTGTCAAAATATTAGCCTCAACAAAAGTTATCTAGACAAGCGATGGCTAAAGCTATTAAAATTTATAAAAATAATTACGATGTGAAGGAGATCGAAGATAATAATAATAATAAATAAAAAAGGGAGAAGAAGAAGAATACCTGACCGCCGACAACGGCAACGGAGGGAAGAGCGTCCCAAAGAGAAGAAAAAGTGGAGTCGCCACCGCCGTAGTCACCGAGAGCAGTACAAGCTCGTTGTATACGGTTTACTAAACCGATCAAGCTTTGCATAGTCGCCATAATTGATAATAATAATAATAATAATAATAATAATAATAATAATAATAATAATAAACGCGTGTTTTTTCAGAGCCTAAAGAATAAAGTTAAAAACCCTAGAGGAGGAGATCGGAGCCTATGGAGAAGTGGTATACGATTTACGGATGAACGGTTGAGGACGGATTGTGTTTAGATGAAACCTAGAGAGAGAGAGAGAGAGAGAGAGAGAGAGAGAGAGAGAGAGAGGTTGAAGAAGCTGTGAATTGGTCGTGAAGGAAGTAGGAAACGCAAAAGGTCTGACCGGAAGAAAAAAGGGGGTGGGGGTGTGCTAACATGCGCTTGGTGGTGGTTTTGAATTTTTGCGTGTTTTATATATCGATTGGCCGCCGACTCCGATTTTATTGGAATAATAATATTTTTGAACCGGCACCATGCGGCAGTGGCGGATACAGAACTTTTTGACACGGGGGGCACCATGCGGGTTGGCTAAAAATGGAGTAGGTAAAAAAATTAATAGTAAATAACGTAGTTCATTAAACCAATAATAGACGATAAATTTTTTAGTTTACTATAAACTTTTTATCTACTTTTAAGGATGTAATTTAGTTTACTGTAAACTTTTTATCTACTTTTAAAAATACAAAGGGTTTATTGATTTTTTTTGCAAAAGAACATGTTGACTAAAAAAAATAATGTATCATCTTAACTAATAGTCAATCTATTTAAGCTCTGATACAAGCCTTTAAAACTCCCTCCCTCCCTTGGAATTTTAGTTGGACACGTGGGCCTGTTAAAAGTTAATGCCACCTTAGGCCTTTCAAACATAAATGCAAATCTTCTTGAATGGAAAATGGACCGTAGAGAAAAAATTACCTATGAATGGATAATGTAGGGTGGGCACATGCCCACCATAAGAACAAAGTGTATCCGCCAATGCCATGCGGTCTAGTCGTTTTTTCGTTTTTAACTCGATTTTTCCCTGAGCCGGCAAATTTCATCTCATTTCACCCAAAGTTATTTACATAGTTACATTTAGTAAGGTACTAGTCGCAATCCAAAACAACACAATAACACCCATTTTGTTCAACTGCTACAGTTATACAAAGACATCGATATCACATAATAGGAACATCAAACGCTTTCCATTTCTATTATGTCCATCCCGTTTGCTTAGATTTGTGTTTCACCCAACTAAATGTCATCGCTTGTATTTCGCCAAATAAACCATCTAAATTCACCCTTTTGCCTTGAAAAGTTGCAACGTTTCGAGCCTTCCATATTGTCCAAGTTACAGCTAGAATGATGATTCTTATCCATTTCCTCTTGTTCTCATTCTTGTGGATATCCAAAAGATCTCTTACTTTGAATGCAAAAACTAGAGGGATTCCGCACCATCTACTAACCTTATGCCATAACCAAGAAGCTACGTAACAGGAAGTAAGCAAATGATCAGCATCTTCGTCAGCTTCACCGCAATACTTACACACGATCGGCCCATGCATCACCTTCCCTTTGTGCAGTCCTTTCAGTGTAGGTAACCTATCTTGTTCAACCCTCCAAATGAATATAGGCACCTTCTTTGGCACTCATTTGACCCATTGGAAAAGAAGTGGCGTAGCTTGACAATCGTTTACTGCATGATGATACCAAAAACACCCCATCCAAAGTCTCATCCTAAAACCAAGTGTCCTACCCCAGAGTCAGGTCGGTACCAGCAATTAGTGCACAGTACTGTTGCACATCACTGTTGCAAAGCCGTCAATTGCATAGTACAACTTGGTGCTCGTTTCGAGTCCCACCCCTGAATACAAGCAGCAACAGAAACTTTTTTGTCTTTCTCGATTACGAATAAACATGAGAAACAATCTTTGAGTGGTCCGTCTCCAATCCACCAATCGATCCAGAAGCGAATGTCAACCCCATTGCCAACTTTCCCTTTTAAGAGAGACGAAATGTTTAAGTTTTGGTCCAAAACAACATCACCAATCTTATTGATAGCATTCCAAGCGTCGGACAGCCCACGTTTGATTGGCAAATATAACGATGAATTTTGTTGATGATGAATGACCGAGACCACTCAACACCAAATTGTCTCTCTATTATATTTAAATCTCCACCACCACTTGATCAACAAACTTTCGTTCATTGTTTTAAGAGACCCAAGGCCAAGACTTCCTTTATCCATTGGACCAATGACTCTCTCCCATGCGATCCAATTCATTTTCGGTTTGTCTTCGTCCCCACCCCCAGAAGAGCTAACGTCTAAGAGCTTACAGAGTATCGATCACACCGATAGGGGCCTTATATAGAGAGAAAAAAATATAGAGGTAGGCTATCTAAAGCAGCCGGAGAAGAATTATCCGACCTCCGAATGAAAGATTCTTAGCTTTCCACTTTGATAACCGTTTCTTGAAGACTTCAACCACATTATCCTAATATCGCAATTGATCCGTATTAACTCGAACTAGTAGGCCCAAATATTTACACAAAAGCATATTTGCCATGCACTTGATTGACTCGGCCAATACTTCCACACACTCATACCCCATACCTATTCCAAATAAGCTTGTCTTCTGGTAGTTCATCTTTAGTCCTGAGATAAGAAAGAAGCATCTCATCAACTGTATAATATTCTTGGTATTCGACTCACCCACTCCCCAATATAATCCATATCGTCCGCATACATTAGGTAGGTAATGGTTGGCCCATCATTGGGAAGTCGGAGTCCACTAATAAAACCCAATTTCTTTGCCTTTTCAATGAAACTTGTTAACGCTTCCAGAGCCACAATAAAAAGAAAAGAGGATTGCGGATCACCTTACTTAACACCTCGGAAACACTGGAATTCTCTTGTTGGCGAACCATTTATCAGTACCGATGCTTTAGAGGACTCCAAAATTATGTTAATCCACATCCTCCTTTTCGGTGGAAACCCCATTTGCTACAGGACTGAAATGATAAAATCCCAATTTATAGAATCGTATGCCTTTTCCATGTTCACTTTTAAGATGAAAGCTTCGCTTCGTGATCTTTTTGCCCATGAGCAGATTTCATTCAAAATCAGTGGGCCATCCAGAATGTTCCTATGTGCCAAAAAAAATGGGCTAAAACTCAGTGATTACCGTGTCTATGACCCATTTTACCCGATTCGCCAAGACCTTCGAGATAATCTTGGAGATGCACCCGATGAGACTAATGGGTCGAAATTAACTGAAATTTATAGGATCAGGGCCTTTCGGGATTAGAGCAATGATGGACGGCCCACAGCCTCGATTAATCACTCCATTCTCGTAGAACGGCTCCATCACCTTCATAATATTATCCTTCAGAAGATCCCAGAAGTGTTTTAGGAAGCCAAAAGTGAAGCCGCCTGGGCCGGGTGCACGATCACTACCACAATCCCATATACCCGTTTTAACTTCTTGGATAGAGAAAGGAATTACCGGACTATCAACATCAACAGAGGACAATCGCTTCAGTCCTGGACAAGTGAAAAACGGTCGAACCTATTTTGGCTCCCGGAATTTGAAAGCGAAAAACTTCCTTGAGAAGCAATGTAAAAATTAGATGTGAAAATGAGTGTGTTAGACAAGTAACGGGTCAAAATAATTAGCAAAGAGCAATGAAGATGACTAAATATTTATTAAGATTCAAACTAAATAAGAACGGAAATCAGAAGGATTAAAAAAAACAAATTTTGTAAGACATCATTTACGCCAAAAGATTTACTGCTAAAATGCTAAAAAGAGTATATTCACGGATATTACCAGGGATTTTAACACCCTGATGTTGATTTGACTTGATGACGCATAAAAATAAGGGCAACAACGACGTGAACGGGGCAACGAAGTAGACGATGGAGAGTGGCGGTTCCTTGCGACTTGCAGTAATTACAGAGAAAGAATGGATGATGTATGCAAAATTTTAGGACGATTGCAATTAACAGCCAACAATTAATCCCCTTCATAGCAATGGTCGTTTCAATTGCACCCTCAATCATGAATTCGTGATGAAATGCAGGTTATAGTCGATTAGGTTTCCAGAGGGTAGGCCTGTAAACGAACCGAACGTTCATGAACTGTTCGGCGGGAAGTTCGTTTATGTTCGTTTATTTAGATAAATGAACGAACACGAACACAATTTTTTGTTCGTTTAATTAAACGAACGAACATGAACACACGTTATGTTCGTTCATTTATGTTCATGAACGTTCGTTTATTTTTGTTCGTTTATGTTCGTTTAATTAAACTTTACTTTATTTTTATTATTTAGTTCCCTTGGTTAAGTAACCTTAATTCATATTATATTATATTATATTATATTATATTATAATATATTATATACAATATATTTGATATTTTCTAAAATTTAATCCTAACCCTAACATTCTAAACATATCATCCGCTCTCCACACTTCACAACCTCACCTCCCTTCTTCTCCACACTCCGCAACCCTACTAATTTAGATTTTGTTTTGGTTGCATTGTGATGTATTAGATTTGGTTGAATTGTGATGAATCATTATTAAATTTGTTTTTGTTTGTGCTCATTAATGTCCGTTTATGTTCATTTGTGTTCGTTTATGTTATGAACTGTTCGTTTAGGTTTTAAATGAACGAACATAAACGAACACGAACACGACAAATTTCTTAATGAACGAACATGAACACAAAAATGTGGTCGATTATGTGTTCGTGTTCGGTTAAAGTTAAACGAACAAACACGAACACGCCTGTGTTCGTTCGGTTCGTTTACAGGCCTACCAGAGGGGTAGGGAAGGAACATTTTTTTCATATAAGAGAGGAGAAGGTGTGTGAAATGTCTACACTACCCTTATAAGTGTCTTAATTGTCACCAAGATGCCTATAATACCCTTAAATTTCTTGCTTAAACATGTTGTACATGTTGCTTCTTAAGTTGTACTGAAATGAAAATGACCATATTAGCCATCACTCCTCCTTTATAATATGTATTATAGATTATAGATATAGGAAAAAGATCAAATAGGAACCAAGAGCCTAGTTAAGAACTTAGGAACCAATCTGAGCCATTCATTTTTTATCTTGATCTAGGGGGTAGTTATGTAATTAGACAATTAAATATTATATTTTAATTTAATTAAAAGTTTTATAAATGGCAGTTAATTATCTTCTTGCGATTAACATGCAAGTGTTTTTTGACTTTCCTTAAATCTCTCAACCTATTATCATCTCTAATCCCAAATAAAAAAAATTACGTTCGATTGAATTCGATTGAATCGAAATAACTTCCAGTCGAATTCAGAAGATTTAAATTGATTGAATTGAAAAAACTTTCGATTTAAAAGTGTTGGATCAGTTTGCTCTTTTGTTTAAGTAAGAACTTGCTATCTTTGACACTTAAGTGTTTAGCAAGCTCTTTGTATATCAGATTATAAGCACAGCGGAATGTATAAGTTAAAGCAACACTTTTTATACTTAGGAAGAGTTATTACTCCCCCTTGATGATTGAAACTAATAATGACAAGTATTTATTATGAATCTAAGCAGTAAATGAGAATTAGATACTTAGACAGATTCACAATAAATACTGAAATGGAATAGAACAGTGAAAGTGCTTGAAGGATTTTTCTATTAAAAATCAATGTCTAAAATAGAAGGTTGAAGCCTCCTATTTATAGACATTTACATACATGTATCTTGCCCATAAAGCAAGTACAGAAACATCAGAAACAAGTTGCACAAGTTGCAACATTGAAACTAACAAATACAGCTAAAAAGTAATAATAAACAATAAACTACTGATACAAAAGGCGGTGGAAAATATCTGATGCTAAGTGCTGATGAATGACAAACTACTGATGAGTAGTTTGTCTTCAGTACTTCTGAAGTGAACTTGTCTGGTTTGGACTTCAGAACTTCTGATGAAGTTTCTTCTTCAGCACTTCTCATATCTTCTCTTCAGCAGTTTCTTGTCTTCTCTTCAGTACTTCTATACTTAGCCAAAATGACAGAAGTGAATTAGACTAAGGTTTCCAAAAGTGGTTTCACCAATCCTCTTTGTCCTAACAATCTCCCCCTGGATGGATGAAGCCAAAACCTTACTAATTCCTTATGATTTTCTTCTGTCTTGAACAATCTTCCATATCTCTTTGTACATGGTGTTCTTGAGCTGGTTTAACTGTCCATCAGATAGAGATTCTCTCTGTGGTTCCAGATGTTGAATTGTGAGCAGGTCTTGTGTTGACAGTTTCTTTAGATCACTGATCTTCTTGTAAGCCCTGCTTGAAAGGTCTCTTCTTGTCAACAATACTGAGTTGTTATCAGTAAGTGACCATCTGATGATAGGTACCTTTGACTTGTTAAAGTCAGAGGAATAGGGAACCAGACTTGTCCCTTGGGTTGATGATCCTGAGTGTTGGATGCTTTCTGTTTCAGTTAACCTCAGGTGGGAGTCTCTTCCTTGTTGTTGTTGTTGCATATCAGGCATCTGAATAGTTGGGAGATGGTGTTCAGTCACTACCTTGGTATGCATCTTGTCTTTGATAGTCTTTTGGATTTGGTAGGCAAAAGTGGAAGGATCCCTGAATTGTGTTAACAGAGGTTTCTCCTCAATGTCAAAATCTGAATGGACTATTGAACTTCCTTCAAGTAGTACCATTTTGAAATCAGTTTTGACATTGTCCTCTGCTTTCTTTCTTTGAGTAGCAGGCTTTCTTATTGATACACCAGAAGTTCTAACTACTGATTTTGAAGGATCAGCAGTTTGAAACTTCTCTGGATTTGCAGCCTTAGCAGCCTTGTATTTTCTATAAGTATCCATCAGTCTTTCTTCTTTCCATCTGGATACTGAGGCTTTTGAACCATAGCCCTCTGCTACTAATTCATCTATCATCTGGGCTCTCTTGGCCTTTCCTTCTTTACTTGTGGCCAGTTTGTCTGCAAGCAGTTGTGCCCTTCTTGTCAGCTCTTGCATAGAGAGTCCCTTGAGTGTGTAGGCTTTAGTCTTGCTGTTCTTTGTGATGTAAGACACCGGTTGTTGTCTTTTGTCTTGTTCAGCAATCTCATCAAGGCTAGCCTGCCTTTGTAGTTCAGCTTCATAGGCCTGAAGTTTTTCTTCATGGCTTAAGTCTAAATCATCCCTTTCTTCCAGAGTTTTCCAGATCAGATCTTCTCTGGCCTTCTTGTTGGCTGCAACTAAGCTCTTCTCTAGTAATTCAGCTGATTGAGAGATAGGAGAAGGGTTTAGTACAGTCATTGTTGTAACTGTTTTAGTAGGCCTGATAGGATCAGATGTTGGTTGAATGGGAGCAGTTGTTCTGGAAGGTTCAGTTTGTTGAGGTTTGAAAGTGTTAACCTCTGCTGGGTTGACAACTGCTGATGGTTTGTCAACTACTGAAGGATTGTCTTCAGTATCTTCTGAGTCATCAGTACTTTGACCATCAGAGGTTTCTTTATTATGCCTTAGGGATTCTTCAGAGGTTTGGGTCTCATCTTCTTTTTATGTGGCTTCAATTTCTTCCACTGAGACACCAAACTGTTTGGCCAGTTTTTCTTTTCTGGCTTGATCCTTCTGATCTCTTTCAAGGATGGCCACTCTTGCCCTTATCCTGGCTTGGAATGACTCCTTAGGTTCCCTAATTTTCTCCCCCTTTTTGGATTCATCAAGTTTAAGTTTAGAGGTTGAGGGTTGGGAGAATTGACCTTGAAGATGAGCAATCTGTTTGCTGTTGAATTCTATCTTGTTGGACAGATCATTCATCTTTGTCTTGATCACTCCAAATTGGTTCTTGATTGACAGCTCCAAGTTAGCTGTGTATGTTTGGAAGTGATTCTTGATGAGAGTGTTCATCATGTGGTACAGGGGACCCTCTGGGCTGCATAGCTGGTTCAAGTCTATGCTTGTTTGCCCAGGGAATTGGGTAGGCATTTGTTGTGAAGGGTGTGTTTTTGGGAGATCCTCATGTTGTACAGAGGATGCCACTCTAGGGGTTTTAGGGATTGAGTGGACTTTAACCTGTGCAGGGGTGACTGGCTTCTTGAGCTTGGATACCCCTGAAACAGGACCTTCATAAAGTGCCGTCAATTCAGTAGTTTTAGTTTTTGAAACATCATCCAAATTAATGGAATCATCTGAATCCCTGATGTTGTCCTCATTGAGGACTGTCTCAGTTAAATCATGAGTTGAGCCCAACTCAGTTCTCTCATGAACCTCTTGTTCTTGGTTCTGAGGATTTCCTACTTCAGGCATTAAGCCTTCATCAGTAGTTGCCACATCTGAGGTCTTAGCTATTTTACTTCTATCCTCAGATCCACCACTGGGTGGTAACTGAGTAGTAGCAGCCTCAGATGCCCCAAGAGTCTCTAAAATTGGGCTTAAAGACTCTGGTCCACCCTCATCTCTTAGGTTAGGGCTAGTGATGTCCACATCCATGTCTGATGTTGTGGTTATGTCCCCTGTTTGTTGTGGTTGTAGGGGACTGACATAATCAGATGGGACTTTCTCTTTTAGCCCAGAGAGAAGTTTGGCAATTTCTATTGCCTCTGGTTCAGAAATTTGAGGGGTTGGTTCAGTAGTTTGGGCAATAGGTGAAATTGGTTGGTCAGCAGTTTCAAAAGAAGAGTGAGTTTCAATAGTTTTTCTAAGTCTTTTTCTTTTGAATAAGATAGTTATGGGTGCTCTTGGTGGGGTTTGAGATGTATGAGACTGAGAGGGTGTTTCAGTCTCACCTATTTGAAGAGCAGATTGCTCATGAGCATGTTCAGGCATCTCAACCTCCTGAACAGCTGTTCTTTTGGGTTGGTGGGTTTTTGTCTTTGTTGGCTTGGGCTGTTTGGCTTTTGGTGGTGTGAGTTTGGAAGATGTGGGCTTCAGGGGGACTTGTTGTTGTTCTCCCTGATCATCTTCTGGCCAGGTAGCCGGTTTGTTATGCCTAGAGTATGCTTGTGAGGTTAATGGATTTAAAGTTGAAACTTTTCCCACAAGCACCTCATTACCCAGTTCCCCTATTATGCATTGCATAATGAACCTTGGGTATAACAAAAACTTTTTCTTGGTATTATTATGATGTAACACCAACTCATTGAAAAATAATTGTGATGCCCTGAATTTGGTTTCATTCACAATGGAATGAAATATTGGTTGAAAAGTAGAGGGCATCTGGTCATAAGACCCTGTTTTTGGACTCAAACACATAATAATATAATGAAACAAAAGCTTGTATTTTGGTTCAAAATATTTTTTGAAGATTGTAGCATGGGAGAGAGTACCTTGATAACCACACTCTGTCACGGTTAAGTGAATATCAGAATTGGCAACTTGATCAGGGCAGTTACATCATCCATGCCCAGTCTTGTTGCTAGTGTGGCCGGTGTGATGGTCAGTGGTTTCCCTTGTATTCTTGAGTTGAGGGAAATGATTTCATCATCAGCCGTCACCGTCTCAGCATTTGCCCAGAACTCATTTAGAGTTTCAGTATGAATTGGTGGGTTTATTGTGAGAGCAGTAAAATATTGGGATTTTACAACAAGATCAATGATCTCATCGTATTGGGACCAGCCTTCTTGTTTTTCAAGAAAGGCCCTTTGATTATGTCCCTGTTTTAGAACGAGAGCCATGTGGTTTTTGTTTTGGTTGATCGAACAGTTGATTTGCAGGTTTAGGTTATTGAGAGAGTTTTTGAGAGAGAAAGAGGGATATTTTGAATTTGAAAGGATAAGTGTTGAAAAAGGTATTTATCAGAAGTTTTAACCGCTTGAATCTTCTTTATTAGAAGTTTTTAAACCGCCTCGGTTAAAAATCTTTTTATCAGAAGTTTTAAACCGACTAGGTCAAAACCTCTGATGATGGGAAAAGTCAGATTTGCCCTTTTTGACTAAACTGCTGATGAAGGATTACTTCATCAGTAGTTCCCATTTCCTCTTCAGTAGTTTTAAAAGCTGATGAGAAATGTTTTTGTAAATACTTTTATTCATAACTTCTGAAGGTTATTTTATCAGAAGTTATACACTTTTCAGAAATTATCCTCATACTGATGTTTTGTTCATCAGTAGTTTCTCTCTTTTCAGAAGTTTTGTTTCAGACTTTTTGTCCTTTTTGTAAGTGAAAAATGAAAAATATGTGCAGAATAATAAAATAAACACTTACAAATTTAGCATCCCAAGCATGGATACTAACTTCTGAAATGTTGATGTGTCAAGGGGTTTTGTGAAGATGTCAGCTATTTGATTAGCTGTTGCTACATGCTTCACCTCAATCTTGCCTTTTTCATAGCAATCTCTTATGAAATGGTACCTGATCTCAATATGTTTGGTTTTTGAGAACTGTACCGGATTTTGAATGATGCTAATGGCAGATTTGCTGTCTACAAACAAAGGTGTCTTGGTTTCTTTGATTCCATAATCAAGAAGTTGATATTGGAGCCATTGTATCTGTGATGTACAACTTGCAGCTGCAATGTATTCAGCTTCAGCAGTTGAAGTTGCAACAGATGTTTGCTTCTTTGATTGCCATGACACTAGACAGTTACCCAAGAATTGACAACCACCAGATGTTGACTTTCTTGTCATCTTACACCCTGCATAGTCACTATCTGAAAAAGCTGATAACTTGGTATTGCTTGAAGCAGGATACCAAATTCCAAGTGTTGGAGTTCCTTTCAGATATTGAAAATTCTTTTGACTGCTATAAGGTGTGATTCCCTTGGTGCTGATTGATATCTAGCACAGACACATGTTGAAAACATAATATCTGGTCTAGAAGCAGTTAGATATAAAAGGGAACCTATCATACATCTGTACATGGTTTGATCAACCTGTTTTCCTTGATCATCAGGTTCAACTTGTGTGATTGGTGTCATGGGAGTGGAACATGATTTATAGTCTTTTAAAGAAAATTTGTTTAATAATTCTTTAACATATTTTGATTGATGTATAAAAGTTCCATTTGTTTGTTGCTTGATCTGCAGTCCCAGAAAGTACTGCAGTTCTCCCATGGTACTCATCTCAAATTTTGATTGCATGAGTTTCTTAAAATCATCACACAGTTTTGTGTTTGTTGAACCAAAAATGATATCATCAACATAAATTTAGACAAGTAAGACATGATTTCCAACATGTTTAATGAAAAGAGCTTTATCAATGGCACCTCTTGTAAAGTTATTTTTGAGTAAAAAGGTGGAGAGTGTATCATACCAGGCTCTTGGAGCCTGTTTGAGCCCATAAAGAGCTTTGTCAAGTCTGTACACCCACTCAGGATGAGAAGGATCCTCAAACCCAGGTGGCTGACAGACATACACCTCCTCTTTTATTTTTCCATACAAAAATGCACTCTTTACATCCATTTGATAAACTTTAATTTTGTTGGAAATGGCATAGGCCAGAAATAACCTGATGGCCTCAAGCCTTGCAACTGGAGCAAAGGTTTCATCATAGTCAATTCCCTCTTCTTGAGAGTACCCTTGAACTACCAGTCTTGCCTTGTTCTTGATTATCATACCAGCTTCATCTTGTTTGTTCCTGAAAACCCATCTTGTGCCAATTGGTTGCTTGTTTGGAGGTAAGGGACAGATTTCCCAGACCTGTTGCTTGTTGAACTGAAGCAGTTCATCTTGCATAGCTTGCACCCAATTATTGTCTTTGAGGGCTTCCTGGTACTTCTTTGGTTCCAACTGTGAGATAAAGGCTGAAAATAGGCAAAACTTGGAGAGCTGGTTTCTGGTAAGAACACCTGAAGCTATATCACCCATGATTTGATCAAGTGGATGATCTCTGTGTTCAATCAGTTGTTGTAAACCACTGACAGGTGTAGGTGGCTCATGTTCTTCAAACAAACTACTGAGGTCTATAATATCTGGTTCAGATGTTTCCTGATCTTCAGTAGTTGGAACTACTGAATCAGAAGTTTGAGTTTGTTCCTCAGTACTTGTTTGATCAGAAGTTTGGGGGACTTCTGATGATCTTGAAGTTGACTTGATAACTGTTTGAGGAGTCCATGGTGTGGGATCTTCATCAACAAACCTTTTGTCACCATAATAAGTAGGTTTTGATGAAGTAACAGCCTTCTCAGGTCCAAAATGGAAGTTGTCAAGGTCAAAAAGTTCAGCAGGATGTGCTGGAATAAGAGTGTGTTTTGACTCATTGAACTTGACATTCAATGTTTCTTCTACTATCCTGGTGTGAGAATTAAAAACCTTGTAGGCTTTTCTAGTTGAGGAGTAACCAAGAAAGTAACCTGAGTCAACTTTGGCAGCAAACTTTGAAATAGATTCCTTGATGTTCAAGATGAAACATTGACACCCAAAAGCCCTGAAAAAGAAGATAAGGGGCTTCATGCCATGAAGAACTTCATAGGCAGTCTTGGAATGTCTCTTGACCACAAGAACTCTATTCTGAACATAACATGATGTGTTAACTGCTTCTGCCCAAAAGTACAAGGGCAGTCCAGAATCAGCTAACATTGTTCTTGCTCCTTCTATTAAGGTTCTGTTCTTCCTTTCTACTACACCATTTTGTTCAGGAGTTCTGGGAACACTGTATTGTCTAATAATCCCTTTAGACAGACAGAATTCATCCAGAGTTTTGTTCCTGAACTCTGTCCCATTATCACTTCTAATGGTTTTGACAGGTAGAGAATATTGTTTCTCTACTTGTAGAATGAAGAACTTGATGATTTCAGCAGCCTCATCCTTGGAGAATAAGAAGAATACCCATGTGAATCTTGAGTAGTCATCAATGATGACTAAGCAGTACTTCTTCTTACCAAGGCTCATAATTTTGACAGGTCCAAATAAGTCCATATGGAGTAGTTGAAGACATGCAGTTGTTTTTTATTCTTCAATAGACTTATAGGAGGACTTATGCTGCTTTCCCTTTAAACAGGATACACAGTGTTCTTGACACTGGTACACTTTCAAAGGTAGACCTTTGACCAAGCCCATTTTTGTGACTTTATTTATGGTTTTAAAGTTCACATGGCCAAGTCTCCTGTGCCAGAGATCTGTTTCTGAAGTTGATGCCCTTGAGAAGAAACAGGAAGTGTTGTTCAATACTTTGTCTTTCTCAATGTCCACTGCATAGACATTGCCACATCTTTTGGCAATCAGCAAAGTATGATCTTCAATGATCTTCTCTATCAACTTCTGGCCTTCTAGTGAGATGATCTTGCATGCTGTCTTTGTGAAAAAGGAAGAATATCCTTTATCACACATTTGTGACACACTCAGCAAGTTGTATTCAAGGTTTTCAACCAGATTGACCTTGTCAAACTGTATTTTGCCAGAGGAGACATTGCCATGTCCTAGCACATATCCCTTAGCATTGTTCCCAAAGGATACAGATCCTTCTCTTTGGCTGATAAAATTGTTTATCAGGTATCTGCATCCAGTCATGTGCATAGAGCCTCCACTATCAACATACCATATGCTGTTTAAGCCCCTGGAAACTCTCTGCACACAATAGCAAATTAGTTAGATTTAGGAACCCAAGCCTGTTTGGCTTTGGGTTTGCTCTTGAGAACAGTTACAGTTTGTTCTTGACCAGGTTGAGAAATCCATGTCTTTTTGGCAATGGATTTTTCATTAAGAACCATGGTGGTATCCTTTTCAGGACCACCATCAACCTTGGTCATCAGTAGTTGTACCAAGTTCATTAGTTTTTGAATCTCAGCAGTTTGTGAAACTGCTGATGAATCAGGTCTAACTACTGATAAAGAGTTTTGAGAAAAAGATTTTAGTTGAGATTTTATCTTTTTCTGAGAAAAGGTGTTTTCAGGTTGTTGTTTCTTGGGATTAAAGGTTCTTTCATAATCATTTCTGATTTGATTTCCCACAACCTGTTGTTTAATTTTATGATTGAACTGAATTCCTTTTCTGTATCTACAAAACTCTGTTTTGTGGTTGAACAGACCACAAATTTCACATTCTTTTGCCTTTTGTTTTTGATCTAAAGGCAAATTTCTGACATTAGAGTAAAGATTTTGCTCATCAGTAGTTTTCAGGGTCTCAACTCCTGATGTAGATGAAACTACTGATGGCTTGTTGTCAGATTTTGTTAATACTTCTGAAGTACTTTCTTTGAAAATACCAGGATTTCTGTTTAGAAAGTTTTCATGGAAAGATGTGCAGTCTTCCCCTTCAGAAGTTTCATTTGAAACAATTTTTCTCCCATCTTCAGTAGTTTTGGGAGAGAAATCTGTTGGTGTTTCAACATGATGGTACCCTATGCCAAACTTAACATTTGAAGCACTCTGTTTGTTTAGCAATAGCTGGTAACCCTTACAAGAATCCACCCATTTTTCACAACTGATCTTGGTGTCAGCAAGCTCTTTTCTGACATTTCCAAGATCTTCTATCATCATTTTAATTTGTGCTTGGGTTTCAATAGCTGAGTTAGTTAATTTAGAGGCTTCTTTTGTTTTAGCAGTAAGTTTTCTCTCTAAATCACACTTCATTTGAGTGTATTTTCTTTCTAAATCATTGGCTTTTCCTTGTAAGTGCACATTTGTCTCTCTTATGAGAGCAAAAGTTTCTTTGCAAGAATTTGAGCAAAGTTTTGTCAAAGATTCTTTTGATACCTGTGACAATGCAGATTTTGAAGTACAGCCTTCAAATGCCATTAAGGCAAAGTTCTTTCTGCCATTGTCTGGTTCTCCCCAGTTGATGTCAAACACCTTGTTGTCTGCATCAGGATTGCACTCTGTGGTGTCAAAAGGGAGACTGCTCCAGTCAACATACCCTGAGGTGAAAAGACTTTGTTGAGAGGGTTGTTGAGGCTGTGGAGGATGTTGAGCAGCTGGAAAGGGAGGGATTGATTGTTGGCTCTGCATCTATTGAGCAGGCATTTGAACATATTGTACTTGTGGCATGTATTGCTGTTGAGGAGCTTGTGCCTGTACAAAATGAGCACTCCCTTGAGTTCCATTATTCCTATTATAATTGGGGTTAAAGTTATTTCCAGATTGTGATTGGTTAAAGCTAGAGTTTCTACACTCTCTAGCAAAGTGTCCCAACTTCTGACACTTGTGACATCTCAGTTTAGATTTGTCAAAACCCGTTTTTGTATTACTGGTCAATCTTGGAAATTTCCTTCCTGACCTTTTATAAAACTTGTTAGTTTTAATGCTTAGCATGGCCAGTTGGTGTAAAATGTCCATTTCTTCTAAGTCATCACTGCTAAAGTTTTTCAAATCATCCATGATAAAACATAGATTATCAGCAGTTTGACTTTGGTCATCATTGTCATAACCTGGGAAAGATCTTTCTGATGAGATCCCAGTTGTTATGTCAATGTTGTCATAAGATCCATAGGAACAAGTTGGTGAGTCTTGTCCCAAAAGTGCTGTACTACCTGGTAGGTAGTCATCAGCAGTTTTACCAGATGATTGTAATTTCTTCTTTTGATCAATTTCTCTCTCAAAAGTAAGTAATCTCCCATGGAGTTTTGTAAGAGTGAGGGAGCTGAAATCTGGTGAGGATCTTAAAACAATGGAGTATGTTTCCCATTTGTCTGGTAAAGACCTTAAAAATCTATGTAGCATAGATACTGTTGTATAGGTCTGACCATTTAACTTTAGCTCAGATATTAATGAGGAGAATCTTTCAAATTGTTGAGTTAAAGTTTCCCCATTAATATGAGCAAAGGTCTCATACTGTTGAGCTAAAATCTCTCTGGTGTTGGCAATCACCTCTTCAGTTCCTCCAAACTGTTCTTTAAGACAATCCCAGAGTTCTTTGGCACTTTCACAATGTAAAAGGCCAGAGTATATCTCATTTGGGAGAGCCATTGCCAACATAGAAAATGCTTTTGCATCTAGCTCAAGTTTTAGGAAATCATCATCTGTATAGTCTTTTGGTTCTTTAGGAACCTCAACTTTAGTTTCAAGATTTATGTTTACTGGTTTGTGAGGACCATATATCACAGATCTCCAACAACCTGTGTTGGTTTGTGACAAGGTATGTGCCATTCTCTTTTGCCATATGTTGTATTCATTTCTTACAAGCATGGCAGGTTTAGTAGCAGAACCAGTATTATGTGGATCCATTTTAAAGAGTATTGATTTGTCAGATGACTCTTTTAAGTGATGGATATTTGATAAAAAAGTGAACTTTTGATCTTTTATTGAGTATCAATAAGAGCTTTGTGTCTGATTCTCAATTTGTTAGATTGATATGTGATCAGATAAACCAAAGCTCTGATACCAATTGTTGGATTAGTTTGCTCTTTTGTTTAAGTAAGAACTTGCTATCTTTGACACTTAAGTGTTTAGCAAGCTCTTTGTATATCAGATTATAAGCACAGCGGAATGTATAAGTTAAAGCAACACTTTTTATACTTAGGAAGAGTTATTACTCCCCCTTGATGATTGAAACTAATAATGACAAGTATTTATTATGAATCTAAGCAGTAAATGAGAATTAGATACTTAGACAGATTCACAATAAATACTGAAATGGAATAGAACAGTGAAAGTGTTTGAAGGATTTTTCTATTAAAAATCAATGTCTAAAATAGAAGGTTGAAGCCTCCTATTTATAGACGTTTACATACATGTATCTTGCCCATAAAGCAAGTACAGAAACATCAGAAACAAGTTGCACAAGTTGCAACATTGAAACTAACAAATACAGCTAAAAAGTAATAATAAATAATAAACTACTGATACAAAAGGCGGTGGAAAATATCTGATGCTAAGTGCTGATGAATGACAAACTACTGATGAGTAGTTTGTCTTCAGTACTTCTGAAGTGAACTTGTCTGGTTTGGACTTCAGAACTTCTGATGAAGTTTCTTCTTCAGCACTTCTCATATCTTCTCTTCAACAGTTTCTTGTCTTCTCTTCAGTACTTCTATACTTAGCCAAAATGACAGAAGTGAATTAGACTAAGGTTTCCAAAAGTGGTTTCACCAATCCTCTTTGTCCTAACAAAAAGAATATAAAATCGGCCAACGATTCATATTTCCAAGTTATGGATAATAATTCTATACATGAAAACATTGAATCACAATCTCATGTGATAGAAGATCATGAAACACAATCACAAGCTTTGTTTCTAAATAGTGTTGAAAATCAAGGTATTTATGTATTGTTTTTATTTTTTTTAATTGTTTTTCGCGCGAGAATCACGTTTTTTTTGTGATTTCTATTTGGATTAGCCTTATAGTGTGGTTTATTATTGATTTGCAAAATAGTTGTTTTGTATTCTGTAAGTCATATTTTATGCACAGAATTGGAATGAGTAAAGAGTTATACACTGGTGTATCATATATAGTTATTGGGGTTGTACAGATACAATAAGATTTGTTATTAGTTTCTTAGTTGTTATACACCAGTGTATAACAACAAATCTATTAATTATTATACACAAGTGTATTATAGGTGGTAAAAGACGTTATAATAAACTGATAGTATTTTGTTTGACGTTAAATATACACAGGTGTATATTCATTATAAAAAATGGAATGTGCAGTATGACACAGCCTGTGTGTTACTCAATATATACAGGTGTACCGTATATGAGTTGTAGCATGTCTAACTATATTTTTTAAATATTGTAAAATTCATTTTTAATTTAACATTTTTTTTATTGTAGGTTCCTCGTCGAGTAACGTATATGAGTCTCCCGGTGGGACGAGATATTGGACGCCTGTTGTACCAGACGATGTTAAACCATTTGTAGGTGCCAAGTTTAGAACGTTGGACGAAGCTATCATAATGTATGAAAATTATGAGTTTCTTATCATAATGTATATATGTGTTGATGATGTTGAATGAAAAGAAAAAAAATGATATACATCAATGTATAACTGATGTACACCGTTGTATATATGTGTTTGATGATGATGATGAATGAACAAAAAAAAACTGATATACACCAATGTACACTTCAAAAACGAATATACACCAATGTATATCTGTGTATATCAATGTATATCTGTGTTGATGATGAATGAAAAAACGAATATACACCATAATTCTATACATGAAAACATTGAATCACAATCTCATGTGATAGAAGATCATGAAACACAATCACAAGCTTTGTTTCTAAATAGTGTTGAAAATCAAGGTATTTATGTATTGTTTTTATTTTTTTTAATTGTTTTTCGCGCGAGAATCACGTTTTTTTGTGATTTCTATTTGGATTAGCCTTATAGTGTGGTTTATTATTGATTTGCAAAATAGTTGTTTTGTATTCTGTAAGTCATATTTTACGCACAGAATTGGAATGAGTAAAGAGTTATACACTGGTGTATCATATATAGTTATTGGGGTTGTACAGATACAATAAGATTTGTTCTTAGTTTCTTAGTTGTTATACACCAGTGTATAACAACAAATTTATTAATTATTATACACAAGTGTATTATAGGTGGTAAAAGACGTTATAATAAACTGATAGTATTTTGTTTGACGTTAAATATACACAGGTGTATATTCATTATAAAAAATGGAATGTGCAGTATGACACAGCCTGTGTGTTACTCAATATACACAGGTGTACCGTATATGAGTTGTAGCATGTCTAACTATATTTTTTAAATATTGTAAAATTCATTTTTAATTTTACATTTTTTTTATTGTAGGTTCCTCGTCGAGTAACGTATATGAGTCTCCCGGTGGGACGAGATATTGGACGCCTGTTGTACAAGACGATGTTAAACCATTTGTAGGTGCCAAGTTTAGAACGTTGGACGAAGCTATCATAATGTATGAAAATTATGAGTTTCTTATCATAATGTATATCTGTGTTGATGATGTTGAATGAAAAGAAAAAAAATGATATACATCAATGTATAACTGATGTACACCGTTGTATATATGTGTTTGATGATGATGATGAATGAACAAAAAAAACTGATATACACCAATGTACACTTCAAAAACGAATATACACCAATGTATATCTGTGTATATCAATGTATATCTGTGTTGATGATGAATGAAAAAACTAATATACATCATAATTCTATACATGAAAACATTGAATCACAATCTCATGTGATAGAAGATCATGAAACACAATCACAAGCTTTGTTTCTAAATAGTGTTGAAAATCAAGGTATTTATGTATTGTTTTTATTTTTTTTAATTGTTTTTCGCGCGAGAATCACGTTTTTTTGTGATTTCTATTTGGATTAGCCTTATAGTGTGGTTTATTATTGATTTGCAAAATAGTTGTTTTGTATTCTGTAAGTCATATTTTACGCACAGAATTGGAATGAGTAAAGAGTTATACAGTGGTGTATCATATATAGTTATTGGGGTTGTACAGATACAATAAGATTTGTTCTTAGTTTCTTAGTTGTTATACACCAGTGTATAACAACAAATCTATTAATTATTATACACAAGTGTATTATAGGTGGTAAAAGACGTTATAATAAACTGATAGTATTTTGTTTGACGTTAAATATACACAGGTGTATATTCATTATAAAAAATGGAATGTGCAGTATGACACAGCCTGTGTGTTACTCAATATACACAGGTGTACCGTATATGAGTTGTAGCATGTCTAACTATATTTTTTAAATATTGTAAAATTCATTTTTAATTTTACATTTTTTTTATTGTAGGTTCCTCGTCGAGTAACGTATATGAGTCTCCCGGTGGGACGAGATATTGGACGCCTGTTGTACAAGACGATGTTAAACCATTTGTAGGTGCCAAGTTTAGAACGTTGGACGAAGCTATCATAATGTATGAAAATTATGAGTTTCTTATCATAATGTATATCTGTGTTGATGATGTTGAATGAAAAGAAAAAAAATGATATACATCAATGTATAACTGATGTACACCGTTGTATATATGTGTTTGATGATGATGATGAATGAACAAAAAAAACTGATATACACCAATGTACACTTCAAAAACGAATATACACCAATGTATATCTGTGTATATCAATGTATATCTGTGTTGATGATGAATGAAAAAACGAATATACATCATAATTCTATACATGAAAACATTGAATCACAATCTCATGTGATAGAAGAAGATCATGAAACACAATCACAAGCTTTGTTTCTAAATAGTGTTGAAAATCAAGGTATTTATGTATTGTTTTTATTTTTTTTAATTGTTTTTCGCGCGAGAATCACGTTTTTTTGTGATTTCTATTTGGATTAGCCTTATAGTGTGGTTTATTATTGATTTGCAAAATAGTTGTTTTGTATTCTGTAAGTCATATTTTACGCACAGAATTGGAATGAGTAAAGAGTTATACACTGGTGTATCATATATAGTTATTGGGGTTGTACAGATACAATAAGATTTGTTCTTAGTTTCTTAGTTGTTATACACCAGTGTATAACAACAAATCTATTAATTATTATACACAAGTGTATTATAGGTGGTAAAAGACGTTATAATAAACTGATAGTATTTTTTTGACGTTAAATATACACAGGTGTATATTCATTATAAAAAATGGAATGTGCAGTATGACACAGCCTGTGTGTTACTCAATATACACAGGTGTACCGTATATGAGTTGTAGCATGTCTAACTATATTTTTTAAATATTGTAAAATTCATTTTTAATTTTACATTTTTTTTATTGTAGGTTCCTCGTCGAGTAACGTATATGAGTCCCCCGGTGGGACGAGATATTGGACGCATGTTGTACCAGACGATGTTAAACCATTTGTAGGTGCCAAGTTTAGAACGTTGGACGAAGCTATCATAATGTATGAAAATTATGAGTTTCTTATCATAATGTATATCTGTGTTGATGATGTTGAATGAAAAGAAAAAAAATGATATACATCAATGTATAACTGATGTACACCGTTGTATATATGTGTTTGATGATGATGATGAATGAACAAAAAAAACTGATATACACCAATGTACACTTCAAAAACGAATATACACCAATGTATATCTGTGTATATCAATGTATATCTGTGTTGATGATGAATGAAAAAACGAATATACACCATAATTCTATACATGAAAACATTGAATCACAATCTCATGTGATAGAAGATCATGAAACACAATCACAAGCTTTGTTTCTAAATAGTGTTGAAAATCAAGGTATTTATGTATTGTTTTTATTTTTTTTAATTGTTTTTCGCGCGAGAATCACGTTTTTTTGTGATTTTTATTTGGATTAGCCTTATAGTGTGGTTTATTATTGATTTGCAAAATAGTTGTTTTGTATTCTGTAAGTCATATTTTACGCACAGAATTGGAATGAGTAAAGAGTTATACACTGTTGTTTTGTATAGTTATTGGGGTTATACAGATACAATAAGATTTGTTCTTAGTTTCTTAGTTGTTATACACCAGTGTATAACAACAAATCTATTAATTATTATACACAAGTGTATTATAGGTGGTAAAAGACGTTATAATAAACTGATAGTATTTTGTTTGACGTTAAATATACACAGGTGTATATTCATTATAAAAAATGGAATGTGCAGTATGACACAGCCTGTGTGTTACTCAATATACACAGGTGTACCGTATATGAGTTGTAGCATGTCTAACTATATTTTTTAAATATTGTAAAATTCATTTTTAATTTTACATTTTTTTTATTGTAGGTTCCTCGTCGAGTAACGTATATGAGTCTCCCGGTGGGACGAGATATTGGACGCCTGTTGTACAAGACGATGTTAAACCATTTGTAGGTGCCAAGTTTAGAACGTTGGACGAAGCTATCATAATGTATGAAAATTATGAGTTTCTTATCATAATGTATATCTGTGTTGATGATGTTGAATGAAAAGAAAAAAAAATGATATACATCAATGTATAACTGATGTACACCGTTGTATATATGTGTTTGATTATGATGATGAATGAACAAAAAAAAACTGATATACACCAATGTACACTTCAAAAACGAATATACACCAATGTATATCTGTGTATATCATTGTATATCTGTGTTGATGATGAATGAAAAAACGAATATACACCAATGTATATATGTGTTGATGATGATGAATGAAAAAACCAATATACACCAATGTATATCTGTGTTGATGATGTTGAATGATGATGAATTAAAAAATAAATATACACCAATGTATATATTGTGTTGGTGATGATGATGAATGAAAAAACGAATATACACAAATGTACACTGTTGTATATATACCGAGATATAATTTTAATAGTATATACAATAAATACGTTTGGGTATACCATAAACACTAATTTGCTGTTTCCAAATATACAGGAGTTTCTTATTAATTACCTAATAAATGATATTGAACAAAAGACATTAATACCCCTTTATTAAAATAACAATTAATTAAAGTTTTTACTTATTTACAACCATGCCATTGAAGATGGATGACTCAGATTGGTTCCTATAGTTCCTACTTAAGTGTTGGTTCCTATTTGAACCCTACCCATAGATATATTCATATTATGACTATAGAAGGTTAAAAACGTTACGAAATATTTTTAAATCACTCAAAACGTCGGGAATCCAACGATTTTATTAAATAATTATTAGTTTAAGGTGTTTAAAACATATATTGTTTAAAACACGTTCTTTTTTTATTTATTAAAAAAATTGGGGAAAATATGCGATGTTATAGACATCATCGTTGAACATTCCTATAAATAACTCTGTAGCGATTCAGTAACATCAAGGTCCACTTGGCCTAGAAGTCTTCAAACTATAAAGCTATTGGGTGTAGAACCATTCCCCCTTCCCTCCCCTTGTCCATATCAGCGTCACGTCATTTCCATCTTCTCCTCCCCTTTTAAGGGAAATAGTACCCCCTTCTTCCCCCTTCCCCTTCCATTATTTAAATAAAAAAAACGGTATTACACACCCACATCTTCCAACAAACCCATCTCATCTTCTCCAAAGCTCCAAATATCACCTCCACTCTCTCTTTCTAAAACCCCTCTCTCACTAAAACCAGCCACCCACACACATAAACATCTTCTTGAAACCCATCTTCAACAGATCCGGTGCCGGATGTTGGCTCTGTCGCCGGTCACCCTCCCCCTCCGGCCTCTCTCTCTCTCTCTCTCTCTCTCTCTCTCTCTCTCTCCACAACGTTTAATTAATCATAAAAAAGGAGAAAAAAAAAGAGAACAGGGCAGGCGGAGATATTTCACCATTATCACTGAAATAGGGACGGGAGGCGCGGTGTTCACCGACAAAGATGGATGCCACATAGGCTCCCCGTTCCCACACCCCATGTTCTAATAGAATCACACACCATAAGCTTCTTCTTGGAAACATTCATCAATGAAATAGTGAATGTGAAAACAATTAATTGCTATCAGATCATTGATTCTAGAACCTGTCAAGCTAACTGCAGGAATTAATACCTGCATTATCCGTGGGGCCAACGACGGAATACAACCTCCATAATTCATCAATGATGGAAGCATACTCCTCCATCTAGATAAAAAAATAATATAAAAAAATTGTTATATAAGTTATATAGAATATGGTGATATAATGCATTAGGACACAGTTTGTGAGTAAAGAGAACCTTAAACATGGGGTCTTTAAGAAGGGCCAGCCTCATTATTGGTTACAACATCAATCATGATAGGAAGCACCTACTAAAAGATGAATAAGTTGGCGACAAACGATTAGAAAAAAAATATTGGGACAGATAATGTGCAAAGATTACTCTCTGAGGGTTAAGATTATTACATCATTCAAAACTAACAGACAGATTTTGACATATAAAGACCATTTAACATGCAATAATATTTAGGGTGACTTATCGGGTGTTTTACATTGTGTTAGTTTCTCACTTGTACAATGTATGTTTATTTTGGGTGATGAATAATAGTAATTTGCTGATAAAAAAAAAAAAAAAAAAAACATGCAATAATATTAGCATTTTGGTTTATGATCACAAATTTTCTTTAAGGTCCCTTTCCAAACGCCTTTTTCCACATAACAATGGGAACATCAAGACAAAGTACAACCTTGCATTTAAAAACTTGACTTTTTTTTCAATAATTGATTGTATATCATATTATGTGTGTTTAATATGGTAGTGAAGTATGTAAACTCCCTAGAAAAAAGTTTACAAGAGTGATCACTGACCTTATAGTACATAGTTTCATTTCTATCATGCAGCCTGTTAAGTATTCGCCACGTGGGCAAAGAAATCGTATCTCCATCCCTAGCATTCATCTCGATCTTCTTCAGGTCGGTTTCGGAATTGTTTGACCATTATCTTATCCCTATCTGAGCAGAACTATAACTCTGTTAAAGTATAAACCAAACTATAATATGTTATGTAAATATGTGTTAAATATGTGTATGTATGTTCATTAATCCATGACAATATTAGGATTATACGATAGTAAATATGTAGTGTAATACAATGTTGGTGTCCGGATATCAAATGGGTCAAGATTGCAGCAGTTATAAGGGTTGATCAAAGTGCAAAAAGGCGCGACTCAATAGCATGAAAGGACATGTCTGTTTGGAGGGAAACATAATGGTTAGAACATGGAAAGTTGGCAGCAAGATAACTACCAAACATAACCGTTTTTATTGTTGTCCAAAAAAAAACGTAAAATGTCCCTCAACCTAATTTTGTTATATCAAAGTCCTTGCACTTGTTTATAATGTATGCACTTATGAAAAAAAAATATTTAAAATAATAACTCCTTACCTTTTAAACTAGTCAAAACAAGAGTATAACATGTACATATATTTTTTTCAACATCCAACAAAGCTGGCCACCCACGCTCGTGGTCACAATCACCGTTGGTGAGTGGTGACCCAACCCGTCAACAATTCAAAAGAAAACCCACCGCCTGAAGGCCCATTATGTTAAATGGCCTTAAACCATGTGCTATATCATAAAACCAACTAACTACCAAAAACTAAACGAACATCTAACCGTATTTTTTTAATGGCCAACGAATACTATACAAGTACGGCCACCTGGGTAAACCATTGGCAAAAGACCATCCACGCCTTGCGAACGGTGACAAGGTTGATGACCCGACCCGACACGCCCACCCTCACAGGGGAAACCCACCGTCCGAAAGCCCACTGAGACTCGAACCAATGACTTCTTCATTGGAAGATCATAGAGTTTCCTCCTCCCAAACCAATTGATCATAGACTTATCGATGTCAGTGCCTGCCCTTAATAGGGACGGTGCGGGCGACTACTCCAGGTCCGAAAACCCCGAGGGCCCGAAGGTTTTTATTTTTGAAAAAAGAATGTATATATATTTATGTGTTGTGGATAATGTGATTAATTTTTTTTAACATCAGCCCATCTAACAAGGCTCACAATCACTAAAAGTTTTAAACTCTTCAAAACAAACCCAACCCAAATTGAATTTTAAACAATTTTGTAGGGTGTGGGCCTAATATGTGAGGGGCGAGAGAGTCGTATGATCCGCTTAAGTAAGTAAATTTTGATCATTTGTATAACTACTAATACTTTTATTTTAATGATTTTTATAACAATTAATGTCGCATATGATTTATATATATATATATATATATATATATATATATGATTGGGTTAGTATTATATGCGTCCGGTTTATTTGTAATGACCCAAGCCCAATACATTTATCTTATTATCTGTTGAAAAGGCCAACATTCTAAATTTGAAGTGTTTCTTAACAATTCAGTAGGACTGTAAACGAACCGAACGAACACGAACAAGGCCTTGTTCGTGTTCATTTGTTAAAGAATTAACGTGTTTGCGAACGGTTCACGAACGCTTACCGAACGAGATTTTTTGTTCGTGTTCGTTTGTTAAGGAAATAACGTGTTCACGAACTGTTCATGAACACTTACGGAACGAGATTTTTGTTCGTTTTCCTTTGTATTTATTTGCTAAATTTAGGTGTCAAACAAAAACGAGTTCACAAACAAACACAAATGAACGTAAACGAACACAAATAGGCATTACTTAACAAAACCAAGCACATACTAACACATTAAATTCTGAAAATTAGCATTTTTCATCGCTAACATTGTTCGCTCAGAATATACCAATCCAATTACCCAAATATACGTGACATAATCTTGATCACATGTCTTATAAAAACACATAGGTATCATATTAAACTTGAAATCCTCGTTTAATCCACAAAAAATAACAGTTAATCAAAATAGTTAAAGTAATATTAACATGTGATACACTTAAATAATCTACCACTAGGAAATTTGAAGTACTTAAATTAAATATAAACAAATTAAAAACCCTAATTAACTATCGAACACAAACAAACATAAATGAACACGTTACCGAACGTTCACGAACATAAACAAACGAACGCAGCCTTTGTTCATGTTCGTTTGTTTAGCTAAACAAACGAAATTTTTTGTTTGTGTTTGTTCTTTTATTAAACGAACAAATACAAACGAACTTTCCGCCGAACAGTTCACAAACTGTTCGCCGAATGTTTGGTTTGTTTACAGCCCTACAATTCAGAATTGAATCCTTCTCTAGGGTTTTCACACAGAAATAGAAGTCAATCTACTATTTTATCCACCTATGGAGAAAAAGTCGATGCAAGAGTAATTGAACCATGTCCCCACCACATCCTATTTATTATTTCAACAGCAATATGTTATCATGTTTGTATATATTGCAGTTTCATGGAGTAACAATTAATTTCCGTACCATTTAGCTTCTCCTTAAACCTCACAACCAAATTCAACTCTGTTTCATCACCCATATCCATAGATGAGGTGTTGTAAACTACACTTCACCGATCTAAGCAGTAACGTTGGCGTCTGCGCTTCTTGCCTCCGTGAACGCCTCTGTCCTCTCGTCAACGCTCAAACCCTACACCAACAAAATCACAATTCGGATCCGGATCCGGTTCCTGTGTTTCCTCGATCGGTTTCTCCATACATCAATCGTCGGAAAACCAATAACTCCGCCTCCTCCATAAACTTTCAACATAACACTTATAATAATAATAATAATAATAATAATAATAATAATAATAATAATAATAATATCCTTCCAGATCGGCGGTTTTTTAGCACGCCACAAATAGCGCCTACCACCAGAAGTAATAATAATAATTCATGCCAAAAAAAGAAGCACAGATTTATCAACTTCTCGCTGTTATTGAATTTGTTCAGATCTAAGAAAGGAAAAAATGATTCAAACCCTAAGTCTTCCGTTTGTCATGATAGTGCCACGTCATCGCCGTTTAGGTTCTCAAACATTAAGTCCAGCGGTGGTTGCCGGAACAAACAGCCGGTTTGTTCCGATCGAGGCATGTCGCCGGTCAGATACTCCGATTGTGACGGTACGGAAGATGAATTATACGACACGACTGAGTTGCGAAAACCGACTCCACGGACGACGCCGGTTCATCCGGCGGTCCGGCGAGTCGGCGGCGGCGGTGGTGGTGGATACGGGAAGAATGTGTCTGGAATAAGTTTCTGTTTAAGTCCGTTGGTTAGAGTTAGTCCATGCAGGAATAGGAACCAGAAAGGAGTAGTACCGGTGGATTACGGCGAGATGATCGGAGCTCCGGTGAAGGGTTACCGGTGCAGATCAAGGAAAGTTGCTGACTTTGGGAGAATCGCTATCAACCGTTGATTTCGATGACCAAGTTGTTAATGGTTACATTTTAGTTGACTTTTGTGGAAGTACCATTTTGCCCTTTCCAGTTGTATCTATCTATCTATATTTAAAAGTAGTTGGAAATTGTGAAGATGACTATGTCGTGTAATTACAAATTTGCCATCGTTTTCAAGTTGTGTTGACCGTGAGTAGGGTGGGTGACACTTTATCAAATCGTTCGTGGTCGCTAGCCGCTTGCTTGGAAATTTGTTCGGAAAATGCCCGCTTGATTTTTCGTTTGGTTGTAAATGAGCCGATCGGTTCTTTCCGATTGTAAATGAGCCAAGCACGAGCAGAGGTCTACTCGGCTCGATTCAGTTCGATATAATTTTTTATTAATTTATTATATATAAATAATATTATATGTATACACATTAATTACAATTATATTTAAAGTTTTATACATATCATTTTATTGGGTTTGATTCAATATATGCATATATATAATTATACTAGCTGATTACCCCGGGAGGGTCCCGGGGTTGAAAAATCTATTTTTACGTGATAACCTATTGCAAATGGCTCGAGTTAACTAACCACAAAATCTGTCAATCATTGCATGTTCATAGTATTCTAATCAGTAATAACTCATATTCCCTAATCTAAAACCTAATCAGTAATCATCTAAAGAATCACTTATGTAAGCTGCAACTATTAAAAAACTCATCACATCTCTCTAATTTCTCACATTCTAATGGCTCTTATAATTCCTAACCTAATCAACTAAACAAACACTTAAGTTGGAAGTTGTAATCATTGCATCTCATTATGCCACGTGCCATAATCAAGAGATGGTTGAGGCCACCATTGAACGCCACGTCAGCAACTATCAATTCTTTCCGGGAGCGTCCCGGGGTTGAAAAATATAACCATTCTAATAATACTAATACTAATAGTAAAAATTATTACTCTTGTAATTAAATAAATAAAAAAATAACCTTGCTATAAGGTGACACCATGTGTTGCAGTGTTGCGCGATTCTTTCTCCTAACTTCTCTTGATGAAGTATACCTAGTAAAATTCCAATGATAACATGGCGATTGGGCTGATTTTCAACATCGTAGATAAGAACGTGGTTTAAAAGAAAAAACATGATTAATGAATAACATGAACACTTTGTGTGTTTTTTTCCTGTATGAACGAAACCCCACAAAAAATAGTCGATTTTTCTCAGTTTTTTATATAGGACTATGGTACTCATTGGAGAGATAATAAAACGCTCATTAATTTGGTGTAATTTTTTTCTTTAAAAAATCTCGTATATAAAAGATATAAAACGTTTAAAAATTATGGGAGGAAACATGAGAGAGAAAATTTTAAATTTATTTTTAAATCCTTTTTTTCCTAAAATAACTCAATTTAATTTAGGGTTTTATGTTTATTTTTTTTTTAATTAAAAAAGGAAATAATTCAAAAACACTAAAATCTTTCAATTATGATGCCACGTGGCACTCTCAAGAAGAGGTTGAGGCCTCCATTGCACGCCACGTCAGCATATACGTTTTCTTTTATATATATAGATAGATTGTAAGAGTAGAGTTCAAATAGGAACCATAGCTTAAGTAGGAACCATAGGAACCACTTTATAGCCATTGATTTCTGATGGCATGATTGTAAATAAGTAAAACATTAATTAATTGTTTATTTTAATTAAAGGGTATTATTGACTTTTGTTTAATATGCTTAGGTAATTAAGTCTAAATTTGTAACTGAATAATTATTAACCCTCATTTATTATACTCAATCCCTATAAAATCTCTCTATCAGTTTTGTTTTTATTTCATTCATCATCATCGACATATATATACATTGGTGTATATTAGTTTCTTTTTTGTTTTTTCATTCATCGTGAACGCATATATACATTGGTGTATATTAGTATTTTTTTCTCATTTACCATCATTATCGACACAGATATACGTTGGTGTATA
This sequence comes from Ambrosia x helenae, assembly GCA_030844895.1. Taxonomy (NCBI): domain Eukaryota; kingdom Viridiplantae; phylum Streptophyta; class Magnoliopsida; order Asterales; family Asteraceae; genus Ambrosia; species Ambrosia x helenae. The sequence goes on from JAUTDX010000016.1 coordinate 43,487, forward strand.
CCAATTTCTTTTTTGTTTTTTTCATTCATCGTCATCACCTTTAAGGTTCGGTCTCTTATCCTCTTTATGTAATATACACCAATGTATACTATACACTGGTGTATAGGCATTTGGCCTGTTCATCCTCACAACGGTTGTCTCTTATCATCTTTATGTAATATACACCAACGTATAATATACACTAGTGTATATGCATTTGAAAATAATAAAAGCGTCTCCTTCATTTTGACGTGATAATCCTAATTAGGGTTTGGTCGCTTAACCCTAAATGTAATATACACCAACGTATATTATCAAAAAATACATAACCTCAATGTACTGCACATTCGATTCAAAGAAATTATGCAATTGATCCAATCTAACCTAACAAAATCATTACAAATACAATTCCAATTGATTATACATTTCGATCTAACAAAAACAAAAATAAATACCTAACACATCCGAGCAATTGAAGATTAAAAATAATAACGATTGATTAGTTTGAAAAAAAATACCAAAAACAAAAAATACATACATGTATACGAATTGTTGATTAGGGTTGTTCTTCAATATAATGATCGTAATAGTGGTTGAAAGTTTTAAGGAAACCAATCAATTCTTATTTAGTAGCTGCTTTGATTATAAATTCTAATTATAATAAAAAGCTAATTAATTAAATGTATATTTACACTAATACCCTCTAAATCAAAATAAAAAATGAATGACTCAGATTGGTTCCTAAGTTCCTAACTAGGGTATTGGTTCATATTTGATCTTATTCCTATATTGTAAAACCTTAAGTCGTGAAAAGATATGCATGACCTCCTATTTTCATTAGTTGTCCGCCATCAATCGTCTCCCGCTATCAACCTGCGCCACAACGCGACACTTGTTCTCAGTAGTATGCTCATTGCCTCACTAGCCTCAATCTGAGCCTCATTCTCGAACAACTGGACCTTAGACTTAGTGTCATCCTCAGACGGTCGAACCTCGGTCATCACTAGGCAGTGAAAACATTAAAGGAAACATCCCAAATTTATAATATATTAATCTTGTAATGCAAGGTTTGGTAACTAGAAGGACTTAGTTGTCAATCTTGTAAACTAGGTTTTAGAGATAGATTTCCTAGTTTAAGTCAAAAGAAGTTTCTAGATTATTATAGTTCCTTGGTGGACAAGGAATAAAGGCTAGTTTCCTTGTTCTCCAAAGCTAGTTCCTTGATCACCAAGGATTGTAGGCTTATAAATAGATGGATGATTTTGTAAGTCAAGCATTCAATCACAATCAAATAATAAGAAACAAGTTTGGCTTAATTCGTGTGGGTCTTTGGTACCGATTTCTAACAATTGGTATCAGAGCTCAGGGTTGGGTAACAATACGGTCGATAACGATCCGCAAGTCCAGCTAGACAAGAACCGATCGACAAAAGTGATTTGCGATCGGAAGAATCTTAGCGACTGGTTTAGACTGATCGGAAGCAGGCTGCGGCAGAAGAAGACGTGTCGTGCATAAATCGTTTACAATGGGAGACGATGCTAATCGACAGATCGTTACAGCCAAAGACCATAACACGACATCTCTCCAAATCCCACTGTTAACTCCGGTGAACTATACGGTTTGGGCGATGAAGATGAAGGTAATCCTGAACGTTAACAGTGTTTGGGAGATGATAGAACCGGGGACAGCTGCTAACGCGAAGAAAAACAACATTGCGATAGCACTTCTATTCCAAGGAATACCCGAAGATTTGGGGCTCCAGATCGGAAACCTGACTACGGCCAAGGAGATGTGGGAAGCAAAAAAAAAACCGGCACCAAGGAGCCGAGCGGGTGAAGGGGGCGCGACTTCAAACCTTGATGTCCGAATTCGAAAACCTAAAGATGAAAGAGACCAGTTCGGTGGACGAATTCTCATGCAAAATTGCAAGTATCGCCTCTAAAGAACCAACACTCGGAGAAAGAATAGAAGAATTGAAGCTTGTTAAGAGGTTCTTAAACGGATTGCCGAAGAAGTTTATTCACATGGTCGCGTCACTTGAGCAGGTGATTGATCTTAAAACAGTCACGTTTGACGATGTGGTTGGACGTCTTAAGGCCTACGAAGAGAGGATAGGGTCCGAAGATAATCAAACCACGAAGCATGAACATCTTCTACTTACGTACGAGGAGTGGGAAGCCAAGAAGAAGCAGGGAAAGAGCTTCGGCCGCGGAAGAGGAGCGTCAGCCGAAGGTTCATCTTCACAAAGGGGTAAAGGAAGAGGTAGAGGCAGAGGTTCGGGTCACGTAAGGGAGAAGGAAACCACTAAGAAGACAACAAAGGATCGTTCGAAACTTAAGTGTTTCCGATGTGACGAGTTGGGCCACTTTTCAAGCGATTGCCCTACTCGAAACAAAACCGAAGAGAATAACCTCACCCTTGACGACGGATCAGTGCTCTATATGGCAACTCATGAAGGAGTGTACTTGAATGAAGACCGAGTTGACTTGAAGAAGTATGATGAGAGTCCGCGAGAAAACAACACTTGGTTTCTCGATAACGGGGCGAGCAATCATATGACGGGAAACAAGGATTGGTTTTCGAGTTTAGACAACCGGATAAAAGGGAAGGTTCGGTTCGGAGATGGTTCATGCGTGGAGATGAGAGGCCGCGACACAATTATCCTAGAAGGCAAGTCGGGTAAGCAGCGGATCTTGAAGGATGTTTACTACATACCTTCGCTGAAGAATAACATAATCAGTGTCGGGCAAATGGACGAGTCAGGACACAAAATAACGATCGAGCATGGCGTATTGTGGATGTTTGAACCAAACGGATCGGTTCTAATGAAGGTACCTCGTTCAACCAATCGCATTTATAAGATTAACCTAAAAGTTGTTGCGCCAGTATGTTTACAGGTTAACATGAATGACGAGTGTTGGCTTTGGCACGCCAGACTCGGTCATCTTAATTTTGATGCGCTGAGAACGCTATAAAGAATCTCGATTGGGCTACCATTCATCAAGAGACCATCCGCAATATGTGACGCATGTGTGATAGGAAAGCAAACAAGGGGAGCTTTTCCAAAAGAAGTCAAATATCGCGCGTCAAAGCTGCTTGAGCTACTCTATGCCGATCTATGCGGAGCCATCTCACCAATGACTCAAGCAGGAAACCGGTACATGCTACTGATTGTAGATGATTACAGCAGGTTTATGTGGGCTTACATGGTGAAAACCAAAGACCAAGTTCCTGGAATTCTAATCGAGTTCATCAAAGGAGTGGAGAGGAAACTTGGGACAAGCCTAAAAACCTTGAGAACCGATAATGGAGGAGAGTTCACATCACATGTACTAGGAGATTTCTGCAAGGAAAGAGGAATTGCAAGGCAATACACGGCTCCCTATACCCCTCAACAAAATGTGGTAGTTGAAAGACGAAATCGCACAGTAATCGGTACTACTCGAAGCATCCTAAAGGCCATGTCAGTACCACAAGTCTTTTGGGGCGAAGCACTCATGCACTCAGTTTATTTGTTGAATCGCTCTCCAACGAAGGAGCTGCAAGACTTAACGCCCTATGAAAAGCTTAAGGGAAGGAAACCAGATCTTTCATATATTAAAGTCTTTGGGTGTGTAGGGTTTGTTAAAATCTTAACACCTGGACAGAAGAAATTGGATGATAGAAACTTGCTAATGGTGTACATGGGTTCTCAGCCGGAAACGGGAGAGAATATGCATCGGATGTTTGACCCGAGCAATGGACGGGTACACGTAGTTCGAGACAGGGACGTAAAGTTCAAAGAGACGGAAGAGTATGACTGGAAAGATTACGTGTCCCGCACTGATACCGAAGAGAGTGCACGGACAGACTTCGTCATTGAGTCCGAAGCGCCAGCGCAGCCCACAGAAGAAGACTTGCACGAGTCTGAAGCGTCTGCGCAACCTACTGGCGATAACGCGCACGCGGAAGACTTTGTGCATACAGACAACTTTGCGCACACGCGTGATTTCGCGCCAAGAATGTTTGACGAGGGCGCAATGTCATCGCACGCAACGTCAGCGCAGGCAAACGAAGAAGGAGGATCTCGCGCATCACGCGCGAATCTGAATGCGCAGTCCGCGGGGGTTTCTCAACTAAGAAGGTCAAATCGAACCTCAACCATTCCGAAGAAATTTGCAGATTTTGAGGTCGAAGAAATACCAAGATTAACGCATCAATTGAATGGAGATGATCAATTGTTACTATCCTCGGTTGACGATGAACCAATTGTTTTTCAAGAAGCGATAAAAGAAAAGTATTGGATGAAAGCTATGGAGGAAGAAATAAGTTCAATTGAGAAGAACAATACTTGGAAGCTGGTAGAGCCGCCACCGAAGTTTAAACCCATCGGGGTAAAGTGGGTGTTCAAGGTAAAAAAGGATGCGCAAGGAAAGATTTCGAAATACAAGGCCCACCTGGTAGCAAAAGGATATGTACAAAGGTATGGGATTGATTACGAAGAAGTGGAGCACATAAGTAGGAATTTGCAAAGGGCCGATATTCTTACTAAAGCGTTGCCACGTTTGAAGTTCAATGAGATGAAAGGACTTGTTGGTGTTACAAGATTAGGGGGTGAATGATATATTAATCTTGTAATGCAAGGTTTGGTAACTAAAAGGACTTAGTTGTCAATCTTGTAAACTAGGTTTTAGAGATAGATTTCCTAGTTTAAGTCAAAAGAAGTTTCTAGATTATTATAGTTCCTTGGTCGACAAGGAATAAAGGCTAGTTTCCTTGTTCTCCAAGGCTAGTTCCTTGATCACCAAGGATTGTAGGCTTATAAATAGATGGATGATTTTGTAAATCAAGCATTCAATCACAATCAATTAATAAGAAACAAGTTTGGCTTAATTCGTGTGGGTCTTTGGTACCGATTTCTAACAATTTATAGTTGTCTGAAAAACTCCCCATTCGTCGCTCGCTCGAAGAAATGTGCGCTCGAAAAATGCTCGCTCGGTTGTAAACGAGACGATCGGCTTGGTTCGGTTTCAAAATCTTGCACGTTTTGTCCTTTGACCCTAACCAAGTTTATTTTTATCATTAAGTGGAGGGTAAAATTGTCTTTTTATCCATTTATTTAGAAAACCATTTTAAAATTTAAACAAAAAGAATTTGGAAAATTGGATTGTAATAATCCCACCTTTGTGTTGTTAGGCCAATAATAATCCCACCTAAGTTTATTCTTCCCACCAGTCCCACGTTTTAATTTATTTTTTCTCATTGCACCCGCCGTTAAGTCACACTAACGCCGTTAGTTGAAACTCACAATTTTAGGCGATTGTTCACCGGATTTGAAAGAGAGAATCGAGATGATGATATTGGTATGTTCAATTTCCGAATGAGCATGGTTTGATGGTTTAGTTTCGAAATACAAGGCCCACCTGGTAGCAAAAGGATATGTACAAAGGTATGGGATTGATTACGAAGAAGTGGAGCACATAAGTAGGAATTTGCAAAGGGCCGATATTCTTACTAAAGCGTTGCCACGTTTGAAGTTCAATGAGATGAAAGGACTTGTTGGTGTTACAAGATTAGGGGGTGAATGATATATTAATCTTGTAATGCAAGGTTTGGTAACTAAAAGGACTTAGTTGTCAATCTTGTAAACTAGGTTTTAGAGATAGATTTCCTAGTTTAAGTCAAAAGAAGTTTCTAGATTATTATAGTTCCTTGGTCGACAAGGAATAAAGGCTAGTTTCCTTGTTCTCCAAGGCTAGTTCCTTGATCACCAAGGATTGTAGGCTTATAAATAGATGGATGATTTTGTAAATCAAGCATTCAATCACAATCAATTAATAAGAAACAAGTTTGGCTTAATTCGTGTGGGTCTTTGGTACCGATTTCTAACAATTTATAGTTGTCTGAAAAACTCCCCATTCGTCGCTCGCTCGAAGAAATGTGCGCTCGAAAAATGCTCGCTCGGTTGTAAACGAGACGATCGGCTTGGTTCGGTTTCAAAATCTTGCACGTTTTGTCCTTTGACCCTAACCAAGTTTATTTTTATCATTAAGTGGAGGGTAAAATTGTCTTTTTATCCATTTATTTAGAAAACCATTTTAAAATTTAAACAAAAAGAATTTGGAAAATTGGATTGTAATAATCCCACCTTTGTGTTGTTAGGCCAATAATAATCCCACCTAAGTTTATTCTTCCCACCAGTCCCACGTTTTAATTTATTTTTTCTCATTGCACCCGCCGTTAAGTCACACTAACGCCGTTAGTTGAAACTCACAATTTTAGGCGATTGTTCACCGGATTTGAAAGAGAGAATCGAGATGATGATATTGGTATGTTCAATTTCCGAATGAGCATGGTTTGATGGTTTAGTTTCGAAATACAAGGCCCACCTGGTAGCAAAAGGATATGTACAAAGGTATGGGATTGATTACGAAGAAGTGGAGCACATAAGTAGGAATTTGCAAAGGGCCGATATTCTTACTAAAGCGTTGCCACGTTTGAAGTTCAATGAGATGAAAGGACTTGTTGGTGTTACAAGATTAGGGGGTGAATGATATATTAATCTTGTAATGCAAGGTTTGGTAACTAAAAGTACTTAGTTGTCAATCTTGTAAAGTAGGTTTTAGAGATAGATTTCCTAGTTTAAGTCAAAAGAAGTTTCTAGATTATTATAGTTCCTTGGTCGACAAGGAATAAAGGCTAGTTTCCTTGTTCTCCAAGGCTAGTTCCTTGATCACCAAGGATTGTAGGCTTATAAATAGATGGATGATTTTGTAAATCAAGCATTCAATCACAATCAAATAATAAGAAACAAGTTTGGCTTAATTCGTGTGGGTCTTTGGTACCGATTTCTAACAATTTATAGTTGTCTGAAAAACTCCCCATTCGTCGCTCGCTCGAAGAAATGTGCGCTCGAAAAATGCTCGCTTGGTTGTAAACGAGACGATCGGCTTGGTTCGGTTTCAAAATCTTGCACGTTTTGTCCTTTGACCCTAACCAAGTTTATTTTTATCATTAAGTGGAGGGTAAAATTGTCTTTTTATCCATTTATTTAGAAAACCATTTTAAAATTTAAACAAAAAGAATTTGGAAAATTGGATTGTAATAATCCCACCTTTGTGTTGTTAGGCCAATAATAATCCCACCTAAGTTTATTCTTCCCACCAGTCCCACCTTTTAATTTATTTTTTCTCATTGCACCCGCCGTTAAGTCACACTAACGCCGTTAGTTGAAACTCACAATTTTAGGCGATTGTTCACCGGATTTGAAAGAGAGAATCGAGATGATGATATTGGTATGTTCAATTTCCGAATGAGCATGGTTTGATGGTTTAATTTCGAAATACAAGGCCCACCTGGTAGCAAAAGGATATGTACAAAGGTATGGGATTGATTACGAAGAAGTGGAGCACATAAGTAGGAATTTGCAAAGGGCCGATATTCTTACTAAAGCGTTGCCACGTTTGAAGTTCAATGAGATGAAAGGACTTGTTGGTGTTACAAGATTAGGGGGTGAATGATATATTAATCTTGTAATGCAAGGTTTGGTAACTAAAAGTACTTAGTTGTCAATCTTGTAAAGTAGGTTTTAGAGATAGATTTCCTAGTTTAAGTCAAAAGAAGTTTCTAGATTATTATAGTTCCTTGGTCGACAAGGAATAAAGGCTAGTTTCCTTGTTCTCCAAGGCTAGTTCCTTGATCACCAAGGATTGTAGGCTTATAAATAGATGGATGATTTTGTAAATCAAGCATTCAATCACAATCAAATAATAAGAAACAAGTTTGGCTTAATTCGTGTGGGTCTTTGGTACCGATTTCTAACAATTTATAGTTGTCTGAAAAACTCCCCATTCGTCGCTCGCTCGAAGAAATGTGCGCTCGAAAAATGCTCGCTCGGTTGTAAACGAGACGATCGGCTTGGTTCGGTTTCAAAATCTTGCACGTTTTGTCCTTTGACCCTAACCAAGTTTATTTTTATCATTAAGTGGAGGGTAAAATTGTCTTTTTATCCATTTATTTAGAAAACCATTTTAAAATTTAAACAAAAAGAATTTGGAAAATTGGATTGTAATAATCCCACCTTTGTGTTGTTAGGCCAATAATAATCCCACCTAAGTTTATTCTTCCCACCAGTCCCACGTTTTAATTTATTTTTTCTCATTGCACCCGCCGTTAAGTCACACTAACGCCGTTAGTTGAAACTCACAATTTTAGGCGATTGTTCACCGGATTTGAAAGAGAGAATCGAGATGATGATATTGGTATGTTCAATTTCCGAATGAGCATGGTTTGATGGTTTAGTTTCGAAATACAAGGCCCACCTGGTAGCAAAAGGATATGTACAAAGGTATGGGATTGATTACGAAGAAGTGGAGCACATAAGTAGGAATTTGCAAAGGGCCGATATTCTTACTAAAGCGTTGCCACGTTTGAAGTTCAATGAGATGAAAGGACTTGTTGGTGTTACAAGATTAGGGGGTGAATGATATATTAATCTTGTAATGCAAGGTTTGGTAACTAAAAGGACTTAGTTGTCAATCTTGTAAACTAGGTTTTAGAGATAGATTTCCTAGTTTAAGTCAAAAGAAGTTTCTAGATTATTATAGTTCCTTGGTGGACAAGGAATAAAGGCTAGTTTCCTTGTTCTCCAAGGCTAGTTCCTTGATCACCAAGGATTGTAGGCTTATAAATAGATGGATGATTTTGTAAATCAAGCATTCAATCACAATCAAATAATAAGAAACAAGTTTGGCTTAATTCGTGTGGGTCTTTGGTACCGATTTCTAACAATTTATAGTTGTCTGAAAAACTCCCCATTCGTCGCTCGCTCGAAGAAATGTGCGCTCGAAAAATGCTCGCTCGGTTGTAAACGAGACGATCGGCTTGGTTCGGTTTCAAAATCTTGCACGTTTTGTCCTTTGACCCTAACCAAGTTAATTTTTATCATTAAGTGGAGGGTAAAATTGTCTTTTTATCCATTTATTTAGAAAACCATTTTAAAATTTAAACAAAAAGAATTTGGAAAATTGGATTGTAATAATCCCACCTTTGTGTTGTTAGGCCAATAATAATCCCACCTAAGTTAATTCTTCCCACCAGTCCCACCTTTTAATTTTTTTTTTCTCATTGCACCCGCCGTTAAGTCACACTAACGCCGTTAGTTGAAACTCACAATTTTAGGCGATTGTTCACCGGATTTGAAAGAGAGAATCGAGATGATGATATTGGTATGTTCAATTTCCGAATGAGTATGGTTTGATGGTTTAATTGTCGGTTCCGGTCATCCCCTTCGACAAGAACATCAACTTGAAACCCATCAAACCATGCTTGTTTCTGCAATTGAACATACCAATATCATCGTCTCGATTCCCTCTTTCAGATCCTGTGAACAATCGCCTAGAATTGTGAGTTTCAGCTAACGGCGTTAGTGTGACTTAATGACTGGTGCAATAAGAAAAAATAAATTAAAAGGTGGGATTGGTGGGAATAATAAACTTAGGTGAGATTATTATTGGCCAACAACACAAATCTGGGATTATTACAATCCAATTTTCCAAATTCTTTTTGTTTAAATTTTAAAATGGTTTTCTAAATAAATGGATAAAAAGACAATTTTACCCTCCACTTAATGATAAAAATTAACTTGGTTAGAGTCAAAGGACAAAACAAGCAAGATTTTGAAACATAAAGTACATAACTCATCAATTTTAAACGTAAAGAACATGTTTTGAAATCTGATATAAACGTAAAGGACAAAACTTGTAATTCGGTCAAAAAAAAAAAAAAAAAGTTCAATTATAATGCATAAAGTTGTTATTAATTGTTTATCTCACTCTCTTTCCGTCTCACTGAATTACAAAGTCATACCAAACAGTTCTTATAACTTTTTAAAAGTGTTTCGAATTTTGCGGTGCATTATCAAAGGACTGTTTTAAAAAGCTAGAAAGTGAAATGCAACTACAAATGAGTTTCTCTTTGAAATATTAAGTGGTGAGTGAGCCCACCTTATGTGGGTGTAACATGGGCTCACCATAGATAAGAGGCATAGAGCCATGTTTATTCTATTTGGTTGACATGCCATGTTTACACTGCATTATTAAAACGAGAAGGGTGTCCGCGCGTTGCTTCTCATATTCAAATAATTACTTTGCATTAACACGTAGCACATACTACTACATAAAAAGGAATACCGAATGGCTGAACTCCAAATCTTCACATGTTACCCGACTTACCTCTATCGCTGGAATGCGCCATAATTTTGACATTGGCCTTGCTTCCTTCTTGATTATTTTCCTGTTAAGTTTAGTTATCGGCTGCAAAATGGCAATACTTGTGAATGGGAAACGTATACTAAACAAACATCTTTATAAATTTGGTAATGCCAGTACTGTCTGGCTCATTACCGGCTACATAGGAATACAGAATGCTAGAGTTCGACTACTAGGCTCAATAGGAATCAAAGTCAAAGCAAAAGTTACAGAATAAGATCTACAATGATCGTTTTAATACTGTTTAAAATACAACAATAGCTAAACTAGAGTACTAGACCGCCACCGCCGCCCATGGTCGACGCCACACTAACAAATTTGTCACCGCCGCTTCCACCAATACTGACAGCCACCATTCCCTTTAACTTTCATGCACAATACCAACACATGAAACCCATCACCTCCATTGCAGATGAAGAGTCTATTTTGACTTGTAACGGTCAAACGAGTCATTTCAAATTCTATCCTACCTCCATTTTTTCTTATTACATATTTACATGCACAACCAAAAGCTATGCTGTTACATATACATCATCAATACTACCTTACATGATTTTTTTTTTAATGCCAGAACAACTCGTTTGACCACAAAAGTCAAAACATACCTCAACTGGTGCATCCGGAAGAGCTAGTTTCCTTCTTCGGTTTATGCACTGTTTCATCAAGTAGCAATGGAGTTGATTCTTCTGATAAAACTGCCCCTAAATGTGCATGAAACAAACTAAGCCTTAATCCCAAATACCCCATATTAAAGGATAATCGCAATAAAAAGCAACTACTTATAACTTCCAATTTTTACCAACAATGGCCAAGGTTCTTGCCGTTATTAAGAAAGAACAGTGACCAGATAATTTAGCAGAGTGGGATTTTCTATCCAGAAAGGGGTGGCGGAGCAGCTTGTTGCCCGTCTACCTACTATCCTTATGTAATTTACCCTTTATGATATGAAAAATCGATTGGTATTTCTAATTGTACAAAGTATGTTGCTATTTTTTGCAATTATCCCAAAAATATCCCCACACTAAAACAGTCAATGACCTTATTAAAAAGGCAAAAATAAAACCAAAAGAAGACCAACAATTGCATGATCAAATCCATACATTTAAACCATCTGTCAATAATCCTTCATAAACGTCCAACTATAACCGTATACTTTCTAACAACTAGATGAAATATGGTTTTAAAAAAACGTCAGCTTGAAGATTTAAGTTGCATACCATTAGCATCCGTCTCTTCTCTCTTCGCCTTAAGATCATCAAGATAATTCTGATAAATGTAAGTACAAAAACCCCACAAGCCCAGTAGCATGGCAATCAGCTTAACACCGTTCATTTTGTCATGAAAGACGACTAGTGCAGCCAATGGAGTCAGGGCCAATGACAGAGTACTAATCACATTTGAGAACAAAGACGACACCACAAAAATCAAGCCCACAACACCAACCGAGCACACCTGCCAAGCCACAGCGGTCCAAACCAATGTCATCACGTAAGCCAGACCCCCCTTACCAAAACTGCCCATTTCACCGCTTAAAGTCCGCCACTCGCCGCTAGCAAAAAGACCAATGGTAGAAACACAAGTGGCGAAGAATGAAGTATAGATTTGAAGCTCGAGAACCACAGAAAACGTTTCTTTTTTGATAACTTTTTGGAACGAAAGTTGCATTATTGAAAGCAAAAGTGCGTAAAGAGCAGATGCACCAAGCGTAGCCACAAAACCAAGAGCGTAATTCTTGTCTGATACACCCAACGGTTTATCAGAGTCATCATTGACAGCAAGCAGAGAGGCGGATAACGAAAGAACCACCACAGAATTGAAAATTAAAGCTGTAAATTTCTGGGAATTTATGAAATATGAAAAGACTGCATTGAAGGCTAATTGAGTTGCGCAAATGAGGGAGTAAGTAGAGGCCGAAAGGTATAGTAACCCCACAGAGTATAGCATATTGTCACCGGCAATCAGGACACCAACGACTATATAGAGCAAGAAAATAACGGGCAGCGAATAGGATGTGGTGGGTGTAGTTGATGATGTAGTAATTGAAGGAAAAAGATAATATGGGATGAAAAGGATAGGAAACCCTATGGTTTGAACAAGTGTAGCCATCCATTTACTATTTCCGCCTTGGTCGTAATAAAATCGACCAAGAAGAACTGCGACAATTTGACCAATAAGTAGAAAACATATGTTAAACGCAACGAGTACCCACCATTGCCAACGTTTGAGTTTGGCAAGTGGCAATACACCAGACCGAGTTACCACAACCGAATCTTCATTATCTAAAAGAAAAATTACCAAACATGCAAAAAGTTAGCATCTTTTTGTAAAGATTTCAAGAAAACAAATTTAGAAGCAGTGCTGATTAACCAAAAAGAAAAGAAGTGCGTCTTGCGCAACAAAATCAATCCTTTTAACTTGTAACATATCCATTGAAAATGCGATGTATTAGGGCGCGTTCAATACAAAACCAGCATGAAGTAAAGAAATGCATGATGCACTTGTAGGTAAGCGGTAACATAAACGTCTTATATATCACAATTAAAGCAAAAGTAACAAATGTTCATACAGATCTCATGTTTCGTTAAGTTTACGCACTCTAAATAATTCTGATAAAACTGATGAAATCATTAATCTAAATCATATCATACAGTAAAAAAAGAACAATTTGACTGATTTATGAAGCTGATTATCATCTATTTATCCGACGAAAAGCAAACATTCGGCTTTTAAGGGCCATACAAACTGATAATTGACTTAAAAACAATACAATTATTTTAGATACATCTAGGAACCCACGTGAATCACGACAGTGGTTATCATTATCAATAAGACTGTGCGTTGGGAGCCGTGAGCGAGCCTGGTGCTAACCCCCAGCCACAACAGCCCCACGCGAACACAGCCGTGGCGCGAGCACACGCGATGGTGGTCACGTGCGTTAACGGGAGAAAGTGAGCTTTGGTCGCGCCGGCCGCCGGTGATCACCCCAGCCACGGGTCAGGTGACCGGGTTACTTGAGATAGTAAAGTTGATGGCTCGCGTCTGCTCGCTAGCGGCATGCAACGGATAATCTAACTAACATTATTATAACATTTAAAAGCAAAATTCTCATCTGCAGTAACCCTTCTGCCTTTCAAAGCAGTTTAGCAAATCAAAAAAAAAAAAAAAAAAAAAAAAAACCCTTAAACTTCAATAAACAATTCTTAAAGAAATCGAAGCACAAACACACACTCGCTTATCATTTCTGCAACTAAAAAAACACAGCCGCTCAAAAGGGTTTAAACCATTATTGAAGAAAGAGCACAAACCTGACATGTTGAGAAGATCGTATTTTGGAAGTATTTGCAAAGAGTGACCACGTTTTTTCCTAGGTTATGATGCTTCTGGACCCCAAATACACCGATTAACGGGTACCCGGTTTATCGGGTCGGTCAAACCCACCCGTAAAATATATGAATCGGTCAAATAGACAAAAGGGTCAGAAAACTTTTTAGAGAAAGGGGTTTTTTATTTGATTTTTTTTCTTTGTTTTATATTAAAGTGCATTGATGAAATAAAATAATGGTTATATATATATATATAGGGTTGAATAAGGAATGGGATATTTGTATTGGCCCTTGAATGTGGAGATGGGTATCATATTCTATGGAGACTTGTAAAAGATATAAGATTGAACTTTTAGTATAAAAGGTTTATTTTTGTGGAGGAGATTTATATTCGAGGAGATATTTGTAGTGTGTCTTATTATAAAGTTATTGATATTTTGATCCGTGAGGGTTAAATATGAGACATTGAAGGTGGCTTTGGTAAAGGACTATGATTGATAAGTAATTTACTAATAGATTTTATTTTATGTGTTATGTTATCTAAAGAGGTCCAATCTATGCGTTTTCTATGAACGATTTACTGAATATTGGTGAATCTATTTAGGGCTCGGATATAAAGAAAAGGTGCATCAAATCCTTTATCGTGGTGGCGTGTTGGTGCTTATGGAAAGCTCGAAATAATTGGATATTCAATAATATTTCCATAAATATTGGGAGGATATGTGGAGAAGTCAAAAGTTATAGTTTTCTTTGGGTTAAAAGTCGTTCAACAGTGGGATCTTTAGAATGGCATACATGGAGAAATTTTGATGTATAATGTTTGTTGTATGTTGTTTCTAGCCTTGCTAGTTGGGTTTGTTTTTGTTTTTATAAAATTCGTCGTTCAAAAAAAATCTCAAGAGGTTAGGTATGGAAAGGACCTTCAAACACCTCGAATGGACCAGGGATTTGAAAAGAAAACCCCTAACTGGGTCTGACCGATAAAGGTTGGGGGTTCAACATAAGGCCCATGAACTATCTATATAAATAGGTCTTTATAGATCTAGTCCCGAGAAGACGATGTACACTCTCATCTTCACCTTCTCCTTGATGATTCAAACTCGCTTGGTCCACCAAGGTCGGTTTTTAGATCTTCAACATTCGAGTAAGATTAATATAAACGATTATCTTCTAGGTGTTTTTTTTTAGAAGATTAAATAAACTAAAGTGGAAGTGACTATTGAGAATTTAAAGAAAGTTTCTTTTACGTGAAATTGTAGGGGTGTAAACGAGCCGAGCCGAGCCCGAGCTTGACTGGGCTCGGCTCGGGCTCGTTAAGGTTTTGTGAAGCTCGAGCTCGAGCTCGGCTCGGTTCGAGCCTACAATCTTGATCTCGAGCTCGGCTCGCTAGCAAAATCCAAAGCTCGAGCTCGGCTCGGCTCGCCTCGAGGTGATTTGAGAATCTCAAACGAGCTCAAAAGCTCGGCTCGAGCTCGCAAAAACTCGGCTATAACTTAGGCTCGCGAGCCCAATCGTTAAGGCTATAACTTAGGCTCGGGCTCGGGTTGGGGCTCTAGCTCGTTAAGGCTCGATTAGGCTCGCGAGCCCAATCGAGCTTTGTATTTAGGGCTCGAGCTCGGGCTCGATAACTAAACGAGCCATATTTCAGGCTCGGGCTCGTTAAGGCTCGGCTCGTTCGAGCTTTTTACCGAGCCGATCCCGAGTCGATCCCGAGCCGCTACATGTCATTTACACCCCTATGAAATTGTATTAATTTTCGATTACATAGTATATGTGGAAAATAGTATATGTGAAATTGTATTAATTTTCGATTTATCACTACTTTAGCTACTTTACTCTGCACACTAATATATTTTTTTCCATATATTTTTTTTTGAAAGGTAAATTTCATTCAAAAACGCCACCACACACAGTCCTCAAAGCAAGGACCGACGAGGGCAAACGAAAATGACATTACATGGAGTTCAACGGATTATTACACCAACCAAACCAATGAACACCTTTCAATCTAGATCTATGTCTCATCCAAAAAAACGATAACGACTTTATGTTCTCTACCACCTCGACAGGTCTTCGGACCTTATTGTTGAAGATGTGCGCGTTCCTTTCTATCCAAATAGACCACATGGTCGTATAAATTATACCTCTTAAAATTTGCTTCTCTTGACCTGAATTCGTATAAGTATCTGGCAGAATCAAAAGATCCTTCACCTCAAGAGCATATACTGGAGTAATCTTGCACCAACTTCCGATTCGAAACCAAACCTCGGCTGAAAATGAGCAGCCTGTAAACAAGTGCAACGATGTTTCTGTAGCTTCTTCACACAATGGACAATCACGATCAGCTAAATGAATCCCACATTTAAACCATTCTTCCTTTGTCGGGAGTCTATTTAGGTAAGCACGCCACACCATTATTTTACACTTCAACGGGGTCCATCCTTTCCATTTTATCATAGTATTTCCAACCGTGTCTGACCTTTGCGCTAACAATCTTCTAGCCTTACGAACAGAGTAAATACCATCGTTATCGGCGTCCCATTTCCAGCAGTCTTCGGCTTGGTTTATTGTAACGTCGTGCAGCTCGGAAAGCAAAGTAAACAGCTCATGAACCTCCTGTAGCAGGGGGAAGAGGCGACTATTGTAAAAAAATTTCACTTAACTGATTTTAACCAATCTTGCACTGCCACATCACTTCACTAATTTACTCCACTGAAACATCTATTTGGAGGCAACACTCCACTGATTCTTTTATTTATTTTTATAATTTCACTAAACCTTTTTTTTATTTCACACGGTTTTAAAGGGTAAATATTAATTACTTTTACTATTTCAACTGTCCCACACCCTCACGGTCAGTGTTATCAATTTGGAAACCGTTCAATCGAATTAAATGGCATTGACACCGTTCCACCAAACCGTTCGAAATTTGTATATATAAAGATAGCAAACCGTGAGGTTAAACCACACTTTTACCACCGTAGATACAAACAAACACACACGAAGATGACTCATTGGACCCCCGAAGTGGGATATCGAGTTCACGCATATGGAATATGCGGCTCGATACGAAAGCACGTTTGACCATGTTGAGGCATGGCAAATATTGCACCAACTCTAGGTTTTTTTTTATTTTAATGTATTTTGTTTTTATTTTTAATGTTTAATAGTAATGAAATTTAGTTTTTATGTTTATCTTTAATGTTTTTTATTTAATTAAATTATAAAAACAAACGGTTAAAATAACTGTGGTAAGAATACTATAAACCAAACGGTAAATATAATAAAAAAATTATAAGGCAAACGGTAAAAACACAAAAAAAAAAGTATATATAAAAATCAAAAATTAAAATAATAACCGATACCAGCCCGTTAGATAGAACCAACAAAACGGTCCACGGGACCACTACCAGCGTGGGTGGCGGCGGTGTTACCGTGCTGGTAGTGGGTATCCGTGGACAATTCGGGTGACGCCTCGTCCCCCCTCAGTTTAAATGATACTTTCTTTAGATGAACTTTTCAATGTTACTAATGAATATGATGATTAAAAAAAGCAAGAAAGCAAACCGGCCCAACGGGTATACCCGATACCCAACGTGCAGGGTTGGCAATTCTAGACAAGGACCTGTTAACACGACACGAGATGACAACTTCTTAAAATGTTCTGTGTCTTAAAAAGGTCACCACATTTAGGATACGATAAAATACATGTCTAAATAGGTTAAAGACTTGTTAACCTGTAACTGACATGATTAAATTTATAACGGATGTTGTTATTTGAATTTTAAATTTTTTCTTCTAAATTTGCCATCGATTAATATGTTAACCATCATTATGTTTTATGTATAAATTTAGACATTTCTGAAAGTTTGGCAATTTTTGTTTCACTAAACATGTTTCTAAATATGTGATATTTACCCTGTACCTAACAGGTTTTTAACATGTCGTTTCGTGATGACTTGTTTTTTTAAACAGGTTGTATTCGTGTCTAGCATCTTAAGTCATCTTGTCTTATATGTCGTGTTTGACATGTTATGCCAGCCCTACTGACGGGTATGGGATTGGAAAAAAATCATGGTTATGGGACAAGTATAACATTTGGTAATAGTTGCCCTGATTACCTAAAACTATATATCCGTTTACCAAAACAATATAACCAAAAACTTTTAACTTTATTTTTGTGTTCCCTTAACTATTTATTAGTAATGTTTTACTTAAAAAATAAGCATTTTCTTTTGTAATATATAATTTGATGATATTATTTATAATGATATGTTATGAAATACAGATAATTCTTTAAAATATTATTGTAATATATTTACATTTTTAAATATTTAAAATATTTTTTATGGTGATAAATCGTATGTACCATTTATTATAATTTAATATGTTGTATGGATTCTAAAGACATGAAATTAGAAAAGAAAGTAAAAAATATAGTAAAAAATACATACACATGAAAATCCTAACTGGTGTACCTGATACCTAACGGTAAATACCCGACGAGTTACATTATGGGACAAGATTTTAAAACCAGATATGAGTCTAGGATTAACCAAACACGGCCCATTATCATCCCTACTAAATAAGATAAAATTGAACATTTTTCAAAAGATGAAAACACCTAGGAAACAATCTAATTGAGACATTTTTATACCATATTGAATACTCAATGAGTTGTGTTATTATCATTAATCTTTTTGTTGACCCATTTTTAGTTGATCAGTGTTGCGAACTCCTAAAAAATGTATACCCGTCACCGCCGATAGAGACTCATTTTACATGAATGTTTTGAAATAAATAGGAAGAATCTACCTATATAATAATTGGGTAGCTCTCGGGTCGAATGGAGACCTTAGAGAGGGCCTCTAGGATCCAATTAGCTATATGGAGCTCCATCATTCTAGCTATAAAAGCCGATATCTTTTTTTCTTCATTTTTCCTTGACAATTTTTCTAATTTTCATTCTTCATTCTTCTTTTTCATTTTCTTCAAGGTAATATTGCATCACTTTTAGTCATTTCCTATTCTTAACATCTATCTATAATACATCAAACGTTTGATTTCTTCAAATCATCCTATCTTTTGTGTTTAATCTTTCATTTGTTTTATTTCGGATCTATGCAGTTATGTAATCATTTTTTTTAATTCTGATTCCTGGTTTATTCAGTTTTATTTTTTTATTTATGCAGGTATATCATCAATTTAAGCAGTAATATCATCCTAAATATATTGAATCGATGAATCCTGGTTTATGCAGTTTTATTTTTCTTTGGAACAGGTTTATGCAGTTTTATTTCTGATTGGAACAGGTATATCATCAATTTAAACAGTTATATCATTCTAGATAGATTGTAAAGGATTTATTTCAATCGTGCAGTTATGTCATCCTATCTTTTGTGTTTGATCTCTGATTTCTTTTATTTCGATATATGTAGTTTTGTCTTCCTTTTTTTCCCGATTTATGAATTATGCAGTTTTATTTTTGATTTATGCAGGTATATCATCGATTTAAGCAGTTATATCATCCTAAATATATTGAATCGGAATTAGTCATTGTTTAAGGAAGTGTTGTCAAATTCTGTAAGTACCAACCGATTTTATATCAAATGCATACATACATTTTGTAATATATAACAATATATAGAGAAACAATATTATATGTTTTGTTGTTTTACATATACTTTAGTATTCAATGGTGTTTGTGGTAATTTTGTTTTTGTCATCAAGTTTTTTTTCATATATATCTATCGGATTTAGTTAATAATATATGTTTTTACATATTTGAAAAACAGGATTTGATCTGTACACACAAAGGCTATTATGTCTTACCATAATGGTTCTCAGTTCTTCAAGATATTGCATGACCCTTCGTCAACAGTTTTGGTATGTTTGTTATTTTCATGTACATATGCCCATTTAATTTTCAAAAATTATAAAAAAAATTAATGTTGTTCTTTAACGTGTCAATCTAGACTGTGTCGAAGGCTATGAACAAATTTATGTTGTGTAAAAACATACACAACATGAACGTTACAATTGCCACATACGAAGGACAATCTTGGTTGGTGTTCAAATTTGACATATCAATTTTTAATGTTTTTAATGTAATTTAATTTGAATTATTGTATTTCGAATTTATGTTTAATTTGAAGGACAATATGTATTTTTAACGAAAAAATAAAACGATACTCTGTTTTAGTCTTTTTCATTATTCTTTTTTACGTGTTATTTAATCGATTTCACATAATATTAATACAATATTAAAAAATATTATTTATAAAAATAACAATGTATTTTTCATGAAATATTTTTCAGCTTGACGTATATGCATAGATGCGATATATTATTATATATATTATATCCAAAATTGAAGTAAATATTTATGTATGTCGCTTTGATGTGTGTGTGTATTTGTGATGTATACATAACAGGTTCACAAGATGTTTCGAATGATGAGAATGACAAAAATGTTACCAAAACATACGTCAAGAAACGAAAAATGATTAAAAAGGCAACTCGTGAGCTATTGTTAGAACCATATGGATGAACTATTTTACGAGCATGAAAAAAGAATAGGAATATGTAACCCTCTAAAAGCCTATTACATTAAAAGGTTCTGGAGGGTCAGACCCTTTACCAGACCCATGAGAACCTTTAGGACCCGAAACCACATAGCTTTTTAAGGTTCGGTTCATGGTTCCTAATTTTAACAATAAAAGGATATACGGTTCTTGTGGGTCCGGGTTGGATCGGGTCGGTTCTTAACCCTTTGCACAGCCCTAATATCGGCCCTGGAACAAATTTGTAAGGAGTATTTTAGTTTTTTTAATAAAAAAAAAGTCTAAAATAAGTATTGTGTATTTGTGTCCCTAATAATTTCATCTTCCTCGATTCTAAATCCGTAACTCTTTTCTTTGTCTACCAAACTTCCATACTTAGATATTAATAAAACGTACACATCGCAATTGTTTCCATAAAAAAAGATTGCTTAAAGGGACATTAGTATGCTATTTAAAGCCCAAATGATTAAGTTGTACACGTTAAGCACAAGATAAAATATAAGAAAATTTAAAACTCTCCATTTTAAACAGATTATTAAATCACTAGCTTATACCCCGGGAGCGTCCCGGGTTGAGAAATCTAAGTAAAGTGAATAAAATTAGAAGTATCTAAACTATAAAAATGGCATCTATGTATCAACTTACATTACATTAGATACTTTAAAAAGAATACCAAAAGATCCATTTCACCTTACAACATCAACACCTAAAACAGAATATTAAGATCCCAAGCACTTTAAAGGGACATAGATTGTTTAGCACCAATACATTCAGTCAAAGGTCTTTAACTGCATACAATATGGTAGAAAAAGAAAACATAGCAATTACCTGTTGGAGAGCATACCGGGTTGAAATATCTAATATAACATAATAAAATATCTAATATGACAACATAATTAATGACTTGCCAATATATAATTAATGAATATTATTATTATTTTAAATAAATCTCTGCCAAGGGTAATTGGGTCGGGTATCACCTAATCCCAGACCCGACCCATACCCACAATTTTTTAAACTAATTCCAAACCGGACACAAACCTGTCGGGTTACAAAAAACAGTCGTTTTTTTCTCCGTTTTTTATATAGCACTATGGTACTCGTTGGAAAGATAATAAAACGCCCGTTAATTCGGTGTAATTTTCTTCTTTAAAAAATCTCGTGTATAAAAGATATTAACGTTTAAAAGTTATGGGATGAAACCTTAGAGATAAAAATCTAATTTTGTTTTTAAATTTTAAATTATTATTTTCCTAAAATAAAGGTCTTGCCACATTGGATGACACATGGCACACTCAATAAAGAGAATACATTCTTTGAATGCCATGTCATTAAAATGGCTTTGGTTTATTATATGTATAGATTTACAAAATTAAACGTTTTTTTTTTTATCGACAAACAAAAACTCATCTCATTGCACCGAAACAATATACAAAGAATTGACTAGTGAGGCACTAGACAAAACAAGACACCACCCAAACGTCTACATAACAATTACACAATAACCAGGGCCGGTCATGAAAATTCAGGTGTCCGGGCCGAACTGCAAAAATTGTGCTCTTTAGACTTAGCTTTAAGCCTTAACAAAATAAATAATGTAAACTATTTTTTTAAGCTACGATTAAAGTAATATCAAATTGATGGATCAAATCTTATTTTCCACTTAGGTTGTAGTCTAACGGTAGAGGGAACAACCCCTCTTGGTGAGGTTGAGAGTTCGAATCCCACAAAGGGTGAAAATATAAATGGGTGAAAGTCTAGCAATTAAAAAAAAATCGGTTCATAACAAAAATAAAAGATAAAAAATAAAAGACAAAACCAACTAGTAAAAAGCAAAAACAACTAATTATGAGTCGTCCTCATTTCATCTTCTTCATCCTCTCTTATCCTACACTCATTTATAAACCTTCAATTTTTTTTCAAAACATTTCATTTTCTTCTTCTTTATTTCTTAATCTCTCTCAACATTTCTTTACTTTCTGTTTTATATAAACTACCATTCACTTTTATTAATACTTGATTAACAATTTTGGGGCTCAAACATACAAAAATCCATCAATTCAAGGACGTCATTGTTAAGAAAACTTGAATTGTCGGAGGGTCAATGTGCCCACGAGAAATTGGGCCCGGGCTAGGAGTCCTCCCCGCATCCCTTAAGGGTCGGCCATGACAATAACCTCCAATAAATTGAAAGACACACTTTTCCCATGTCAAGTTACTTTGCTTTAGACGCTTCTTCACCCAAATTAAAGTCAGCGCCTAAATTTCCCCAAAAACGCCCTCAATATTAAGACGCTTTCCTGAAAAATGACATCATTTCTAGCCTTCCATAAGATCCAGCAAGCGCCAATGATCACCACTCGAAGAATGACGTTTTTCTTTGTTGACGCCACTATTGTCTTATAGCACGACAAAAGATCTCTAACCGAAAATGACTAAATATATGGTATAAGACACCAAGCACTGATCTTGTTCCACAACACTGAGCCAACATAGCACGAAACTAACAAATGATATGCGTCCTTCTTTGCTTCCCCACAAAGTCTACACATAACCGACCCATTAAGAATGTTCCTCTTGTTCAGCCCACACAGCGTTTGAATTCTATCCCGATCGGCCCTTAGCAGAAGATATTAACTTTTTTAGGAACACCTTGGCTTTGGCCCATTCAAAAGGGAAATATGGAACACAATATGCTGCTAGCATCTTTCTACGTGACTGTACCCAGAATTCGCCATCTGTAGAAGCCTCCCATGACTATTTATCCACTACATTCGACAGCTGCACAACAGCAACGATGGCTGCACAGTCGTTAGACTCCTAAAAGTTATTATTGACATTTAGCATTGTATTTTTCATTTTATAATTTAGGGAAAATGATTCTTAATACTCCCAACTATTGCCTATTGGCGGATAATACTCCAAACTTTAATTTTGGCCAATAGCACTCCAAACTTTCAACTTAGTTTGTTTCATCACTCCCAAACTAACTGAGGTCTAACATGGTTAGTCTTCGTGGCCAAAATGTAAAAACCAAAACTTAAGGGGTATTTTTGAAAGTTTTTGTTGTTATTATTATTATTATTTTTAAATTCTATAAACCCCCACCCCTCCCTCTTCTGTTACAGAACCCCCCCCCCCCTCTATCTTAATTGCTTTAAATCGTAGCTTCTGATCTCTCGATCAGCAAAAAATAACAATTTTCACACATAATAAATGTAAGATAAGAAATTTTCTACGATTTTTTGAGAGTAATTCATACACAAACTAAAATTCGTGTTACCTGAAATTCTTGTAGAGATCTCGTAAACTGAATATATAGGGGACTGGTGGAGTTTTGTGAAAGGATTGATGATAAATTAGGGCAAACCCTAATGGGTTGGTGCTAGGGTAGAACACTGTGTGTTCAGATCTGTGTTATACTAAAGGAGTTCGATGATAATTTATGTTTTAATTGAAGAATCAAGTCAAAATAAATGGTTAAAAATTTAAAGGGTTAATGGAAGTGTGAAGGGTTAATGGTTAAAATTTACCGGTTGTTGTTGAAAGTGTTGTGGTGGTGGTGATTTATGGGTTTTATTGGTGGTGGATGGTGTGGTTGTTGTGGTCGAAGGTGTGGTGGTGGTGGTGGTTTATGGGTTTTGTTGGTGGTTTTGGGGACGGTGAAGGTGGTGGGTGGTTGTTGTCAAAGGTGTTGTGGTGGTGGTGGTTTATGGGTTTTATTGGTGGTGGAGGTGTGGTTGTTGTGGTGGTGGTGGTTTATAGGTTTTGTTAGTGGTGGAAGGTGTGGTGTTTGTGAGATGAGGTGGTGGTTGTCGAAGGTGTGGTGGTGGTGGTGGTGGTGATGTTCGATCAAGATGATGGAAGATGATGATAGAAGACTGATGATGAAGTTGAATAAGGCTGATGATGAAGATGAATAATAATAAAAAGTTTTAAAAATGTCCCAAAGTTTAGGTTTTTACATTTTGGCCACAAAGACTAACCAGGTTAGACCTCAGTTAGTTTGGGAGTGATGAAACAAGCTAAGTTGAAATTTTAGAGTGCTATTGGCCAAAGTTAAATTTGGAAATATTATCCGTCACTAGGCAATAGATGAGAGTATTAAAATCCATTTTCCCTATAATTTATAGGTAAAGGCATACTAATATATAATTAACGGGGTTGTTCGTTGTGTCATGACATTTTCTCAAACAATTAACACAATAATTTATATTTATGTTCATATAAAAAATGTAAGTTATATAATCCTAGTGTAAGAATCTAAAGAATTTCAATTTAAGAGTCTAACGGATCATGTTATACATTCGTTCTAACTATTTGAATGACGGCAATTTAAGTAGTCTAGTAATATATATATTGGTCAAAAAAAAAGTAATATATATAAAACAAACGTTTTATAGCTCAACCGATGTAAAGAATATAATATTATTATACTAGATTATACCCGGGAGCGTCCCGGGTTGAGAAATTTAATATGATACATCAATTTTACATATGAAATAGACTGATGTAAAACTCTAACATTAATATCTAACCTAAAACAAATTAACAATGTATAACTCCAATGTTAACACCTAACCTAAAAGAATATAGAACTTTAATGTAACTCTAATAGTAACACATATCCTAAAGACTAAACAAATGTACAACTCTAACATATTAATATTGATACCTAACTTAAAACAACGTATAACTCTATTAACCTATTCGGGTCTGGTTGAAAAAAAATTCATATTTACTGATTTGAACATAATTAGTGACTTGCCTATACATGATTAATGATTTACCTGAACACTTTGTGTTTTTTTTCCTGTATGAACAAAACCCCACAAAAAAATTTCTCCGTTTTTTTATATAGCACTATGGTACTCGTTGGAAAGATAATAAAACGCTCGTTAATTTGGTGTAATTTTTTTCTTTAAAAAATATCGTATATTACAGATATATTAACGTTTAAAAATTATGGGAGGAAACATGAGGGTTAAAAATCCAATTTTGTTTTTAAATTATTTTTTTTCTAAAATATCTCAATGCCACATGGGATGACACATGGCACACTCAAGGAATAGAATGCATCTTTGAGTGACATGTCATTAAAATGGCTTTGGTTTATTATATGTATAGATATTTTAGTCGAATATGTAATTAAGACAAGCATAAAAATGGGATTTATGTTCGATACAATTGTTATGTTGTCATTAAAGATACTTTATATAATAAAGTATTAACCCGTTGGACCCTGTTTAAGAAACTAACAATTTTATAAGTTTCTAAACTTCATGAAATAAGGCTAAAAACTACTTGATGATTACAGTTTATACATTCTTTGAAATCCTCACCAGCAGTCCAGCACGTACGATTATTCGAATTTAAACAATTTATTCTTGTATTGTCCGAAGACATATTAAAACAACCAAAATATATATAAATGCGAAAGTCCACCATAAACTTAAAAAAATGTCACCATGAAGCCAGAAATATCTTTTATAAATAAAATATTTGACGTGAATTTCTAGTAATACTTCATTTGAAATCATTTCGAACTACTTTGAAGAATACTCATGATTGAAAGTGTAATGGCAGATAGTTGAAAAGTTGCATCATTTCTCTTGGTCAATGGTGAAACAACACCCTTTCTCTCTTTAAACCCATCCTCACAAGTTGTAGTAGCATCCATGACCGAACTTATTTGAACATTTGCATCAAAAAACCGTTTGGAATTGTAACTCTTCATAGCCTGCTTGATGTCCAAAATAGCATCCGAGTAAACCTCAAAACAATCGTTCAAACAAGACTTCATGTAGGGATCAAGTATCTTTGTATTGTTCTTGAGCAACCGCTTGATGTAACATCTTGTATCGGTAAGGTTATACCTTGTTAGCCTAATGGATATCATCCCAAGGCCTTTAAGATCCGCGCAATGGCTAGCCGGTGCAGCTTGAAGAGAGGTGGTGCAAAATTGGAGATTCACATTAGGATCTTGTTGTGATGAGGTTTTGCAAGTGTTGTATATGAGGTCTTGTCCATTGATAGATAAGAAGAACAAGGAAAATAAAAGGAGGGTGACAAAGAATGATGAAGAAATCATTTTTCTTGTGTAAATTT
The DNA here is from genome assembly GCA_030844895.1 of Ambrosia x helenae. Taxonomy (NCBI): domain Eukaryota; kingdom Viridiplantae; phylum Streptophyta; class Magnoliopsida; order Asterales; family Asteraceae; genus Ambrosia; species Ambrosia x helenae. The sequence continues at coordinate 69,707 of JAUTDX010000016.1, forward strand.
AGGGAGTGTGTGTGTGTGTGTGTGTGTGTGTGGGGGGGGGGGGGGGGGGGTTGTTTCTTGGGCTTCTTGTTAAATGAGTGGATTTATACAAAGAGAGGAGGCAAGAGACTATGTTTGGAAGAAAGCTACAAACTTGGAGTAATTGATTTATTTCAAAAAAAAAAAAACATTAAAAATATTGAAAACAAAATACAAGAAAATAAGAAAGAGAATACTATAACACACAATAATCCAATTATCAAGTTGGGTGCCATGTTCGTTATTTTCTAATATATCTATGAGATTCTGATTATTTAATAATTATTATAAGTAAATTAATATTTAGAAGCAACATAGCTAGTGTATATAAATATGTGGCTATATGTCACTCAATCATATTAGAAAAAACGTATACAACACACCCATATTGATATACATTCAAGACGAACATACGTATTCTTAATCTAAAAATATATATGAAAGATTATAGTGCTAACGCAAATAGTAAAATACAATGCATTATAGATAGAGAAAAAGCGTAAGACTATCCGTTGTGGCTCGCGAGCTACCAGCCGCGAGCCACAAAACTAGCCACGTGGATCACTCGAACCATAACACCCTTCAGCGAAGATTGGCGCGAGCGAGTAGATGTTAGGGCCATCGCGTCAGTTAGCAAGGTCAAACTAGCCGTTGGCAGTCAGCTAGCCGTTAGCTAACGACTAGTTGGCCTATTTAAATACAAAAAATGTCCATTTTTTATTCACAAATCAATTCAAATACACTTCAAAACAATCAAAAACACTTCAAAAATTAAGCAAACAAAAAATGGATTCTTCACATAACCTTAGCCAAATGCCACCACTTTCACCGGATTTAGTAATCCCGGATACACAACCACCAACAACTCAAAGGCGAGGTGGTGCTAGAGGTGGTGGCCGAGGTGGTGCTAGGGGTGGTGGTAGGGGCGGTGAATCGCCTGAGCAAGATATTCGACCAAGGCGTCAAGTGACCCCTTGGACCAAAGAGGAGAAAATAGCCCTTTGTCGGGCTTTGGTTGAAGTATCGGAAGATCGAAAAGCGGGTATGTATTCTTTTTTAAGTATATACTTTTTTTTAATATACATAATTGATTTTTTAACATTAATTTTTTTTTTCTTATGTAGCCGATTATCTTAGTCTTTTGGCGACGAATCCGAGACCTCTTTTATGAGCAAGTAGGGAGTGATACGCGTTCAGCGGATATGATTTCCGGCCAGTGGGCCGAGATTAGGAAATATGTGGGTTTGTTTACGAACCTTCATAACAGGAACGCTTCTTGAGTGCGAGCGAGCGGGTCGAGCGATCTTGACGTGTATCAATTTACTGCTGATGGGTGGAAAGAAGAGGTCTTACGCAAGTATAGAATCAACAAGACGTGGGATGAAGACTATTTGTGGAAAATCCTACGTAATTGCTCCAAATGGGTGGAGCTAATTTCTGTTGAAGACATGAGCGAAGGCGGCTCATCATCAAAGCGAGCCAAGACGTCTTCATCGGGTGGGTACATTTCCTCTGCGAGCTCGGATGCTCACGTGGGGATTGACCTAAACAGCGATGAGGGTCTTCCCCCCCTAGGTCGACCCGCTGGAAGGGATAAGTCGAAAGCCAAACAAACTGCTAACGAATACGATACGGAGTTCTCGGGGGAAATTAGCAAAATAAGGACGACAATGGAGGTGACGGCGAAAGCTAAAGTCGATAAAAATCGAATGAGGAACATGGACTTTTTAGCGAAAGATTTCAGCCACATACCAATGCCTCGTCGGAAGATACTTGAACTAGAACAAGCGCGTATCGTGAAGGAATTCGAAGAAGATTTCAACATCAACGACGAGTAGTTTAGTTGTTTTTTATGTTTTTTTTTATCAATTATGTCTTTTTAATTTTTTTTAATTAATGAAATTTTTATGCTTATTATTTATTTTGTGTTACAATTTTAAATATTATATTACATTTAAAATAAAAAAGTTTAAAAAATAATAATAAAAAACAAAAAACTGGATAAAGCTGCTGCTCACCTCTAGCCACAACAACATCAGGCAAGTGAGCAGCAGCTTTATCACTCTGCCATATCACTACCTACGTGGCTGAATATAGGAGGTTAGAGCCACTGTTCACCTCTAGCCACAACACATAGTCTAAGCATCTAAGAAAACTAATTGTGTATTGAATCCATACATGATATCTCGCAAGGAGTAAATATTGGATGAGGTTTGGTCCAAGGATGTGTAATTTTCGGTTTATCAAAAGCTCTCCAGGTTGATCGTCCTTTCGACAACGTGAATAGGGGTGTTCATCAGGTTTCGGGGTTTTCATGTCGGATTGTTTGGATTTTTTGTTGGAAAAAACGTGACCCGATAACTAAACTATTTAAACTTCGGGTTTGGCTTATTCGGGTTTGGGTTAGTTCGCGTCGGGTTATTCAGTTTCGGGTTTAGATGTAATATGAAAGAAAAATATATTTTTTTTTCCGCAAATTCATCATGTTATTTAAAAATATCATCAAAATTCAAACATAACCGAAACGCAATAATAAAAAATACATTATTTGTTCGGGGTTTTGGTTGGAAAAAGTGACCAGTTAGCCAAACCATTTAAGGTTCAGGTTAGTCAGGTCTAGATTATTCAGTTTTGCGTATTTTCTAATTCAGGCTTGAATCAGGTTTCACATAAAAATAAACAGCTAGATAGAGAAGAAAAGCCCCCAACTTTGGATGCATTAAAAGACCGTGACAAAAGGTCCACCAAGTAACTAAAAAGAATTAAATAAAAACTGGTGATGCAAATGATTTAAGAAATGATTGTTGCATCGGATTTTTTGATATAATAATTTGAAAGAGAATGTTTAGATAATGTGCTTTTTCAAGATGCACATAATCAAGTATCATATGTAAGTGTTCTAGTGTTTGGTGCAGTTAAACGGGTTAATAGATTGTTTAGTAATCAAGTATCATATGTAAAGGTCCACCAAGTAACTAAAAAGAATTAAATAAAAACTGGTGATGCAAATGATTTAAGAAATGATTGTTGCATCGGATTTTTTGATATAATAATTTGAAAGAGAATGTTTAGATAATGTGCTTTTCAAGATGCACATAAGACCTCCTGTAATGGAGCGTTATTTATACCTTCACACAATTAATAACGCCCTAGAACCATTACATATGAGCGTTTAATGATTTGTTTTTTGGGCCTTTGCTTTTGGGCCAATTACGAACAACTGATTATCTTAACGATTCATTAGGTAATTAATAAAACATTTACGTTGTGTTCCGAGTTTAATTAAAAAACATGTATGTTCAGAAGGAATGAGAAAGAAGTAAAAGGAAAATCTTTCAATAAAACTTTTCTTTCAAAATGAAAGGAAGTGAAAGGAGGGGAAGGAAAAATAAATAAAAAGTTTCTCATTATACTCTATGATCTTGGCATGGTCATATATTTAGTTGATTTCTCCTTGTAAAGATCCAATCTTCTAGTCGAATTCATAGCAATCCCATTTGATTAATTCTTCAGGTAGGTGAACTATATGTATGAATCAATATACACGTATTACATGCATATAATATAAAACAAACAAATGTACAAACAAACCAATAGACGACCCAATAAAATTTCACTCATAAGGTTTGAGAAGGGTGAGACGAAGACATGCATTTCATCTATCCAAAAGATAGAAAGGTTCCTTCTAATGAGATTCCCCACTCAAAACCGTTTTTAGGGCACAAAAATACACATAACATTAAGTACATACATGCATGTATATAAAAAAATACGTAAATCAAATTGAAGTTATAGAAAGTAGCATACAAGAAAACAACGTTTGCTTGAATGTACCAATAAATGAAAGTAAATCAGAATGAAAGAGATAGTAAATAAAGAGAAACAATGAACGAGATAATAATGATGTGGTGAAAAATGCTTCTTAGGGGGCATTAACCATTACCCATTGTTTAAACAACACCCGACTTCACTGCCCAATTTAATATACCCGACTAGACGGTAACGACATACCCAATTTAGATACCCTTGTTCGTGTTCGTTTGTTAAGAAAAATATGTGTTCACGAACAGTTCATGAACACTTACCGAACAAGATTTTCTGTTCGTATTCGTTTTGTTAAGAAAACATTCATGTTCGTGTTCATTTATTGATTTTGTTCATGAACGCACATGAACACAAACGGACATTAATGAACACAAACAAGTGTTCATGAACACAAAGAAGTGTTCATGAACGGAAACTAACATAAACGGGGATATAGTAACTTTTGAAGAAAGTATATTATTTTTATTTAACATATAACCGTGAAAAATTACATCAAGATAGCGGGCAGACGGGCAACAAGTTGCGCCGCCACCCCTTTCTGAATGGCAAACCCTAACCTACTAAAAACGAATCCATGCCCTCGCGGCGCCGAGACACAGCTATGAATAACCCGTTGGACTCTGGTCAGGAAACGGATGGCTTCCGGTGCCAAGGAGCCAAAGGTATCAAATGTCAGGGGTATGAAAACGTGTTGGTTCTCCTCACAAGCTTTAGCATGTTTCTCAACTTTCTTCTCCTCTGCTTTTCGCACCGCTTGCCCTACTACAAAACCACTATCCCTCAAACCAACCAGGGGAGATACACCTGTTAGGTCGACACAAGCGTGTTTCCCCTGGCCCACCCAAAGACAAGCAGGTCTGCTGGACGTAGGGTGGATCTCCCTTCTGCGGGGTCCGAGAGGAAATTCACAGGAGCCTCCTTTTTTGCTGAGATCCCAGCCCTTCTTAAAATGTCCCAAATGTAACACCCCAACCGATGGCGGAAACATCGAGGTGTCACGTAAGAACGAGTATACAGTAGCACATGGTAACCAAATTTTAGTTGAAATAAATTTAACTTGCAAATATCCAAAAATAGAAATACATAATAAGTTTTAATGTGGAAATCTAATACATCACAAAATCAAGCAAGCATAGACTTCAAATCATCTTCATGGAAATACTCTACTCTTCATGCATCATTATTTCCTGTTGAGTTGTAAAATGGGGGGGGGGGTCAACTAAAAGTTGGTGAGAATACATAATCCATGTTAAGCAAATAGTTTAAGTATAAAAGTTTAGCAATTCATATGTCTATCGTAAGTTTAAGTCTACATGAAATAGCATAATATGTTGAATCGACATAATCAAACCTCCGACTAGTTTAGGTCCATCCCGTCATCTACGGTTCACCTTAGCAATATGTTGGAACGATAACAATCACCCACGCTACCTATGTAGGAGGTACGCGTATCCGGGCGGGGTTGTCAATCCAATAGATCTATTATTGAGTATCGCCGGCTTGGCCATAGCTAATGATTATGTAATGTTGAAACTCGTTGAAACTGTTGTTGACTAATTCATGAGGCAATAAAGTTTACAACTAGACATGCATGTTGAATTGCTTAAATAAAATGTTGCAAGTATAAAGCATCGCATAAACATGGTTACGTAAACTCACCTTGGTATAGTATTAGGTATTGAGGAATAGTATGAGTGTAGCCCAATAGATTGCCAAGTATTACCCTATGTATAAGGCAACAAATAAGTCTAAGTCTATCTAGTCTACAAGTATATTCTAGGGTTTCGATTTGGGGATATCCAATTGTTGAATTTATAATAAAATGTTTAAATAAATAAAGGGAAATTTGATAATTAAATAAATGAAAGTCTTTTTATAAAGTTTGAATTTAGGATGTTCACAATAATGTGTTTGAAGTATAAAAATAATTTTTATAAAATTATTTTCTTTAAAATAGATTTTTAAATCTATTTATTACAATTTGCCAAAATTTAACTTTAATATTTAAAAATACTAAAATTAAAGAATTATTATTTTAAAAATTATATTTCTGTTCTAAATATTCAGAAATAAATTGTATAAAATTTTGGTGCAAAAATATTAAAAATTGAATTTATTATGATTTAATTATGATTAAAACTAACAAAAATTGCTTAAAAATATAAAATATCATTTCAGTAAAGTTTATCATTGTACAAACTCGGGATAATTTTTGTGGAAATTTATAAAATTGTTTTGATATTTTAATGGAATTTTATAAATATAATAGAATAAAATTGATTTAATTATTATATATATTAAATAAATTAATTTCAGAAAACTAAAAATTGTAGGTGGAACATTTATATCAGATTAGTTAAAAAAAAATTTTTAAATTAAAACATATATTATTAAAACCAACAAGAATTACAAGTGAGGCGTGGGTAGACGGGCAACAAGCTGCGCCGCAACCCCCTTTTGAATAGCAAAGCCTACTCTATTAAATATAAAGCTTGTGTCATTGGCCGCAGGAGAGTTACTCTGCACCACCTTCTGCACCCGATCTAAAAACCGGATTGCATCGGGAGCAAGGCCCCCAAATGTGTCAAAAGCGAATGGCACAAAGACGTGTTGGTTTTCAAGACAAGCAGCTTCATGTTTGTCAACTTTCTTGGATTCAGCTTTTAAAATTGCTTGCCCTGTCACAAACCCCGAATCCCGAAGTCCCACCAAAGGAGACACCCCTGTGAGATCAACGCACGCGTGTTTGCCCTGCGCCCACCCGAACACAAGGACATCCGCTGGTCTTAGGGTGGACCGCCCCTCAAGTGGATCCGTCAAAAAATTAACCGGGGCTTCTTTCCTAGCTGAAATCCCTGCTCTTAGTAAGACGTCCCATAAGACATCCCTGACCAGGTCATGTCTGTATTTAAATCCTGGCAGCTCCTTACAGTGAAGGGCATGCTCCCCAAATTTGTCTAAACATGCCTTTTTGCAAACTGGACACGGCTCATCAACTGGGAACATGGGAATCATGAGTCTATACTTAAGGATAGCCCGATATTCAACAGCCGACATGCGTTGTCCAAACCCATCGATGGGATGGACAGTCAAGAAATCCTGGGCATGCGCTCCTTTAAGGCATTCAAGCACAGCATTCTGGCGCGGGGACATGGAAAACTTTTCTCCCATAGTTTGAAGGGTTTTACCGGTAAAAGCACTCGCCAAAATATTTTGAGGTTTTTTGGGGGCGGTGTCCTTATCCATAAACCCGCCCAAATCAAAGTCCGGGAGAGAGCTGCGAATGTTGTCTAAGGCAAGCTCATAATCCAGGTCCATCCCCACCAACCCGCTATTCCTTAAGATGTGGTCTTGAAGGTCCCAGGACTGCACCCGAGAGGCCACAAAGCATAGGCAGACACGTCCTCCGCCGAACAAAGACCAAGCCCTCCCAACCGAATCGGCAAAGATGCTAACCGCCATTGAAATTCCCCAAAGAACGCCCCTCCACAAACCACAATATCTTCCGCCGCTTCACGAAGGCCTTTGTCAAAAATGGATACAGCCTCATTGGCCATGGCTGGTGGACATGTTCGAAGGCCAAACAATAATTTGGCAACGCCCATACATGAACGAAGCAACAAAAGTTCACTTTGGGGGTCCCTCAATTTCTGCAGAGAGAGCATTAGTTCTGTTGCTTTCTTAGCCCTTTTAATGACCAAAGAGCTAATATACCCCTCATCCCGACTAACGGCCCCTCCTAGGAGCTTAACACCTCCTTCTGGTCTCCCTATCTCACTAGGAAATAAACCAGGCTTCTCTTTCGCTCCGTTGCACGATGGCCAAAAAACTTCAGATTTCTTAATATTAAGCGTAAGACCCAAATTCGGTCCCTCAGCTCGGATGATATCAAAAGCCTTAGCCACTTCCTTGGCCTCTCCAATAATCGTACCATCATCTAGGTACCAAGCATGGAATGGAAGGGAACAACACTCCTCCAACCGACGAACCAATGGGTGCAGGACAAGCGCGAAAAGAAGCGGCCCTAATGGGTCCCCCTGCTGGACCCCGGTGGATGCCCCCATACAAGTATCACCCACATAAAGCCTAGCAGGCTGGGCATAAAAGAAACTAAACCCAAGGGTAAATAGATGGGCAGCGAACGCTCACCTCCCGCAAAAGAATCGTCCTGTTAACTAAGTTGAAGGCATTCGAAAAGTCGACCGTGAGCATGACCATGGATCCTTTATCGTGGAACGCATTCAGAAACCTGTTCGCGCTGTGAAGGATGGCCTCAGCCCCATTGGGAACCCCAACCCCATATTGATGATCACCCAAGTATGTCGCCATCTCCTTCCCGACTTTACGCATAGCTACTTTAGAGACTAACCTTCGCCAAATGCCCCCAACCGCGATAGGCCTAATCCCATTATCGGGCTTAAGTAACGGAGTCAGGGGGCAGATGCAATAAACTCGGCAAGGGCCTTAAGGCAAAGCCCCCCCAACCAGATGTTAACCACGTCAGTGATATCCAAGAGCAGATCAGAAGGTGATGAGGACCCCTGCCCACAAAGTGCATCCAAGATATGTTGAGCTCTAAGGCCATCCCTCCCGCATGACGTCCCTTTCGGAAAGGATTTAATATTCCGTAACACACAATCCGCGTCGACCTGAAGGGCACCCTCAGAGGGTAAGACATTAGGCAATGCTGGGGGATCGGTGACGGGGTGTTTATCAATCAGGGCCTTCAAGGTGGAATCCCCAAATGGAGCAACCCCGGAGGAACATAGAACCTTAACTGCGGCTGTGAAATGGCCATCAACGACCTTCCGCAAACATTGCTTGACATTGCCCCCGTTATCAGAGACAGGCCGGGTGTTGGGCCTGCTAACTAACCCTTCAGCAGATTGCATTAGGAGCGGGAGGGCAAGCTCCTCAATCCCATTCCCGTCTTTCCACATAGCTAAAGCCCTCATTATACTGCTGCACTGCAATGATTTGCGGTTCCCAGAGCGCCGCTCTTGCCAATTTTTTTAGAATTTATAAAAGGGTTTTAATAATTAAAAATGAATTTATAAGATTAAATGTATAATATATATATTTATTTGATTTGTAAAACATTAATAAAAAGGGACAAAAAGGAATCGCCATTGCCGGGACTCGAACCCGGATGGCTCAGGAGGCAAGCATCAATCACAACCACTTGGTCCAGACCAGTGGTTGTGATTATTTCAGTTTTAATTAAATTAAATACACTATGCTGAAACAGTTTATCCCCAAATCAAATGTTCGAAGCCCTAGATTTAGAAATTGACTGATTCACACATCAATAGCCCAATTAATCATAGGGCTATTGATGTGTGGATGCCGATGAACATATCCCACAGAAAACATTTCACTTACAAAGTTGTTTCGAGCTTGATTGATCGGTCAACCCAATAAGTCAAAAACACGATCGTGGAGAATGAACAGATTATAATTAAGAAGATTGGAGGTTAAGAGAGGAGTATTGGCGAGTTGTGAAGGCTCGAGAATGTTCAATTTATAGTGCCAAGCACTGGATCGATGAAATGGCATGTGTTGACCAACATTCAATGATATACGCGTAATTGGTTTAATTGGGTATCAATTGTTTGATAATTAACATGTTGATGAGTCACTGATGGACGATAATCGTGTATAGTTGCCAATTACAGCCAAATCATGAGTTAATGGGATTGTTTATGGTATGTCGTGTGTCACAGTTGACTTTCCAAGTCAACTGTGACGTTATAAACAAGTGATATTATTAAAGCGCGCCGGGTTTTGAACAAACAAGGGTGCCAGCCCAGCTGGTTTATGTGTGTGTGTTGTTTGGGCCGGTCTTGGGCGCAGGTTCGATTCCCGGCCCAAGCGTTTTATTTTTTGATAATTATTCAAGACTTATCCATATTATATTTATAATATATATGGTATTAGGGTTTCAAGAATGCGACAAAAATAATTAAATGCGAACAAAATACTAGAACTTGACGTTTTATTAATGATGATCGTGTAACGTACAAGTTTAAATGCGTAATGTCACAGTCTCCCTACTTTTAGGAACTTCGTCCCGAAGTTGGAGTTGGAGAGCCTGGTGGAAAAAGATGTGGATACTTCGACTTCATCTGGTCTTTTCGTTCCCAAGTAAACTCTGGGCCTCGTTTAGATTCCCAACGAACCTTAACGATTGGAATGCGACTGCGCTTGAGTTTCTTGACTCCAGTATCAACAATCTCGACGGGTTTCTCGATAATGTGCATGCTTTCATCAATTTGCACATCCTCAAGAGGAACATGAAGGTTCTCATCTGCTAAGCATTTCTTGAGATTCGAAACATGGAAGGTCGGGTGAACATTGCTTAGCTCAGGTGGAAGATCAAGTTTGTAATCCACTTTTCCAACTCTGTCAAGAATTTTGAAGGGGCCTACGTATCGAGGAGCTAGTTTTCCCTTTCTACCGAAACGAATTACTCCTTTCCAAGGGGATACCTTAAGTAGTACAAGGTCCCCAACTTGAAATTCCAAGGGTTTACGACGTTTATCAGCATAACTCTTCTGACGACTTCTAGCCTTAAGAAGATTATCCTGAATAAGTTGAATTTTGTCGGTGGTTTCCTGGATTAGTTCGGGTCCAGTGATACGAGCTTCACCAACCTCAGTCCAACAGACAGGTGAAAGGCATTTACGACCATAGAGTGCCTCGAAAGGAGTCATGTTAATGCTGGCGTGATAACTGTTGTTGTATAAAAACTCAACCAAAGGAAGATGAGAATCCCATGCGCCACCAAAATCGATGATACATGCCCTGAGCATGTCCTCAAGTGTCTGGATGGTCCGTTCAGTCTGACCATCTGTTTGAGGGTGATAAGCAGTACTCAGGTTCAACTTGGTACCCAAAACATCTTGCAGAGAATCCCAAAAGTGAGAGGTGAAACGACCATCACGATCAGAGATAATGTCCAAAGGTATACCATGACGACATACGATTTCACTTACGTACATCCTTGCCAACCTTTCCACAGAATACTTCTCACGAATGGGTAAGAAGTGGGCTGACTTGGTCAAACGATCGACGATTACCCAAATACTGTCAAAACCTTTGGGTGTACGAGGGAGTTTGGTGATGAAGTCCATAGCTATGCTCTCCCATTTCCATACAGGAATTTCTGGTTGTTCAAGCATACCAGATGGTCGTTGATGTTCAGCCTTGACCTTTGAACAAGTGAGGCATTTTGCAACGAAAAGAGCAATGTCTTTCTTCATACCAGGCCACCAATAAGAATAACGGAGATCTTGGTACATCTTGTCAGCTCCAGGATGAATAGAATAACGAGACTTATGAGCCTCGTTCATGAGAAAAGTACGAAGATCATCACGGTCAGGAATCCACAGTCGATTAATAAAATAGAGAAGACCATCAGGTTTGGTTTCAAGTTGAGTTTCAGCACCACAAGACATTTCATCGTACATATTACCTTGGGTGACTGATGTATGTTGAGCCTGGAGAATGCGATCCTGAAGATCAGTACGAACTCTCGCACATTGAAGTTTGATACGCTCTTTACGACTAAGTGCGTCAGCCACAACATTCGCCTTGCCAGGATGGTAGCGAATTTCACAATCATAGTCGTTAAGTAACTCAACCCAACGTCGTTGCCTCATGTTAAGATTCTTCTGGTCGAAGACATGTTGGAGACTTTTGTGGTCCGTGAACACCACACATTTGGTCCCATAAAGATAATGTCTCCAAATCTTGAGAGCAAAGACAACAACGCCCAATTCAAGATCATGGGTGGTATAATTCTTTTCGTGAGTCTTGAGTTGTCGAGACGCATAAGCAATAACCTTTCCTCGTTGCATGAGAACACAACCAAGACCTTGGTTCGATGCATCACAATAGACCACGAAATCATCATTACCATCAGGTAGAGACAAGATAGGAGCTTCACAGAGTTTCAGCTTAAGAGTTTCAAATGCTTCCTCTTTCTTTGATCCCCACTCATAGGGTTTACCCTTGTGAGTTAAGGTAGTGAGAGGAACAACGATCTTGGAGAAATTGGCGATGAATCGACGATAATAACCAGCCAAACCAAGGAAAGAACGGACTTCAGTTGGAGTTTTAGGAACACTCCAATTTTTCACAGCTTCGATCTTTGCGGGATCAACATGAATTCCATTCATATCAATGACATGTCCCAAGGATTGAACTTCCTTAAGCCAAAATTCACATTTTGAGAACTTGGCATACACTTGTTCTTTCTTTAGGAGACCCAAGATGGAGTGAAGATGTTGCTCGTGATCGGATTTTGATTTAGAGTAAATCAAAAAATCATCGATGAAAACGATCACGAATTTGTCGAGGTAGGGTCTACAAACCCGATTCATCAAATCCATAAACACTGCGGGAGCGTTGGTTAATCCAAAAGACATAACCATGAATTCATAGTGACCATAGCGTGTGCGAAAAGCTGTCTTGGGAATATCTTCATCGTGGACTCTAAGCTGATGATAACCAGAACAGAGATCAATTTTGAGAAGTGGGTTGCTCCTTGAAGTTGATCGAAGAGATCGTCAATCCTAGGCAGTGGATAACGATTCTTGATGGTGAGTTTGTTGAGTTCACGGTAGTCAATACACATTCTGAGAGAACCATCCTTCTTTTTAACGAACAAGACAGGGGCTCCCCATGGAGAAGAACTAGGGCGTATGAACCCTTTATCAGAAAGTTCCTGTAATTGACTGGCAAGTTCTTGCATCTCAGAGGGTGCAAGACGATAAGGAGCTTTGGCGACAGGATTAGCACCAGGAACAAGATCAATTCTAAATTCCACTTGTCGAGCAGGAGGCAAACTAGGTAAATCCTCTGGGAAGACTTCAGGATAGTCTCGAATAATAGGAATGTCTTGGATACTTTTGCCTTTGTCCTTCTTCTCTATCACGTTAGCTAAGAAGGCTGTATACCCCTTTCGTAAGTACTTTTGGGCAGTAGTACAAGACATGAGCTTAAGCTCGCCACAGGGTTTCTCACCATAGATCTTCAAAATCTCACCAGATTCGAGAGGAATGCGTATGACTTTCTCAAAGCACAGAATTTCGGCACGATGGGTTGACAACCAGTCCATGCCTACTATAACATCAAAACTTCCAAGATGCATGGGGATAAGATCGATAGGGAAGATATGATCGTCGAGGTTCAACAAGCAGTTACGAATAATAGAGTCGATCGAAATAGACTTGCCATTAGCTACCTCTACCACTAAAGGTTCCTCTAGATTAGTGTGGGGTAAGTTAAGTAAAGGTTCAAACTTCAGTGACACAAATGACTTATCAGCTCCCGAATCAAATAATATGGATGCATAGTGGTTATTAATGAGGAACGTACCATTCACCACTTCGTTGTTGTCACGAGCCTGGTTAGCATTGAGATTGTAGGCGCGACCTCGAGCACCTTGGTTCTGGTTGCGGTTCTGGTTTTGGTTTTGGTTCTGGTTATGATTAGGGCAATTGTTGATGTAATGATCAGGGCTGCCACACTCGTAGCATTGACCACGAGCAGGCCTGTTGTTTTGTTGGTTGGGAGCTGGGTTGTTTTGGGCAGCAGGGGCTTGACAGGCGTTGGTGTAGTGTCCATACCGCTTACAGTTATTACACTGGCGGCACGGTCTACTAGGAAGATGATGGTATTGACAAGTGTTGCAAAGAGGGTGAGTCCCGCCATATGGCTTCTTGGCTGGGTTTTGGGCAGTATGTGGAGTGGTAGCAACCATGTAGTTCCTAGCCTTGCGCTTTTTGTTGCTTGAGGTCTCAGGCTTGACTTCAATTGCGGGCTGTGGAGTGTCTTTGGCAACTGTCTTCTTAGTGCCCTTGCGGAAGAGAGTACCGTTCTTCACGTGATTATCAGTAAGAGTGGCCGCTAGACGTTTGGCCTCTTCCAAAGTCGCAGGATTCCTTCCCCAAACGGTGTCTTGGATTTGCATGGGTAGACCACCGATGTACTTCTCGATGGCTACCGGCAGGGGAGTGACTTTGTGAGGCAACAATAAGCTAAGCTCGTGAAAGCGGGTGTTGTAGGCAAGGTTTTCCCCACTATCTTGAGCTAGGGTGTGGAACTCATCTTCAAGCTTCTTAACCTCGTTGCGAGGACAAAACTCTTCCTTCATGACCTCCTTGACTTGGTCCCATGTCATAGCAAGAGCAACTTCGGCCCCACGAGTGCGCTTCTCCTCATTCCACCAAGTGAGTGCTCGTTTGTGAAGAACACTCATGGCGTAACGAACCTTGAAGTTGTCGGGGCATTCACTGTTGATGAAGGTATTCTCAATACCCTCAAACCATTGGAGGAGTCCTGTAGCTCCTTCTTCACCACTAAACTTTGGAGGGTTACAAGAATTGAAGTGCTTAAGGGTGCAGGTTGGGAGACCATTTCCATTCCCGTTGTGGTTTCCTTTTCCATTACCATTGCCGTTCCCGTTCCCGTTGCCGTTACCGTTCCCGTTGCCGTTCATTTGGATGACTTGTGCTAGCAAATTGGGAACCAGAGTTGCGATTTGCTGCGCCATTTGTTGAGAAATGATCGCAGCCAGTTGGGCATCGACACCATTGTTGTTGTGGTTAGGACCTTGGTTATGGTTATGGCTGTCACCACCTTCTTCGTGGTTCTCACCATTGCTGTTGCGAGTGCTGCGACGTGGAGGCATGATCTGTAATAGACACAATGAAATGAATGAGATTATATAAGGAATGTAATCATTTATTCATTAATTAAAATGAATAAACGAAAACGTTGACTTATCAAAGTTTCTAAATTCTAATAACATATGAAGACATGCTTTAGCCTATAAGTGAACACTCATCCCGAGAATTCCCAGGTAGGCATCCGGGTCCCTCGTCTGATTGGGATATATGCGCAATGCCAGCCTAGACAGAAGACTCAGAATACAGGCGTTCACCCTTCCAGATTGCACGTGTTCGTTATTAAAATCTAGAACTTCGACGAGATCTCAAGGGGGTTCAGGTTAAACCTGAGGATTTTGTCCTATTAATCTAATGGTGGATCGGGATTGCAGCAGACGAATAAGAGTAGTCACATGTAGGCTTAGGGTTATATAAGGTATAGGATAAGGATAGGATTAGGGAAGCAATTAGGGTTACAAGTAAGAGAAGCAAGTATTGTTTAAGTTCCTAAGGTTATAGTCTAGATTATTTTCTAATAACCTAATTCCCTATAACCAAGGCTCTGATACCAATCTGTAACACCCCAACCGATGGCGGAAACATCGAGGTGTCACGTAAGAACGAGTATACAGTAGCACATGGTAACCAAATTTTAGTTGAAATAAATTTAACTTGCAAATATCCAAAAATAGAAATACATAATAAGTTTTAATGTGGAAATCTAATACATCACAAAATCAAGCAAGCATAGACTTCAAATCATCTTCATGGAAATACTCTACTCTTCATGCATCATTATTTCCTGTTGAGTTGTAAAATGGGGGGGGGGGTCAACTAAAAGTTGGTGAGAATACATAATCCATGTTAAGCAAATAGTTTAAGTATAAAAGTTTAGCAATTCATATGTCTATCGTAAGTTTAAGTCTACATGAAATAGCATAATATGTTGAATCGACATAATCAAACCTCCGACTAGTTTAGGTCCATCCCGTCATCTACGATTCACCTTAGCAATATGTTGGAACGATAACAATCACCCACGCTACCTATGTAGGAGGTACGCGTATCCGGGCGGGGTTGTCAATCCAATAGATCTATTATTGAGTATCGCCGGCTTGGCCATAGCTAATGATTATGTAATGTTGAAACTCGTTGAAACTGTTGTTGACTAATTCATGAGGCAATAAAGTTTACAACTAGACATGCATGTTGAATTGCTTAAATAAAATGTTGCAAGTATAAAGCATCGCATAAACATGGTTACGTAAACTCACCTTGGTATAGTATTAGGTATTGAGGAATAGTATGAGTGTAGCCCAATAGATTGCCAAGTATTACCCTATGTATAAGGCAACAAATAAGTCTAAGTCTATCTAGTCTACAAGTATATTCTAGGGTTTCGATTTGGGGATATCCAATTGTTGAATTTATAATAAAATGTTTAAATAAATAAAGGGAAATTTGATAATTAAATAAATGAAAGTCTTTTTATAAAGTTTGAATTTAGGATGTTCACAATAATGTGTTTGAAGTATAAAAATAATTTTTATAAAATTATTTTCTTTAAAATAGATTTTTAAATCTATTTATTACAATTTGCCAAAATTTAACTTTAATATTTAAAAATACTAAAATTAAAGAATTATTATTTTAAAAATTATATTTCTGTTCTAAATATTCAGAAATAAATTGTATAAAATTTTGGTGCAAAAATATTAAAAATTGAATTTATTATGATTTAATTATGATTAAAACTAACAAAAATTGCTTAAAAATATAAAATATCATTTCAGTAAAGTTTATCATTGTACAAACTCGGGATAATTTTTGTGGAAATTTATAAAATTGTTTTGATATTTTAATGGAATTTTATAAATATAATAGAATAAAATTGATTTAATTATTATATATATTAAATAAATTAATTTCAGAAAACTAAAAATTGTAGGTGGAACATTTATATCAGATTAGTTAAAAATATTTTTTTTTAGAATTTATAAAAGGGTTTTAATAATTAAAAACGAATTTATAAGATTAAATGTATAATATATATATTTATTTGATTTGTAAAACATTAATAAAAAGGGACAAAAAGGAATCGCCATTGCCGGGACTCGAACCGGATGGCTCAGGAGGCAAGCATCAATCACAACCACTTGGTCCAGACCAGTGGTTGTGATTATTTCAGTTTTAATTAAATTAAATACACTATGCTGAAACAGTTTATCCCCAAATCAAATGTTCGAAGCCCTAGATTTAGCAATTGACTGATTCACACATCAATAGCCCAATTAATCATAGGGCTATTGATGTGTGGATGCCGATGAACATATCCCACAGAAAACATTTCACTTACAAAGTTGTTTCGAGCTTGATTGATCGGTCAACCCAATAAGTCAAAAACACGATCGTGGAGAATGAACAGATTATAATTAAGAAGATTGGAGGTTAAGAGAGGAGTATTGGCGAGTTGTGAAGGCTCGAGAATGTTCAATTTATAGTGCCAAGCACTGGATCGATGAAATGGCATGTGTTGACCAACATTCAATGATATACGCGTAATTGGTTTAATTGGGTATCAATTGTTTGATAATTACCGTGTTGATGAGTCACTGATGGCCGATAATCGTGTATAGTTGCCAATTACAGCCAAATCATGAGTTAATGGGATTGTTTATGGTATGTCGTGTGTCACAGTTGACTTTCCAAGTCAACTGTGACGTTATAAACAAGTGATATTATTAAAGCGCGCCGGGTTTTGAACAAACAAGGGTGCCAGCCCAGCTGGTTTATGTGTGTGTGTTGTTTGGGCCGGTCTTGGGCGCGGGTTCGATTCCCGGCCCAAGCGTTTTATTTTTTGATAATTATTCAAGACTTATCCATATTATATTTATAATATATATATATATATATATATATATATATAGTATTAGGGTTTCAAGAATGCGACAAAAATAATTAAATACGAACAAAATACTAGAACTTGACGTTTTATTAATGATGATCGTGTAACGTACAAGTTTAAATGCGTAATGTTACACCAAAGGACGTCCCGGACCCAGTCATGCCTATATTTGAAACCAGGCAACTCCTTACAATGAACCGCGTGTTCCCCGTATTTGTCCAAACATGCCTTACGGCAAATCTGACATACTTCATCTTCATGGTACATGGGGATCACCAAACGATATTTGAGAATTGCCCTATATTCAACCATAGACATGGTTTGGCCCAAACCTTCGATCGGGATAACATTCAGGAAATCTTGGGCATGGGGGCTTTGCAAGCATTCAATAACTGCCTTTTGGCGGGGAGACAGATCAAAAGCTTCACACAGGCTCTGTGCGATTTTGCCAAAAAGGCCATTCGCCAAAGTTTTTTGAGGCTTTGGGGGGGGGGGGGTGTCCTTGTTAGAAAAACCGCCAATATCAAAACCTGGGAGATAGTCATTTATCCTTTCGAGGGTTTGCACGTAGTCTAAGTCCACGTCGACAACCCCGCTATTTCTTAAGATGTGGTCTTGGAGATTCCAAGACTGAGCTCGGGATGCCACAAAAGCATATACCCCAAAATCCTTGGCTGAGATCAGCCCTAATCCTCCCAAACGCATTGGCAAGGTAGCCAGTCGCCACTGTAGGTCACCAAAGAATGGACCCCCACATACCACTATGTCTTCAATGGCTTTCCGCAGACCCTTATCAAAACATGATGCTGCTTCCTCCATCATGGCGGGTTGGCAAGTCCGCAAACCAAAAAGCAACTTAGCGACTCCCATATAAGATCTGAGTAAGAGGAGTTCACTCTGGGGATCCTGAAGGCAGGGCTAGATTCACCAAAAATATAACCTAATTGACCACACATACTTAGTACAAGAGAAGGGCGTTGGATGTGGATGGCAGAGGGCGTTGGAGGTGGAGGGCATCAACGTTGGAACGTGGAAACATATAATGAGCTTGGATACAAAAAGTAGGTTTATTGATCTCACATAGTCATATATTTACCTCATATATATTATTTATTGAGTAAAACAAATAAAAATAAAAGAATATAAAAAAAGTATAAAAGTTAAAAACCTTAATAAACTATCGAACGCAAACGAACATAAACGAACACGTTACCGAACGTCCACGAACATAAACGAACGAACGCGACCTGTGTTCATGTTTGTTCGTTTAACTAAATGAACGGAATTTTTTGTCCGTGTTCATCCATTTATCAAACAAACGAACACAAACGAATTTTCCGCCAAACGGTTCATGAACTGTTCGCTGAAAGTTCAGTTCATTTGCCGCCCTACCTACCCGAGAACAATAATCCACCCTAAAAAAAAAGTAAAAAGTCATCTACTTCCAAATCAAAATCTTGAAATGGCCTGCAAACTTTTTTCATAATTAAATTTCATTATATCCAATAGGGTTTACAATTTTATTTTTTCAATTTCCAATTTATAAGACAAAACCCTCAAAATAATATCATCTTCTTTCCCCCAAACACTCTTTCTGAACCCACACCCAATACACCCACCCTGTAACAGATAAGAAACACAACAATGGCCAACTTAAGAACATCAATGGATGCATCATTCTATGACCTCAACATAGCCACTCCACAAACTCTTCATGGCACTGCAAGATCAATTCCTGGTGAGCCTACACCCTTGGATGGAACAAATGCCAGTAAACTTGTTAGAATGCAACAATTATATTATTTGGGACATGGGTTTCCTTTGGGTATCATTCCTTCTTTTGCTCCACCTTTATTCCCTTCTTCTACTTCACAAAAGGAGTCTGGTTCTTTATCTCTTCAGGCTCTTTTGTTGCAAGAACCTAAAGAAAATTGGTATGTTTTTGTTTATTGTTTTAGTTTATGGAATGGGTTTGATTTTAATACCTATCTTTTGTTGTAAAGTTTGTTACTTTGTTGTTTACAGTTTGTGGTTTTGGCATAGTGAAGTCTATATTAGATAGTAAAGATTTCATGTTTTTGTTTATTATATTTTTTTAATTTATGAGATGGGTTTGATGTGATTACCAATCTTTAGTTGTAAAGTTTGTGACTTTGTTGTGTACAGTTTGTGGTTTTGGCATAGTGAAGTTTATATTAGAAAGTAAAGATTTTCATGTTTTTGTTTATTTTTTTTAATTTATGAGATGGGTTTGATGTGATTACCAATCTTTAGTTGTAAAGTTTGTAACTTTGTTGTGTACAGTTTGTGGTTTTGGCCTAGTGAAATCAATATTAGAAAGTAAAGAATTTAATAGTAATTTTACTATCAGATAATGTCATGAAGTTTAGGGACTCAGTCATTGTATGTATCGAAATCAATAGATTATCAGGAATTTATAAATTGACTTCTAAAGGTCAAACTGTATCCAAATTTTGGAGTATATGGGTTGAAGGTTGTCTTTTAGCACTGATTTTTGTTGACCTTTGTTATGTGGAGGTTGTTTGGGCTGGTTGGGCAGTTTCGTCCAATAAAGTTGTTATCTTCAGCTACAAGGGAAGCTTTAAAAGAGGATTTGGTGGTTCCTAAACTCAAAAATGTTGTCAAGAAGTTAATTGACAAATCATGTTATTCGGTTGGCTTATGTTCCCACCTAGATTTGAGTGAATCAACTTCAGTTATGCTAAATGTTGAACAAGATGGTCAAAGCAAGAAGCCGCGTGCCAAGGGTATTCTCCATCACAAGGCAAGTCTTCATTGCATACTCATTCTTTGTAGAGAAAGTGATCATTATATTTCATGTTTTTTCTACTTGCATATTTCAACGAAAGGATTTTTCATTCACATTACAATATGATGTAATTTCTTGTATTTAAAGCTTTAGTTATAAGCCTTGCAAGTTGTAGCCATGTGGAACTTTGGGGATCATATATGCAATGATGGATGTTAGTTGAGTTATCTTATTAAATAGATTTCAAACTTTTGGTTGATGATTTAGTAAAACCGCCGGATAGATGTCAAAAGCAACATTCTTTTTTTCACTACATGGATTGGTGATCAATATTACAATTGTTGAGGTGTAAGAAATTAGGTAAGAACATTGAGAAGAATATTAGTTTGTTCGAGGGCATTGTTATGATCATTTAACATGTTCATTTTTGTTGGTCCTATTTTATTTCGTGGTAATAAGGAAGTGATAGTGGGTCTTGTTTACTTTATATGAGGGAAAAAACGAGACAAAGCCCTTAAAATGTACAATGAAACGAGGGAACTTTTTATTGTTAAAGTTGCTATAATTAGATAATTAATTGTTTTAGTGTTTGATAAATTCTGATGTTAAGAAACTAATATATATAGGGGCAGGATCAAATACAAAAATATAAAATCGTGCGAAGCGTACGAAGGATCACTTTGTACATGATAATTACGTAATGATAATTACGTAATGCCTTCATGAACATACAAAAACATTACGTAATTATCATTACGTAATTATCATGTACAAATGCATGATAATTACGTAATGATAATTACGTAATGATAATAACGTAATGCTTTCATGAACATAAAAAACATTACGTAATTATCATTACGTAATTATCATGTACAAATATCCTTCGCACGCTTCGCACGATTCTCTATTTTTGTAGAATAACCGCCCCCTATATATATATATATATATATATATATATATATATATATATATATATATATATATATAATGACCAAAGAAAACATTGTTATATATTACCGAAGTATTTGAACTTTTAGTTATAAACTGTTCTTATATTCAGGTAGAACACTCTCTGTCAAGCGGTTAAACCTGCTTTAATTAATATGATCCACTTCAATATCTTCACTAGGCATAGGCAGACATAACTTTATTGACTTCTTAGAAAGGTGTCTTCCCGAATTTTATGCGACGATGCTATTTGATTTTTTAGTATCATTGATAAACAAAGTGCATCTTTTGGCTGCGACTCTTAATGAAAATAGTACGTAACGTCTAAAAAAAGGTTTTGGGTTCTAATAAATCATTTTGGCCTTTTTTCATGTTTCAGTTTATTTGATGTAATGAGAAAGGAAAAACAAATGACCAGATGAATAAAATATCATATCTAGTTACTTGCATCCTTCTTGGTTTTAAAAAGCGCGCTTGAGGCACGCTTAAGCGCAAAGCGCATATAGGCACCAATCTGTGCGCCTTATGTAACACTAGGCGAGCAGTGTACGAAAAGCGCAAGAAAAAAGCCCCCGAGGTGCGCGCTTTTCGTACAAAGGATGTTTTTGTGCTTAAAATTGTTATACATGTAGCTAAAAAGGTTGTACATTATTTTAAATCATATATACCTTATTTGTATCTATATGTTGAGTAAATGATGCTAAAAACCTATGGCATATATAAAAAAAATATATAATCGTCTTGCGCCTCGCGTACGAAAAGCCCACCGCTTTTGCGCTTTGCGGCTCGGTTTTAGACCTCGTCGCTTTTGTGCACTTCGCGCTTTTTAAAACCAAGGCATCCTTCCATTTTTTTAGTTTGGAAGTGAATATATGATATCCAATAAAAAAGTAGATAATCAACCTTATTACAATCGTCTGTAGAATAGTAGAAGATAGTGTACGGTTCTTCTTCCTCTGTTTTGAAGCTGTAATAGTAAAATAATCAGATGTTCTAAATGTAGTATCTACACTTTTGTGTGCTTAACTAATGCCAATTTTTATTTTTTTATTTTTTTTTATTCATAGTTCAGCTTCCCAATCATGATATCACTTTGGAAGCTGCTTGGCCTGAGCTCTTTGTGGACCGCAACAATAAATATTGGGAAATGCCATTATCATTATCATTAGACTGTTTATCTCTTGTCTCCGAGTCAGGTTTAAGGTATCGTTTTGGCATCCACCAAAACGGTGGTTCTGCCAAGGCAGTTGACTTGGTTGATGGTCAACCTCCAACTTCTTTGAGCCAAGGAGTTTGTGCAAAAGCTGCTTTTTCTTATGAAAAAAGTAAAGATCTTTGGAGAACACCCGAAACAAAAGAGGATTTGGCTTTAGTTAAAACAAAACTGGGTGAATTTCGCAATATGGCTTATGATATATGTATGAAGGAACCACACGCTACAGTATCTGGAATTTTCGGTATGCTTCTTGATTTTAGTAAATGCATAGTGTGTAATAGTGTTGCCTTTATCTCTGTGTTTAAATTGTTAAGTTTTAGTGGGTTTTTCTTGATGGCTATGTCAAATTTTGTATGGGTCGAAACGGGTCAGGTTGTGCTGATCTGCAACACTTTTTTGTCCAAAGTCTTTATAAATAGTTAACGTGTCAAGTATGACTGCAAAGTTTATATTGTTTCAATAATAATATAGCTTTTCAGCAAATGTTTAGGGAGGTTTTTATACATTGAAAAGTGCACCATGTTAAACCTGATTCCATTTAACTTGATTTTATTAATTCTACCTATGAAGTTATGTTGCTTTTCGCATTATCGTTTGATTTAATTTGTGGACCCAAATAATATTAAATGGTAGGTGGTACTTGTGAGGCATGGTTAAGTGGGAAGAGAAGCCCTTTTGGCGCAGATTTGTTTGGGTCAGTTGCTTTTGCAATTCAGCACGGGAAATTTAGAAATGATTATGGCGATCTCACTCGTTTTGATGCTCGTTTGGACATGTCATCAGCTTCAGCTTTAGTCAGCTGGCTTTCAAACAATTTAAAGCCTTCGTCGGTTTTGCCCCGACTAAATCTGAGCCTACAGCAACAGGTACTCTCTTCTACCAAAAACTAAAATTTTCTGTGTTTTTACTCTTTTTGGTCAAATGGGTCAACTTTTGAGGTAAAATATAACATAAATTCTTGAAACAATATAAACTCCTAATCATGTAGAACAGTAACGGTATTATCAAACTGGGACCAGAAAGCATCCTTTTATAGGACCTTGTCTACATTTCATAGTTGTTAAAAGCCATCGCCTCTTGCGCCTAGGCCCATTTTTTAGGCGAGGCGAGGCGTCTGCGCTTTGAGTCGAGGAAACTGCGCTTTAATACTTTAGGTAATGGTTTAGTCGCAGATTTCTGCTAGATTCCCAAATTCGTTAAATTATGGCTAGATTCCAGCCAGATTTCTACTTTTATTTGAGGAAAATTACTTCTATACACTAATACATCAATATTTTAAAACTTTTGATACTAACTAGATGAAAAAATTATAATTTTAATTTATTTTCTTTATTCGCTTTGTTTTTTTTTTAATCTCAGGCCCTCGCTTTTTTTGCGCCTCGCGCCTAGGCCTCAGGCGAGGCCTATGCACCTCAAGTGTGCCTAGCGCCTTTGATAACTATGCTACATTTATATTTGCAGATTGCAGGGCCCATTGTTTTTAAGGTAAGTACAAAGGTTGCATTAGATTCACGGAGTCAACGCATAGAGGATATAGTATATAGCTTGAATTATTCGTTGAGGTACCTTCAGTCAGGGAAGGTGGTGGCTTGGTATTCCCCCAAGAGAAACGAGGCGATGGTTGAATTGCGGGTTTTTGAGCTCTAGGACAAAACATAGATGAGTTCATTTTGTGTTGTTGGTTAGATGTTCAAATTTGTTGTAGACTATGGGTTTTGGGGATTGATTTCGACTTCGGATTTTGTGATTGGTTATATTTACCGAGGCAGATAAACATTTAAGTTGGTGTTATTTAAGTGCAGTTATCTATATAATATAAACGCGCAAAAATAAGTGTATCAAGATGGTACCAACCTGAACCCGGACCCAAAAACCTGGGAGAACCGTCATCTTTGGCCAAAACCGTGCATAAATGTTGTTGATTGGCGATGAATCCAAAAGCGACCCACGCATTTATTTTGATGATTGGTCATTTTATACATTTTATTAAAAGTTTCGACTACTTTGACAAACATCAAAATATATTTAAAAAGCTACAGGTACCAGCTTCTAGCCATCGGTTAGTTTGGCCAAACATACCCTATACATGACAACCCAGTACTTGACTATTTCGTCTCTTGTAATGATTTTACACATATTGTATATCATGGCGGTTAGCTACAAGAATGACAACGTAGTCTAGGGTAGACCTTGGCTAGGGCTGCCGATTAGGTAATGTGACAAATGAGTCACTCATACGAAAGTCACCGTAAAAAAAAAAAAAAAACCCTACAAGAATGACAAGCCATGTGCACTTGACCACAAGATCATTAAAAAAATCTTTCAATGGTGAAAATACATTTATTTTTACTTGACCACATTCCTACATATGTAACCAAACTTTAAGAAAACATCATCAAAAGCTGTACATCATGTATCAATCCATTTTGTGTCCTTCCCTTTTATGCAGCCATATGAAAAAAAAACATACTGTTTCAAGGGTTAAATTAAAAGGAAAAATAAAGATTTACCTTAACAAATAATGAAAATAATTATAGTAATAATATCAAATCATGGGTTCATTCTCTAACATCTTCAGATGTCTTTTGAAGCAACTTTTCCAAATCTTGAATCTGCTTATCCTTTTCTTGAATAATATCATTCGCGTTTTGTAACGCTTCATTATCATACTCAGCTTGTTCTTCCAACATCCTCAAACATTGTAAAGCTTCTGTATAAAGTGCAGCCTTTTCTTCTTGTAACCTATTAATCATAGCCATTGCTTGATTTGTAGCAACAGCCGATGCGTTTCTTTCTTCTTCCAATTCTTTATATAAAACACACATAACTTTTTTATCATGTTCAACCTGTCGTTTCAATCTATCAACCAAACTTTCTCCTTCGATTTCACTCACAACACTTCCATCAAATGAAATATTAGACTCGTTTCTTTCCAAAGATATTCGACGTTGAAGGAACTGCATACCTGATAATTCATGACTGTTTAAAGATAACTTCGGGCTTATTAAACTATCGTTTGACCTGTGTGATAATAACATCTTTAAATCTTCACCGACTCTTGTTGAAGAATCTTTAAAGGATTTCTGGTCTTGAAGCTTCCCAGAGAGTTGTCTTCCTTTAGTGCTTATAGCAAGCTTATATGCATCACCAAGATCCAAATGATTTGACATTTGGTAGCCGTTTGTGGTTGCAGATTGATCACTTTCTGTAACCGGGTCTTTCATATCTTCATTTGCGATTGGAGGGTTGACTACATAACAGAAAACTGTTAGTAACTTGTTTAGTTTATGATATATGAGTTTGGTATTAATCATGGAATCGGATCCGCTTCTCATATTTCATATTCAATACTAGTGTGAGGTTTTAACAACTTTACGGATTTACTTATGAATGGTGTTATTTTATTTCAAACGGGTCAATAATTTTTTTTTCGGCTAAAAGGAGAAGTGAGGAATGTGTTACATGGGTTTAAAGTCACGGCCAAGGGCGCAGCTCTTAAGGGACGGGGACCCCCCCCCCCCCCCCGAATTTTCGCTCAAAAGTTCCGATTATATAGTATTCTGTATTCGTATAGAATTTTTTTTCGTATATACGGTTTCGACCCCCCGAAACTAGTGATTTCCGACCCCCCAAAGTTTCGGGTCAAGCTTCGCCACTGGTCACGGCATCACACAAGTCTACATATAATGCATGCAACATCCTATACTGTTTTGCTTACAAAAAAGTAGATTTTTCTGTAATAATATAGTTCTGGTAATAATATAATCGGAAGCATTAATCTGTTTATCCAGATTAAAAATAATAAAATCATCACACTCTCAATACGCACATCCAAACACCCTTTGAGAAGGAGAATAAACTTACTTGTGTCTAGCAACGCATCAGCACGAGTTTCTGCATTATTGGATGGTGGAGCCTCATCAGAAGACATTTGTTCAGTAATATGAGACGACTGTTCCTTATTTTCATCATTCCGCCATTTACCTTCATCTATATCACATGTTGCAATGGTTGCAGAATCATCGTGAAGATCACGGCCTTCAAACTGTGAATCAGACTTTAAATTGACCTCAGGAATGCTACCAGAAACCGGATTTCTAATTCATTATCAGATCTAACGTCTACTTTCTGATACTCAAACTTCGACGAATGAGAAATTTGATTCTTTTCGGTGTGAGAAGATTCAAAAGATTCAAGTGACTCCTCCACAAAAATGCGTTTTTCATCCTTAAAACGCTCACCATTCACAAATAAAGATTCGGAAGCATGAAAATGTGTTGAGCTGTTCGGAAGCAAGTTTTTCGTATAGTCTCTCGAAACATATTGCTCACTGCAACAAAAACAGATTCTTGAACTCAAAGAATCACGATTCTGTAACGGGTTAGATCTCGCTTTTCTTACTAATAACCGAACGGTTTCATCATTGAACTTGTTCTTAGTCGTGTTGGCAAGCGACAAACGGCAATTTTCACAGATCTCATGAACATTGCAAAGAACTAGAGAAGAAAGTTCAGACTTGTGATGTTTACAGATTGTATCCCAATAAGATCCTGTTTTATTCTTGGCGAGAACATGAACATGATCATAACTTGCGCACAATACACATGGACCTTGAAGTTGACAGTAAGACGCAAACTTTGCAATAAAGCACGTAAAACATGCATCGATGAACAACAAAAACATGAGTATCCATTCAGAAACTGCAAACTCCAAAGCTTTTGAAAGCTTGTCGAAATAATTGGGCGACTTAAAAGACGAAATATTTTTCTGACCCATTTTAGAATATGCCGATTTCCAACCAAATAACAAACAGATCAGTAACCCTGGAATCACACTGAAAAAAAATAAATTTTAACAAAAAAAAAAAAAAAAAACAGTACATAATGAGTTCTCTAAACATGCATAGAATACAAATCCACACTCTATACAACAACCTTACCTTACCTAGTAAATCCCACAATTAGCAAAGCTAAGAGTAGGGTCTGGGGAGGGTGGGATGTAGGCAGACCTTATGCCTATCCTTGCGGATAGAGAGCTGCTTCCAGAGAGACCCCCGACTCGACAACACACAATCGACAAGCAAACAACACTAATAAAACTAATAAAGAGCTACTGAATGTATAGAAACATTTAAAGCGCCACATAGTAAAACAAAGGTATATATGCCAACAAAAACAACATAAACCATAAACACCCAAAAAACAAGTCACCTATACCTACCTCCTACTAGTGTAAGAAAAAGTCTAAGCTCCTAGAATCACGCTATGATACAACCCAACTCTCCCTAATAATCCTTAACCTTAATCTTGTGCCTCCACGAACTCCTATCCTCGACCATGTCCTCAAAGAGATGCATCTCTACTAAATCATGCCTAATCCGCTCATCCCAAGTCAATTTGGGTCTTCCTCTACACCTCTTTCCCTTTGCAGTGAGGGTTTCCACTACTCTAACCGGGGCGTCATTTGCCTCCTCTTCACATGCCCATACCATCTTAATCTTCCCTCCTTTATCTTGTCTGATATACTAGCTACCCCTAACCTTTCCTTGATAACCTCATTTCTTATTCGGTCTACCCTTGTGTGCCCGCACATCCACCTTAGCATTCTCATTTCTACTACTTCCATCTTGTGAGCTTGTGTCTTTTTGATGGCCCAGCAAATCAGCAATCTGTCCCATATAACATAGCAGGTCTCACAGCAACCCTATAGAATTTTCCCTTTAATTTAGTTGGGAACCTTTTGTCACATAAAACCCCACTGGCGGCCCTCCACCTACACCAACCAGCTTGTATGCGGTGGGTGACATCACTATCAAGCTCCCCATCCTTCTGACCAAATGATCCTAAGTACTTGAACTTAGTTACCTGCGGGACAACTTGACCTTCAATCGAAACTTGAGTATTTTCGTCGTCACTTGCACGACTAAAACCACAATACATGTACTCAGTTTTAGAACGGCTTATCCTTAAACCCTTGTCCTCTAAAGCTGCACGCCAACTCTCAAGCTTCTCATACAGACTATGTTTGGACTCTGCAACTAACACAATATCATCTGCAAAAAGCATGCACCACGGCACTGACTCCTGAATCGACTTGGACAACTCATCCAAGACAACTGCAAAAAGATTAAGGAGCTACTAACAGAAAGTCAATCTAGACAGAGAATAACAAATTCAGTTGATATATAATTCAAGATTTGAGTTTTGGAATCAAAGTCATCAGCTTTATCCTATAATAATACTTTAAAGTTGACAGTAGAACAATCATTAAGTTCAAAGGCAAGGAAATAAACTTAAACTATCTCACCCAAATTAATATCATAAGTTACTAATGCTTCAACAAACAAGAAAATGAAGGGAAACCCACAAACAAATAAAGATTTTTAATGAATGAAATCAACCAAAAATTAACATTTGATGAAAAGGGGTTGAGATCAAACCTGATGAATAATAGAATACAATGCAATGAAGATTTGAAGAGACAGAACAGTTGGGAATGAAGTGAAAGAATGGATCTACTGTTAGATTAAAAAGTGTGGTAATTAAACAAATTTATATTTGGTTGTTTATGTGAGCGATGATGATGATGAAGGATTTGCCAGCATGTTGTGTGTGGGATTGAAACTCGATAAAATCCAAAGAAAAGAATTAGTGGTCGGTGACCAAAGTCGCATTTCAAACAAACATCAGTCAATAATAATCAGGGTCTTGTTCGTAAAACATTTTATTAAGCTCTACTTATGGCTCTGCGCATATATATGTGTGGCCCTGGGAGGCAAAAGTAAAGTTGCACTAATTCTAACGTTATTTTACTAATTTCGTGAAAATAATGTTAAAAACGATGGATGGTTAATCATGCATCATATGGTAGCGTTGATAGCCAAAAGACAAGGGGTTACATGCCCCAATCGGGTTGTCCCGATTGCCAAGTGTTATGTGCCTTTTTTTTTTTGAACGGCAAACTACTTTCATTTCATCACCCAAAAATGTACAATCGAAACAATAGCAAGGTGCTATCTAGTGTTTTGAATCACCCAACCCAAACCCAAAATGGTTCCCATTACATCCTTTTACATTCCATTACATTAGATGTCAAAAGCGTTCCATTTCTCCCAATCAATAGTGAAGCTCTTCGCCCGATTATGAATCCACATGAAGGCTGTTGATTTTATTTCGCATAGCATTTGATCGAGGTTCCATCGCTTACCATTGAAGATCTTGTCATTTCTTTTTTTCCATATTATCCAACAGGATGCTAGAATGATTGTCTTGATAACGCTCCGCTTCTTGTTCGGTATTCCCGCAATTTTGTTTGCTTCCAAAAGTTCTCTGAAGTTGTATGCATAAATCGCCGGTATGTTGCACCAAACACTGACCTTGTGCCATAGATTAGCGGCCACAAAACAGGTTATGAATAAGTGGTCTGCCGTTTCCGAGTGGTCTTGACATAAGCTGCATAAAGTTGTTCCAGAAATGATGTTTCTGCGCGCGAGTCCTTCCAATGTTGGTAGTCGATCTTGTTCCGCTCTCCACGCGAAAAGGTTGACTTTCTTTGGGGCCCACTTTGTCCAGCCGAAGGGGTAATAAGGGACTGCTGTTGATGATAGCATGTGACGACATGAGGCCACTGAAAATACTCCTGACTTGTCGAAAGCCCAACGCCAGTGGTCTGCTGCTTCTGCAAGGCTGCTGTGATTTATGATCTCTTCACATAGTCGAAGCTCCTCTCGTTCTTGTACCTGCAAAGGTTCACGTCTCCAAGCCCAACCCCCAACCCAAATGTTCCCATTTAAAATAAATCTGGCTGCTATAGTGCAATTTTTGTTAGTTTCGAGAGCAAAAAGATTAGGAAATTTAAGCATAAGAGGAACGTCTCCCACCCAGCAGTTGACCCAGAACCGAATGCTCGAACCGTTACCTACTACACCTTTAAATAGATCACCGGTTTCAAGTTAAGATCTTCTAAGTCATTGCCGATCTTTGTGATAGAGTTCCAGACCCCCGAGATGGCAGCCTTAATCGGCATGAAGGACCAAGATCGACTATTGTGGTGTATTGCATCAATAACTCTTCTCCAAAGACTTGAGCTTTCAATTTTGTAACGCCACCACCACTTCAACAAGAGACTTATATTCATATTTTTGAGCGAGCC
This sequence comes from Ambrosia x helenae, assembly GCA_030844895.1. NCBI lineage: Eukaryota > Viridiplantae > Streptophyta > Magnoliopsida > Asterales > Asteraceae > Ambrosia > Ambrosia x helenae. The sequence goes on from JAUTDX010000016.1 coordinate 100,216, forward strand.
CAAGCCGATACCACCTTTATCTTTCGGTCCAATTACCCTCTCCCAACAAACCCAAGAAGTCTTTCGTTTTTCGTCGTTTCCTCCCCAAAAAAACTGTTTTCGAAGCTTTTCTAGTTGTTCGATCACACACTTAGGCGCTCGGAAGAGAGAGAAGTGGTACAAAGGGATGCTGTCCGAAACGGCTTTTAAGAGGACTACGCGACCACCAAGGGATAAGGTTTTAGACTTCCATCTTGTGAACCGAGCACGTATGACATCGATAACCCCCTTCCAGTGCTTGCTATGGTTCATATTTGCACCAATTTGGACACCAAGGTATCTGCAAGGTAGGCTGCCCTTACTAACATTGATGTCACAAGTGACCGAATCCAGTAATGAATCATGGATGCCAACCCCAAAAAGGTTGGATTTTTGGTGGTTAACCTTAAGACCCGACACAAGGTGGAAGCATCTGAGGATACGAATGACATTACGGATGCAAGAAACATCCCACTCACCCATGACGACAACGTCATCCGCGTACATGAGATGTGAGATTGCTGGCCCATTGTTTGGAAGGTTAATACCTTTAATGAGACCAATACTTTCGGCTTTGTTCAAGAAGCATGTCAACGCCTCCATGGCAATAATAAAGATGAAGGGCGACAAAGGGTCGCCTTGCCTAACGCCCCTGAAGCATTGGAACTCCCAAGAAGGGGAGCCGTTGATGAGAACCGAGGCTCTAGCCGAAGAGAGAATTCCCCTCACCCAATTCCTCCAACGCAAGGGGAAACCCATTTGCTCCATGACGGAGTCGATGAACCCCCAATTGATACTGTCAAACGCTTTCTCCAAATCGGCTTTAAACAAGAAAACTTCTTTCTTAGATTTTTTAGCCCACGCAATAATCTCGTTCAATATCAAGGGGCCGTCAAGAATATTGCGGTGTGAAAGGAAGCCGGATTGGTTATCGGATATGAGAGTCTTGATAACGAGTTTGATACGGTTGGTGTAACATCGCAAAAATTTTTTCCCCAAATTTTAATACATAAAAGCCCTTATTTTTTTTTTTATTTACATCTTTATCATTAATATTATACAAATGTGCCTAAGTCTTTATTTTCCTAACTCACAACTTATATATATATATAATAATAATAATAATAATAATAATAATAATAATAATAGTAATAATAATAATAATAATATGATCTAAATTCTTTTTTTTTACACATACACTTGTTAAGAATTTTTTTTTAAATAAAGTCCTAGTCAAAGTCTTAGTCAAACAGTCAAAGTCTTAGTCAAATAGTCAATTCATCATAAAACCTTACTTTATGGTGTTGACCAATTTTAATGGCTAATTGACTCCAAAACTAGTATAAAAACCCACCTATGACCCATTATACTTTGCACCTCTAAATCGATTGTTTCAATCCGATTAAAATTTCCCTCATACCTTTCTTCTATAGTCTATTACTTCTACAATTGAAGCTTTGATTATAAGCTCTTGTAATTGGCGAATTGGAAGCTTGATATTCTTTCTTTTTCGTTTTCTTCAATTTGGACTAGCTACGTTGTTGAGTCTTTGGGATTCGCCTCGCATACATTCACAACACATTATTCTATTTTTTTTACGAGACATAACATTTTGCTAAGGTGAGTTTTACATAGCCCCTTTTCTATTTATCACCGTTTTTGGGGTGAAACATGTTACAACATTATTTATGCAATTCAATCATCAATGTGTCTATGTGTTTTTCTATGTTGCATTATGTCTTGAACATGACTAGGGTAAGCACAATTCTAGCATAAACATTCATCAGCCAAACGGTATACATTGATAGATCTATTGGACTGACAATCCCACCCGGATACGTGCCTCCTACAAAGGTTGCGTGGGTGTTTGTTACTGCAATTTAAACGAGTGAACCATGAGCGTATGGGATGTACCACAATACAACAGTCAACAAGGTTGATTATGCACTCGATTTACTTCTAGTATGTTTTCGCATATGGACTAGATTGCCTTGACACATGAATTTCACAACAATTTTATTCAATTATCAAAACCTATGTAATTCTCACCAACTTTTGTTGACCCAAAATATTTTCAACTTAACATGTTTCAGGTTCTATTTGCTTGAGGATTTGAGTTAATGCTTGAAGATGTGTGCATAGTATTATTCATTTTGATGTACGAATTCTTGTAGAACAATTGTATGTAATTTATTTAAATCATTTAATGAAATTTATTATTCACCATGAGCTACTGAACAATCATCACTACGTGACATCCCGATGTTTCCGCCATCGGTTGGGGTGTTACAGATTGGTATCAGAGCCATGGTTATAGGGAATTAGGTTATTAGAAAAAAAAAATAATCTAGTCTATAACCATAGGATTTTAATCAGTACTTGCTCCTTTTACTTGCAACCTTACTTGTTTATATTCTCTATTTTACTTCTTATCCTTACTTTAGTCCCTACAAGAAGAGTGCTCTCCATCACAAGATCTACTCTTAGACTAATAGGACAAATCCTCAGGTTTAGCCTGAACCACCTTGAAGATCTCGTCGAAGTTCTAGATTTTAATAACGAACACGTGCAATCTGGAAGGGTGAATGCCTGTATTCTGAGTTTTCTGTCTAGGACTGGCATTGCGCATATATCCCAATCAGACGAGGGACCCGGATGCCTACCTGGGAATTCTCGGGATGAGCGTTCACTTATAGGCTAAAGCATGTCTTCACTATGTTATTAGAATCTAGAAGCTTTGATAAGTCAACGTTTTCGTTTATTCATTTTAATTAATGGATAAATGATTACATTCCTTATATTACCTCATTGTCCTTCATTCAACCCATATCTTATTGAACATTCATTACCCAAATCACTTCCGTAACCGATGCCCTAAACTAAACAGAGATCAAGACCCTCCAGCTACCTAACCGCAAGCCTCACCATTTGACTACTAGTTGCTTTTATTCTATGTATTGACGCTATTTGATTCAAGTAATAAATACTAGTATTTAAAATTTTGAGAGTTGGTATACACTTGAATGCATGCTTGTTTGAATGTGAACTAATTATCTAAATCTATACAACTACAACTCATATACTGTGCTTGTTATACTTGCTTGCATAAACATGCTATCAATTTGCAATCTATGTGTATAATAAATGTCATCATGCCTTTTCAACAGTCGGGAGAGGCCCTACAACCTGCTCCACGACTGGTGGAGGCTATCAAACCTACCCAACGATTGGTAGAGGTCATTATGCCTTTTCAAGAGTCGGGAGAGGCCCTACAACCTACTCCACGACTGGTGGAGGCTATCGAACCTGCTCAACAATCGGTGGAGTCATAGAAGGACGCAAAACTTTAATGTAAGGTAAATTGGTGATTGCGGTCCGGAACGTAATCATGAATTTACAGGTACGTTAAGGTAGTGTGAAATTCTATCAAGGTTTTCGGTAGGTAACCAATTATAAACTCTAGTTACCTGGTAGTTCATTTAGTTTTTCTATAGTCAATCAATTCATGCATTTCTTTTAGGACTCCTAAAACTTAATGCTTTGCTAGATTCTTACACTCCTTACGATTTCAGACGAACCTAATCCAACCCATAGGACTCACACATATTAAACCTCTTACCCAAATTATTCGAAAACAGATTATTCTATTACCTATAAGTTCATGTCGTCCCTTAACTCAAATTTTACAAACCATAGTTGCCCTAACTTCTACCCAATCACCCTCAACCCTGTGTTATTAATAACTTCGGGACGAAGTTTTCAAAAGTAGGGGAGACTGTAACATCGCAAAATTTTTTCAGCAAATTTTAATACATAAAAGCCCTTATTTTTTTTTATTTACATCTTTATCATTAATATTATACAAATGTGCCTAAGTCTTTATTTTCCTAACTCACAACTTATATATATATATATATAATAATAATAATAATAATAATAATAATAATAATAATAGTAATAATAATAATATGATCTAAATTCTTTTTTTTTACACATACACTTGTCAAGAATTTTTTTTTAAATAAAGTCCTAGTCAAAGTCTTAGTCAAACAGTCAAAGTCTTAGTCAAATAGTCAATTCATCATAAAACCTTACTTTATGGTGTTGACCAATTTTAATGGCTAATTGACTCCAAAACTAGTATAAAAACCCACCTATGACCCATTATACTTTGCACCTCTAAATCGATTGTTTCAATCCGATTAAAATTTCCCTCATACCTTTCTTCTATAGTCTATTACTTCTACAATTGAAGCTTTGATTATAAGCTCTTGTAATTGGCGAATTGGAAGCTTGATATTCTTTCTTTTTCGTTTTCTTCAATTTGGACTAGCTACGTTGTTGAGTCTTTGGGATTCGCCTCGCATACATTCACAACACATTATTCTATTTTTTTCACGAGACATAACATTTTGCTAAGGTGAGTTTTACATAGCCCCTTTTCTATTTATCACCGTTTTTGGGGTGAAACATGTTACAACATTATTTATGCAATTCAATCATCAATGTGTCTATGTGTTTTTCTATGTTGCATTATGTCTTGAACATGACTAGGGTAAGCACAATTCTAGCATAAACATTCATCAGCCAAACGGTATACATTGATAGATCTATTGGACTGACAATCCCACCCGGATACGTGCCTCCTACAAAGGTTGCGTGGGTGTTTGTTACTGCAATTTAAACGAGTGAACCATGAGCGTATGGGATGTACCACAATACAACAGTCAACAAGGTTGATTATGCACTCGATTTACTTCTAGTATGTTTTCGCATATGGACTAGATTGCCATGACACATGAATTGCACAACAATTTTATTCAATTATCAAAACCTATGTAATTCTCACCAACTTTTGTTGACCCAAAATATTTTCAACTTAACATGTTTCAGGTTCTATTTGCTTGAGGATTTGAGTTAATGCTTGAAGATGTGTGCATAGTATTATTCATTTTGATGTACGAATTCTTGTAGAACAATTGTATGTAATTTATTTAAATCATTTAATGAAATTTATTATTCACCATGAGCTACTGAACAATCATCACTACGTGACATCCCGATGTTTCCGCCATCGGTTGGGGTGTTACAGTTGGCAAGGACCTTGGAAATGATTTTAGCAATGCTCCCTAAAAGGCTGATGGGTCGATATTCGTTAAGGGATAGTGGGTCAATGTGTTTGGGTATCAAGACAATGAACGAGGAGGCACATCCTCGGCTGATTTCGCCATGCTCAAATAAATCTACCATGACCTTGACAATGTCATCTTGCAAGAGGTCCCAAAAATGCTTAAAAAATGCAAACGTAAAGCCATCCGGACCCGGTGCTTTGTCGCCCCCACAATCCCAAATCGCCTCTTTGATTTCTTCAATAGTAAACGGCTCTATGATCTTGTCGGCTTGGGAGGGGGTTAAACGGTTTATGTTGTGGCAGGTAAATGTAGGTCTTGTTTGCATGCTTTCGCTAAATTTTCTTGCAAAATATTTTCTCGCTTCGCGCTTCATGTGATCCGGTTCGTTGCACCATTGATTGTTGACCTGGAATCCGTTGATTCTTTTGCTGCAGTTATTGAAGTTTATCATGCCGTGAAAGAAGCTAGTGTTCTCGTCCCCCTCAATATCCCATTTCATCCTTGAGCGTTGCTTAAGGTCACTGGCTTCCTTAGACAAAATTGCTTCCCTGTCTTTCTTTGCCCCGGCCCAAATGTTTTTTTCCTCATTAGTTAACTCCCTTTCTTCCGCCAACCCATCCAATGAGTCAATAAGTTTTTCCAAATCAGCTTGATGTTGGCGTTTTTTATCTTTTGTCACCACTAACCAGCTTTTAATTGCTAGCTTTATTGCCTTCAACTTACTTGCGAGAATTTCATCCGGTCGTCCAACGAAGTCCTTACCCACTATTGCATTTTTAACAACATCTTGGAAATCTTCGCAGTCAAGCCAGGAGTTAAAAAAGTGGAAAGGAGTGGCACCAAAATTTGCCGAGTTAGTGGAGAGGACAAGAGGGATGTGATCGGAATCTCTCCTTGGGAGGGCCAATAACGTGGAATCCGGCCAAAGGTCCCAAAAATCCTGATTAACCAGAAAACGGTCAATTTTGCTGTGTTTCTCCCCCCTGTAGATACCCTGGTAAACTTCCGACCACCCATGGGGAATTCTAATAGGCCATTGTCTTCAATGAACGTGTTGAAGGCCTCGGCACAAGAGGGGTTAAAAACTGAATTCAAACGCTCTTCAGGATTACGAACCGCATTAAAGTCGCCCATTAACACCCAAATTCCCGGTTTTGATTCAATTTGCACGGTTAACATATCCCACAAATCTTTTTTGGCTTGTAACCCTTGGGGTGCATAGATGTTCGCTAAGTGAAACATACCAAGATACATCTGAATGGAGCCGGACAGGATGAGTGCTGATCGATGCTTAAAACGTTGAGAACACTTGAAGAAGCCAGGATCCCAGATGCTAATTAATCCACTCGAGGTACCTTCCGCGTTTACCCAATTGTATTCCACAGCTCTAGCACCCCAGATCTTATTAACCGGAATTTTAGAGCCATCACATTTCATAGTTTTCTGTATCACGACAAATTGTGCTTTTTGTTGCCTGATTAAATCACCCACCGAGAGTAATTTTGGGTCCTCTCCCACCCCTCTAACATTATATGACAAAAAAATCATTGGATAAGATTGTTGTCACGAACCTCCCTGATGTTATCTTCTATGTTGCTCTCAAATCCAGCAGTGGCGATACCAATTGCCTCACCAAGCACAGAGGTCTCAAAGGTTTCTGAAATAATGGGGTCCTGATTAGGTGTGTCAAGTGATACGGGTAGGAAAGTGGAGGGGAAGGGGGTGATATTGAGTCTATTGGCAAAGGGAATGCGCTTTTGTGAACGAATACGTGTGGTTGTAGGTGGGGTGAAGAAGAGTGAGGGGGAAGCAGGTAAGTCAAAGGAGAATTCAGAAGTGGGTATGCGAGCAGGGGTAGGAGGGGGAGAGGGGTGGGTCATGACAGGGGGTTGGGCTAAAGTGGAAGGAGGTTGGGCTAAAATGTTAGAAGGAGTGTCCAGGCCCAAGTCATTTTGGTTGGGGGAGTGCAGTCTGGGCCTCTTTCTCGAGCAGCCCAAAGGTGAAGGAGTAGGGGAGGGATTATCCAATGGTGACAAATGTGGTCCACCCAAGGAAAGTTCACCAGTGGGGTTAATATTTGTGGAATCATTACTGTCGCCCAAGGAGCACACATCCACATGTGACTTTTCAACATTCCCATGCAAGATTTCGGTGGTCTGTATACCTTCCCCATGCAAAGGTTCCACCCTTTGAACTTCCCTATCATAACCAACCTCAGCCGTCCCCGGGGCAACCTCCGATGACTGTAATTGATCGGCAATGGGGATCTCAGCTACGGCTGGAACGGTGTTGACCGTATCAGTATCAGGAACGTGAACCGGGATTTCACCGTCTTCCATCTCGTCATCACCCAATGCTTCTTTAGGAGATGGTTTTGACGGTGCCATCTCTTCAGTCCAGTATTTCCCGGAGTCGAGATCAAGTCTCATTATTGCAGCTTTGTTACCCTTGGACGATAAGAAATTTGGCTGCCATTGCTCGTCAACTTCAGTCACCCAAGCCTTGAATGTTGAACCTTTGCAGTGAATGGTGATTTCATCGGCAATTTTCTCTCCATGATTGACCATGATCCCCACACATTCGAAGGACAAATTCCCATCATTAACAGTAGCTGCGGAACCATGGACAATTGTACCAAACTCGCTGGCAATGTTATTAAAAACCAACTTGTCCCAAAACGGAGTCGGTACGCCAACAATCTTCACCCAGGCAATCCTTTCAAAGGGAATTGCTTGATCCTTCCAGACTTCTAACGTTGAAAACCATTTCTTCCATAGATCGGCCTTATCCAAGAGAAAATCTTTAGCCACCCGACTGCCACAAAACGTGATTAAGACACGGAGGCCTCCCACATATCTAATGCTGACCATCCCCATGTCCATATCCACCAAGAACTCTTCCAGACAGCAGAGTCTGTTCAAGTCCTTTGTGCTACCGATTAAGGAGCAGTTCTTCCAAAAGTGGGTAACAATTGGTGGACGACGGGGAAGTTGTATCTTCATCTCTTTAGGGCGTTTATTCTTGACACCGGAAGACATATCCATAAAGGACATACTACCATTTTGGTTCCATGCATTACGATGGGTTACAGGTATCACCGGAGGCGGTGGCGGGGGAGGAGCCCTTCTGGTTGTCTGTTCGGGTCTGCTAGTGGCGGTGGGAGGTGGTTTATCGTCTTTCCCAAACTTGGCTTTGCTAACAATAACTTTGTAGGAATCAAACCAAACCTGATTGAGTTTCTTTACTAAGTCTTCCCAGTTCACAACATCTTCGTATCTGACAAAAGCGAAGTATCTCCCGAGCTTGTCCTTCCGTCGTGTGAGGTAGGCGTCTACCATGTTTCCATGACCCTTGAACTCCTTCCATAGATGCTCCAAAGAGCACCAGCTGGGAAGATTGGTTACAAAGAAGGTGGTGGTTTTATCGGTAACGGTGTAGTAGGTTCGTTGAGGTTTCGGTTCAGGTCTCCTGCGGTGGCGGGGAAGTTCCCAGCCTTCTTCCTTCTCTTGCTCTCGCTGACGTTCTCTCTCTCTCTGTTGCTCACCTCTCATTCTCTCTCTTAGTAATTACTTGACCATACCCTTACCTTAGCTTTGCTATTAGTGGGATTAACTGAGTATGATGATGATGATGATGATGACCGGGGTATCCACTTTAACTTTAGTGGTTTTCCGTTTTTGCTAATATTGAATTTTTTTTGAACGATCAACTAAAGTATTGCCGGGTACTCTGTACGCGGCCCCCAATGGCCGAAAGGGGCCCCAGACGGCCTCTAGTCCGTACGGACAGAGCCCTTCGGCCCACCCGTCTCCTGTTCCAGGGAAAACCCGCCCCACAAACCCACCCGAAGGCACGACGGTAGTGAACCCGTAAAACCTGGAGGGATCAGGAGTCGAACCCATGACCACAAGGGTCAAGGGTCTCTCCATCACTTCCCAACCACCTACCCCACCACAAGGGTGGGGGTATCCATCACATGTCTCCCGTGAGAATCGAACCCGGCTCCCCCAAAAAGAGAACCGACCAGGCCACATGGATTTGCTAATATTGAATTGCTACATGATTTTACTTATTCATTTGAAACACAGTTTTAGAGACAATAATATTCTACACCACTACACTAAAATATAATTTACACCTATGACATTTTTACACCTACTAAATAAACTCCTTTACTTCTGAAAATTGCAATTATAGTTTTATACTATTGCTCTAGTTTATAACCGCATCAAAAGTCCATAACGGTTACATGTATGGTCTCTTTCTTTGACTCACTAGAGTTTTTAAAGTTTATAGTTTACCCATTTCGTTTCTTTCCCTAAAAAAACTATGTTTTACGTGCGTGTTTTTATTTATGTGCAGGTACAAATTCAAGTTGGCCTACATTTCGACATAATTTTTTTAGAAACAAGTCATGTCAAATACAATATGTAAAGTGTTTATTTTATGTACGTTTTACGTTTAGGCCTCGCCACAACGCTATAGGTGTAAAATTTTAACCTTAAGAGTGCCACTAGTTAAATTACATGTATGAATTATAATAATTGAGTTATTAAAATCCAATTTGTCTAAATATAAACGATCTTTTATTAAGATTGTGATCTCTTTCATCAAATATGGTTTCAAAATGACTATTTCTATTTTTAATACAAAATTTAAACTATAAAACTAATAGAGTAAATATAAAGCTATATAATATACTTTAGTTTTAACTAGTGGGAGTTATGCTTAATACATACAACACAGAAACATGTTTCTTATCGATTTTGCAAAGATAGAATTGGCCATATACCATAGTATGACTCAATTCCACATATGATTTAATATCTAAAATAATAATAGTGAATATTCCAAAACACCACTTGGATATTTTAGTCATATATTTATTGTTTGTATATTATTATTGTTGCAACTTGTTTGTTTTTATAGATTACATAATTGAGTTTATGTTTGTTTTTTTAATTTCTATGTAAGAATTATTGGTGACATAATTATTGCCATAATGCATGAACTTTATTATAAAACTTAAAAAAAACACTGAAAAAAACAGAGGACAAAAGTGGACAAACAAGAGAGGGATTGAAAAGTTTTCGGTGTAAAACAATCGAGTTTTGCTAGTTTAATTTAGAGTAAATTACCAAAACATTTCATGTGGTTTGGCCAAATTTGTTACTCCAGTCTAATCTTTTAAAAATTGCTTGAACAGTCTCTGACTTTTGAGAAAATTGACCAAAACAGCCCAACGACTTAACCCAGTTAAGTTTTTGACGTTAAGTCAGGGGCAATTTGTTCAACTCACGTATAAATTTATCTTTTCCCCTCATTGTCTTCTTCCCTAATCAGACCCACCACCAGCTTCACATTTCACCACCACTACCACTACCCGGTCGATTTGGGGTTTCTATCGATTTGGGAATTAGGGTTTTTGAAGAGAGGTGGAAGGAACCCATGTTTGAATCGTTTAAGTGAAGAAGAAAGGGTTAAATATGTGTTTTTTAAGTTTTTATCTGAAATGATAAAATTGTCCCTAAACTTAACTGACTTTTCTAATTGAGTTAAAAAAAGTGTCCAAACTGACATAAAAATAAAAGTTCCGGGTTCTGGTGATAAAAACAAGTTTTTATGTTTAAAAAGACATTTTAGGCCCAATAAAAGACCATTTTAAGAGTTTACTCCAAAAAGAACGTAAAAGTCGATGTTAAAATTTGAAGCCGTGTACAGGTACTCTTGGGTTCCAAAGAAGGTGGAAATACTAGTATGGCGAGCATCTCTCAATCGGATTCCAACGCGGGCAGCTTTAGCAAGAAGAAATGTAAATGTTGTTTCTACTATGTGTCCGTTTTGTGCTGATTATCCAGAAACTGCAGATCATATATTCGTCGAGTGTCATTTTTCGCTGACTGTCTGGAGCGTACTGATGCAATGGTGTAGCCTAAAATCATTTTTCGCTTTCACTATTAAAGACGTTTTGGAGCTTGCAGCCTTCGAGAGTGGTTCACAGAAGCGGAAAAAGGCTATTCACGCGGTTTGTTTAACGACGTTATGGTGCTTATGGAAGGCGAGGAACAACTTAATCTTCAATAATCTTCAATGTTCGGTAAATCAAGTACTTGGCGAGGTAAAGACTCTTAGTTTCCTTTGGATAAAAGCTCGCTCAAAGCAACATAATCTTGATTGGCCGATGTGGAGGGGCTTTCACTTATATAAGATCGGTTGGTAGAAATGATATTGTAATTGTCTTTATGTTTGTATTGCTTGGTGAATGTTTTGTATCTTGGTGACTAGCTACCACCCCGTTAGCCTTTGGTTTGAATAAAAATTTGTTGATCATTAAAAAAAAAAGAAGTCCGTTGGTAGTTGTAAAACAGTAACTACCACTTTAATACTATTTTGATTTTCATTTCAACAATTTTCTTTTCTGATTGTGATTATTATAACCTGCACTACATCCCACTTAATAATATTTTTAAAATTGTTACAGGTGTCACATACTCAGCACACGTGTCAACTATTTGCAATAGGGACCAACACTATATTGTATTCTGCAATTATTAACCTTTCTCCATAAATATTCCCACTTTCTCTTCTACATCTTCCCTACAATCACAACCCTTTGCTCTTTCATTCATCTTAACCTACGCACCAGGCTCATATTAGCAACCACATCTCCATCCCAACCTTTCCCTGTTCTTCTACTTCCTATAGCTATGAAGTCTGCCTTGCTATCTTACGCCGGGTCTGAAGAACCCCATTTTCTTGAAGCTTGTCATCTTTGCTCAAAGATATTGGGTCATAACAGTGACATCTTCATGTACAGGTATTGATTCATTGCCATCTTTTTTTTTTGTTTAATATTTGTGCATTAAAATATTGTACCTTGTGCATTATTAGTTGTACCATGATGAACTTGCTTCTGCTTTTTAAGATTTGAATCCATCATAAAAACTTTTTTGATTCTTCAATTATTTAGGAGACAAAACATAACTAGATGCACAAATAGAATAATCAATGGTTGTACTACATGCAAAAAAAATAAAAATAAAATTGTACTTGTACCTTAGTAGCAAGATCTGCAATTTTTTTTAATACGTTTGGATCCCTTGCCCACGAGGCCGTCTGTCTTTTGAATCGAGTGCAAAAGGTCGAATCTTTAGGCGGAGGAGGGCTTGGGGCGCAACTTGTTGTCAGTCTACATAATGTCATTTGTTATGGTTGCTTAAATGAAAAAAATGCATTTTAAAAAAATATAATAAAAAATAATTTTTTAGCCAATGAGGTAGTGATGGAGTGGTTGAGGAAAGACCTGGTGTTTCTTGTGACCCGGGTTAGATTCTCACCCTCCCCATTATTTTCTGCGGCACCGGCTGACGATGGGAGACTTGGCGGCGATTGGCGATCGCTTAGTTTAATCCTTGAACTGAACGGGATTTACCTCACCGCCCTGTCGTGCCTTTAGGCAAGTGTTCATGTGCTTTGGCCTTAGGTGTGGGTTTTTCCCGGATCGGTTGGCGAATGTATCCCGATGTGGTGAATTTCGCCAGTAGCTCATTTGGAGGATTTGTTGCCCGTTAAAAAAAAATACTAGCTTTTTTTAATTATTTTATGATGATTATTGTTTAAGCTACAACATACTTTATGTGACTTTTAAATTTTTAATGATTCTTGAAAGGGGGAAAACACATATTTTAGTAACAAAGGGTTGTAACCATATGTCTATATGTGCATTGTTTTGTGTAGCATGTGAGATTATTGAGATATGTCTTTAAGAGTGTGTGTAGTGGCCTCGTTATGAGGCGTTATAGCCTACCATAGCGCCGGGAACACCGCCCCCCTAGGCGCTATGGTGGCGTTTTGGTGGATATCCGGCAGCAGCATAGCGAGCGTTTTAAATGGGGAAGTGTGTATATGACCGTTGGGAACGGTCAAAAATTAAAAAAAAAAAAAAAAACTGATTTATTTAATTATTATCTATATATATATACTTCATCTTCTACAACATAAACACACACATATACAATTCACACACACAAACAATTCATACATACACACACTCTTTACAAACCAAAAACCAAAAACCAAACCTATGGCAGCCTGGACCAATACAGAGCAACTCGAGTTAGTGCGAGCGTGGGTAAACGTTAAGGAGCTTCCGTCAACCAATAGGCGGGCTTTTTGGCAGGATGTGTTGGCTGAGTTCAACCAAATCACGGGGACGAACCACCGTAACGTTGACCAGATCTACAGTAAGATGCATTCTATACGAACTAACGTTGATAGGTGTGACTGAGATTTGGGAGGAGGGGGGTATTTATAGGTGTGACTGAGATTTGGTGGAGGGGGGGAAAGTTTGAAATTCAAACTTTGAAATTTAAACGTTTGGGGGGGCAAAGTTTGAAATTCAAACTTTGAAGTAGGAGGGAAACTGTTTGAAATTCAAACGGTTTGGAACAGTAACCGTTTGAAATTCAAAATTTTTTTTTTAATTTTATTTTTTAATACTAAATAATTTTTTTATTATTTTATTAATTTAATAAACTTTCAGTCTAAATTTTTATTTTTATTATTATTTTTATTTTTAATGAAATATTATTAACTATTAAATATTCTTATTTAAATAAAAAACAATAATTAACCAATCATTACCAATCATTTATAACCCCAACATAACCTTCCTTCCCACTACACCTCTTTTTCCATAACCCCAACATAACCCCTTTTCTATTACTTTTTAATATTTTAATCCTATAACCCCAACATAACTATCCACCACTACACACACCCTAATGTGGTACAGAGGGAACACCCCATTTTGTAGCCAAGAATGCAGACAAGAACAGATTGGAATTGATGAGGCAAAAGAGAGGAGATGTAGAAGACTTTCCAAGAAATCAACTTCAGAAATCAAGAAATCATCATCATCTATACAGTCTGAAACTCTTGTTGTGGCCTAAATAAAAAACATCTCAAAACAATTAATTAATTATTAATTAATTTCCTTAATATATTATTAATGTGAAATATGAAGAAATGGAGAATGTATGAGGGAAATTTGGTGTTTGTAAAGAAGCTGTGAAATATGAAGAAATGGAGCATGGAGGCTTGTGAAAGAGTTAGGCCTTCATTGTTTTATTTAAAGATATGGTATTGCAAATTGTGATTGATATCCAATTGTATCATGTTCTTGGGAACCAAATTATTTAGGAATCAATAATTCTCCAACAATGTTTGCTGTCATCTGTTGTTTAATTTGCTGTCATTTTTAACATCAAAATATTCATACATTGTTCACTCTACTCTAGTAGAAACAACTTGTAACAAGTAGTGAATATTATCGAGGTTAAGTTAAAGCTTTTAGATTTTAGTTTATATTTCTTTTGAAATATCCAAACACAAATAAAATATCCACACACAGATAAAATATCTGATGCCCACAACCATACTTCATGTCTAGGCTTTTTTAAACAGTCAGGCCAGCCTGATTCGAACTCTCCTCATATCGACCTGTCAACCGTCCGTTGTCTCTGTAGGTTTTCTGAATATTTTTATAAAGTGAATCATTTTTAGTCTGTTTAGACTTTAGAGAGTACTGAGCCCTCCTTACGGCTATGCGCATATAATGTATACTAGATTATACCCCGGGAGTGTCCCGGGTTGAGAAATTTAATATGATACATCAATTTTAAATATATGAAATAGACTGATGTATAACTCTAATATTAATATCTAACTTAAAACAAATTAACAATGTACAACTCCAATGCTAACACCTAACCTAAAAGAATGTAGAACTTTAATGTAACTCTAATATTAACACCTATCCTAAAGACTAAACAAATGTACAACTCTAACATACTAATATTGATACCTAACTTAAAACAACGTATAATTCTATTAACCTATTCGGCTCTGGTTGAAAAAAAAATCATATTTACTGATTTAAACATAATTAGTGACTTGTCTATGCATGATTAATGATTTACCTGAACACTTTGTGATTTTTTCCTGTATGAACAAAACCCCGCAAAAAAATTTCTCCGTTTTTTATATAGCACTATGGTACTCGTTGGAAAGATAATAAAACGCTCGTTAATTTGGTGTAATTTTTATCTTTAAAAAATCTCGTATATTAAAGATATTAACGTTTAAAAATTATGGGAGAAAACATGAGGGTGAAAAATCCAATTTTGTTTTAAATTATTTTTTTCCTAAAATATCTCAATGCCACATGGGATGACACATGACACACTCAAGGAAGAGAATGCCTCTTTGAGTGCCATGTCATTAAAATGGCTTTGAATTATTATATGTATAGATATGTGTGGCCTTCGGGGGGCAAAAGTAAAGTTGCACTAATTTTAACGTTATTTTTCTAATTTCGTGAAAAATAGCGTTAAAAATGACGGACGGTTTATCATGCATCATGTGGTGGCGTTGATGGCCAAAAGACATGGGAGTACATGCACCAATCGGGTTTGTCCCGATTGCTAAGCATTATGTGGCCTTATGTCCAAGGCTTGATACAAAACCACTATCGAGCCAGGGGTCTTACTAGAAGCAGCCTCTTTATTCACACGAGGTAGAGGTAAGGTTGTCTACATCTTACATCCTCAGACCCTACCTTAGCTTTTGCTATTGGTGGGATTAACCGAGTATGATGATGAGACTTTAGAGAGTACTCTTGAAATTTGATAGGATGATTTGGAAAATTTCAGGACAATGCTCTACTAAAGAGTGTCTGGGATTGATTGGATCCAAAGATTGGATATAACAGATGAAACATTGTTCTAGCGGGACGGGACACTCCTCGGGTAGCTTCACCGGGGTACCTTTGCTGATCGGAAACACTGCCGTCACCCTCTTGGTAACGGTAAAAAATTTTACCGCTTGGCAATGAGTAACCGATCGGCAATGTGGCGTTGGGTTTGATTTTGACATGACAAGGCGGGGTTGGGTGGGGCTTGACAACTATGCTAACAATGTCAATATTGATAGGTTAAAACATTTGGTAGCTAATTCGGCTTCGGCTACGACCAACATGAACCATGTTAAGTTACTGTTTATCATTGACTTCTTTCATCTAATTGCAATTGTTGGTTGACCTCTTAGGTTGCTACGTGTATCGTAGTGTTGTTGGTTACATATTTACCGTTGATCAAACATTAGTGTGGATGGGTTTTAGTTTCCACTCATGGATCATATGCTACTGTTGGGTTAGTAATTAGTATCTACCGATGATCAAATATATTGATCAATTCTCACACAACTTGTCATTACCATACATATCTAATGCAGCCTGCAGGCAACATAGTGATATAGAGTCAACCCTATGGCTAACATACTCCTACTTAGACTATAGATAGAAGGAAACATGGTAAAAAGCCTGGACATTAAAAGAACATGACTTGGGCTCAGGGGTGAAGCTTGGTTCTCGAATCGGAGGGGGCCGAACTCAAATTTTTTTCGATCGGTAGTGGCAATCGGCGGGGGCCGGACTCAATTTACCTGTGAAAATCACAATTTTCCACTGCTGCGCCAAAAAACAGGGGGCAGGCCCCCCTGGCCCTTTAAATCCTTCGTCCCTGCTTGAGCTACAAACAAGTGGTATTACGGGGTTCATATATATAAGTGGTTGATTAATGTCTCAACGAGTCGATTCAGATAGCAAGCCCAGTTGTCATACCAAAACTTGTCATTTGAGATTCCGTTTTCACCATTAAAAAACTTTATTCAAATTTTGCAATTTTTAATCAAGCCACTTGTAAGCGACCTAAGTTGATGAGAGTCCCAATTTGTGTATTTATTTATGTCTTTAATTTAATTTCAACATTTAGTTATTAGCTACCAGATTAGAATATGTGACATATTTTACAAAATTTAGAATAGTCTTTCAACTAGTAAGACTGATTGAACCCACGAGGTCCCTTAGTGCCTAAAATCCTATTAGTTTTGAATGAACTTGTAGTTCCCACCTCTAACTCGTGTCGATGTTTAATAGGATTTTCCTGTGATCATAAGTAACTATTAGTTAAATGAATTGACTCGATGACATTATAATCACCAACAACACACTCTCTTCACGACCCACTAGCTCATTATATCGCCATAGAATATAATTATTACTATTGTAATTAGGTATATATTTGGTGTATGTGGATTCACAATAATGTCTTTAAAGATGTTCCATGTTTGAGATTTTCTTACTTAATTTGTAACGTGCTTGGATTAAAACAACATGAATGAATACTTTACCCTTATGACGACTGCTTTGCTTGATAAAAAAATGAAAACCAAAAATCCACACATATCGCAATAATCGTGATGGGGTTTATGCAAGAATCAATCCACCCAAATCGATGATGATGAAAAGATTTCCATAATCAAAGTGAATGATGGCCGTGAGAAAAATGGTGGTGGGAATCAAAATAAGTATGACAAATCAGGGAAGATTGATGTAGGAGTATTGAAGAATCGAAGCCGATTTAGGTCTGTGTTACGGGTCAAATAGTTATAAGGACTGAAAATGACAGATTGTAATAGTTGTTGTATTGTAATAGAGTTCAGGGTGTTAAGTGTCATTAAGTAATAGTTAGAGGGGTCATAGTGAATAAAGGTTGTTAGGCTCAAAAGTTAGTTAATAACCGTTGTAATAGCTATATAGCTGGACGATTGATCATAATGAACGGTTATGTGTTTGTTGAGCTTAATCTCTCTCTCTGTTGTTCTTAGTTTCTCATACACATCGTTACATTGGTATCAGAGCACCGATCTTGGTACTCCGACCACCATTCACCGCCGTAAATCACCGTCTACCACCGTCTTCTCCAGCTAATTGTTCTGATTCTGCAAAAATATTTTTTTTTCAAAACTCCTTTTCTTTTTGTCCGGGAATAGATCAATCGTGATCATTCCATTCCATTGGATAATCAATTCGTGATTATCTGATTCTTTGGATCGATCTATTAGAGATTTGTCCAATCATTTACACAACTTGAATTCTATTAATTCTTTCAGGGAGCTCTTACATTCTTTTCAATTCGTAATTGATCATGACTACTCGTAGCAGATCAGAACCTGAGAAATCTTCTATTGAAAAAACGGTAGAAGATCATTCAATTTCGTTATTAATGATTGATGCGTTCATGCAAAAATCTGAAACAACGTTTGCAAATCTTAATGCTAGTGTTCAAGCATTGTTAGACAAATTGCAAACCAATTCAATGCATAGTCCAACTAGTGAAGGCATAATTCCAACTAATAACAATAATCAACGAACTGATCGTCTTCATCGAATTGGAAAAATTGATTTTCCAAAATTTAATGGGGATGATGTGGATGACTGGATCTATAAATGTGAACATCTTTTTGGTGGATGAAACTCCAGAAAATTTTAAGGTCCGGTATGCAGCCATTCATTTAGAAGGGAAGGCTGTAAAGTGGCATCATGGCTTTTTGAAAACCAAAGGTGTTCCTATACCTGAAATAACATGGAAAGAGTACTCTGAGGAGATAATTACAAGATTCTCAGATGAAGTGTTTGATGATGCCATGGGGGTTCTTACTTCCTTGAAACAAAGTGGTCCATTGGAAGATTTTTGTGACCAGTTTGATGCTTGTTTGTTGAAAGTGACTATTCCAGAACCATATGCTGTTAGCATATTTCTTAAAGCCTTGAAACCTGAGATAGATGGTCCTGTCAAAATGTTTAAACCAACCACCATGAGAGAAGCCTTTTACCTTGCAAAAACTCAGAATTCAACCAATAAATCAGTGGGTTACCCAACCAAAAACAATTATTCCAACTCTTATACCAACAAAAACTTTGGGAACAATTAAACCTCCAACCAATGTTTCCCATCTACCCTTATTACCCACACCATCCAATACCAAGAAACTATCCAACACTAAACAGTTGTCCAGCAAAGAGATTGAAGCAAAAAGGGCAAGAGGTGAGTGTTTTTGGTGTACAGAAAAATTCACACCAAACAAGCAACTGTTTGTTCTTGAAATTTCTGGATCAGAGGATATTGAAGAAGAGGAGTTGTTTGTGGAAGAAGAAACTGTTTTGACCCAAGAATGGAAAGAACCTCAGATTTCCATACATGCATTGACAGGTATGGTTTCTTTTTCAACCATGAAGGTGATTGACACCATTGGGAATAGGAAGCTGAGAATCTTGATAGATTCAGGATCTACCCACAACTTTGTTAATCTGTTGATTGCATTAAAACTGAATTGTGTCTTAAAGGGTATAAAAGGAATTTCAATAGGGGTGGCAAATGGATCAGAGATTGATTGTGCAAATTTTTGTCCAAATTTTCAATGGTATATGCAAGGAATGTGGTTTACAGCTGATGTATTAGCTATACCATTGGATAACTATGATATGGTTCTTGGAATTCAGTGGTTGTTGACCCTTGGACCTATCATTTGGAACTTTGAGGATTTAACCATGGAATTCTCAATAGATGGTAACCCTTGTAAGTTGAAAAGAATAGATAACAACAATAAAAGATCCCTTTGTTCTGCTAACTTTCTGGATGTCTTGTTAGGACAACAGGATAAGTTGGTGGAAGCCCATTTGTTAAGTATGCAAGTTTAGACTCAACAATCTGAATTTCAGCATCAGACAAAGATAAAGGGGGAAATTGTGGATACTGAGATGAAAGTGTTAATTGAGGAGTTTGATGATGTTTTTCAGACCCCAACCACTTTGCCCCCTAAGAGACAGTTTGATCATAAAATTCCATTAAAAGATGAAACTCAAGTGGTCAACCTTAAGCCCTATAGGTATCAGTCTGCTCAAAAAGATGTTATTGAGAAACTTACTAAAGAACTAATGGATTCTGGGGTGATAAGGGATAGTTGCAGCCCTTTTGCAGCTCTTGTTGTCCTTGTTAAAAAGAAGGATGGAACATGGAGATTTTGTATTGACTATAGAAGGTTGAATGATGCTACAATAAAGAATAGCTTTCCAATTCCTTTAGTAGAAGAGTTGTTTGAGGAATTAGGGGTTGCAGTGGTATTTTCTAAGCTGGACTTAAGATCTGGCTATCACCAGATAAGAATGGAAGAGCAGGATATCCACAAAACAGCCTTCAGGACACATGAAGGATTGTTTGAGTTTGTTGTGATGCCATTTGGCCTTACAAATGCTCCTGCTACTTTCCAAGGCCTTATGAACCATGTTTTTAAAGAACATCTTAGAAAATTTGTGTTAATTTTCTTTGATGACATACTGATTTACAGCAGTTCTTGGAATCAACATTTACAACATGTAAGGGTAGTTTTGGAAATCTTGAGAAGTCACCAGTTGTTTGCCAAGAAGTCTAAGTGTAATTTTGGTGGTGACTCTGTAGAATATTTGGGCCACATTATTTCTAACAAAGGAGTTTCAACCGACCCTAATAAAATTCAGGCTATAAAAGATTGGCCAATGCCTTCTGATGTGAAACAGTTGAGGGGTTTTCTTGGACTCACTGGCTATTACAAAAGATTTATAAAGGGGTATGGTATGCTGGCCAAACCTCTCACCAATTTACTCAAGAAAGATGCCTTCATATGGGATGATCATGCCATTCAAGCTTTTCAGAAGTTGAAAGAGGTAATGATATCACCTCCTGTGCTTGCTTTACCAGATATTAAAAAATCCTTAACAGTGGAAACAGATGCATCAGGGAAGGGTATAGGAGCAGTTTTGATGCACGAGGGCCATCCAATTGCTTTCATAAGCAAGGCTCTCTCTCCTAGACAACAAGCTCTTTCAGTCTATGAAAGAGAATTGTTGGCTATAATATTTGCTGTAAGATATTGGCATCATTACTTGACTGTGGGGCATTTTGTCTTAAAAACTGGTCAAAAGAGTCTTAAGCATCTGCTAGAACAAAAAATTACCACTCCATTACAGCAAGTATGGTTGGCAAAGCTCATGGGATATGATTTTGAAATTGTGTATAAGCAAGGTGTGGAAAACAGTGTGGCTGATGCTCTCTCAAGAGTAGAATCACCTACTCTTATGAGCATAACCATGAACACTTTTGACCCAAACCTTTGGGAGAGGGTTAAAAAATCATGGGACACTGATGAAAAGTTACAAGATTTTTTGCAAAAACTGAGGGCAGGACAACATGTGGACAAGTATGAGTGGAAAAATGGTCATTGTTCAAAAAAGGAAAGATAATTGTGGGAAAAGATCAACTGTTACAAGAAGATATTATCAGGATATGCCATTCAGGAGTCAATAGTGGCCATTCTGGGGTGCATGCCACCATTCAAAGGGTACAATCAGTTTTTAGATGGAAAGGTTTGCATAAACAGGTAAGAAACTTCATAAGGCAGTGTGGGGTCTGTCAGAGGGCAAAAGCAGAAACATTGGCTTCTTCTGGCCTGTTACATCCACTTCCTGACCATGTCTTTTCTAGCATTTCTATGGACTTTATTAATGGGTTGCCCAAATCCCATGGTAAAGATTCTATTTTTGTTGTAGTGGACAGGCTTACCAAGTATAGCCATTTTATGGCTTTGTCTCACCCTTATTCAGCTGCACAAGTGGCTCAGGCCTTCATGGACAATGTCTTTAAGCTTCATGGTTGGCCAGATACAATTCTCAGACAGAGATCCAGTGTTTCTTAGCTAGTTTTGGAAGGAATTTACTGCCTTACATGGTGTAGAGTTGGCTTTATCAACTGCCCATCATCCTCAGACTGATGGACAGACTGAAATTGTCAATAAGTGCTTGGAAACTTATTTGAGATGTATGGTCATGGACAAGCCAACTGACTGGGCTAAGTGGTTGACATTGGCAGAGTTTTGGTACAATTCAAACTATCACACATCCTTGGGAATTAGTCCATTTCAAGCCTTGTATGAATATTAACCTCCCCTATTTGTTCCTTATGTCCCAAAAGATGCCAGAGTAGCAGCTGTAGATGAAGTATTGACTGATAGAGAAGACACAATCAAGCTGTTGAAATTTTCATTGACAAGGGCTCAGAATCGAATGAAACAGTTTGCAGACCACAGAAGGAGTGACAAGGAGTTTAAAGTTGGAGACTTTGTTTATGTGAAGCTCCATCCCTATGGGCAGAACACATTGAGAGCTACTCACAACAATAAATTGGGACCTAAGTACTTTGGTCCCTATTTAGTGATAGAAAGAATTGGTCAAGTGGCATATAGGTTGGATCTTCCTAACTCTGCACAGATACATCCAGTGTTCCACGTATCTCTTTTGAAGCTGGCAAGAGGAAGTGATCATCAGGTGACTCCCATTCCTCAGGGTCCAAGATTCCAGTTTAAACCACTACATGTGTTGAACAGAAGAATGGTTCAAAGGGGTCACAGGGCTTCAGCAGAAGTGTTAGTACAGTGGGACAAGTTACCAATCAGTGAAAGCACTTGGGCAAAAATTGCTCAAGAAGGGGGTATTGTTACGGGTCAAATAGTTATAAGGACTGAAAATGACAGATTGTAATAGTTGTTGTATTGTAATAGAGTTCAGGGTGTTAAGTGTCATTAAGTAATAGTTAGAGGGGTCATAGTGAATAAAGGTTGTTAGGCTCAAAAGTTAGTTAATAACCGTTGTAATAGCTATATAGCTGGACGATTGATCATAATGAACGGTTATGTGTTTGTTGAGCTTAATCTCTTTCTCTGTTGTTCTTAGTTTCTCATACACATCGTTACAGTCTGCTTTGTTGTATAGTGATGGCCGAAGACATAAAAGGATAGTGTGGATTAATGCATAACCATAGGAGTTGTTAGGGAGTCAAGAACAACTGTGCGGCAGGTTGAGTAAGATACATAAATAGATTCAAGTGTTTTATTTATAGGGTTATTATTACTCTTACGCTGCATTATGTTTTTTTCATTATTTTCGTCATTGTTTTTTTTCTTGGCATTATGTTATATTTATTAATATTGCATTATATTTTATGATTAATTGTGTTATAATTCATAATTTATTGTGTTTTTGTATCATTCTCACATTTCTTATTATTATTACACTGTGTAGGATAAGTTGAACATCTTCTAATTCATCTAGAATTGATATGACATGTTCTTTCTTAAACACCCTTCGATCCCAATTGCCTCCACCCTTGTGGTAGAGTGGTAGAGAGGAAATCATCTCTTAAGAAAGATTGAGATTAAGAGAGATTGAGGGTTAAAATATAAGGGGATACAAAAAAATGAGATGTAATAAAAAGGGTGTAAAAAACATGAGAGAAAATTAGCCGTAAATCTAACACCCAAATTATGGGGCAAGTTATTCTATACAGTGTAATAAAAATGAGAATGATGAGAAGAATAGAAAAATAAGAAAAATACACAATGCTACATAAAAGACACAATGATATAATGTAAATTCTAAAAACTATAAGCTAAAAATCCAAAAAAGCGAAAACCTAAAAACTCAGATTGTGGGGTTTGATGAGACGATTCTAATGCCGCTTGAATAAGTTCAATCGAAGTCCATTTAACATGACTTACTATTTTTCTTTTTCACTAGTATGTGATCCTAATCCCCAATTATGAGGGTGTTTGGGATTGAGTTTGGAGATGCAAAAGTGCTTTTGGTCAAAAGTGCTTATTGGCTTATTACTTTTTGAAAAGGAGTTTTAAAAAAAGTGTTTGGATTAGCTTTTCGGATGAGAAACGTCAAAAAGTCAATAAATTGTTGTTTTTTAAGTGTTTCGCTTAACTTATTGTGAATATTGGTTGTATAGGTGGTATGTTTGTAATTTTTTTTCCGAAAGTCAAAAGCCAAAAGCCAGGATTTCTAACTTTTCAAAAACAGCTTTTCCACCCTTAAAAGCCAAAAGCCAAAAGTCAAAACAGAAAGTGCTTTTAAGTTACACAAACAACTTATTGACTTATTTGCTTTTTGAAAAAGTCAATAAGTCAGTAAGTTGTTTTGAAACTCAATCCCAAACACCCTCTATATATAAAAAAAAGTTGCATATAAGCACTTAGAATTATGAAAAAAAAAAAACATATAACAACAAGAGAAAAAACCCTAACCCACATCGTGCATTTTCCTCTTTTGAATCTATCTATACTCAATCTCTTCAATTAATCAGGCTAAAAATATCTGAAACCAGATCTACAATTCCTTCACAAACTCATCTATCTATATCATCAACACATATACATGTACAGAGGCTAGCTGAGGTATAACCGTCGATGGTAGGAGGAGGAGGAGGAGGAGCAGGTGGACCGTTAGATCGGAAAAGAATAAACGATGCTTTGGATAAACAATTAGAGAAGACATCATCATCATCTTCTAGGTTTTTAAACAAAGACAAAGACAGATTATTATTCATGCCTTCAACTTCCTCCGCCGCCGCCGCTGCCGCTGCCGCTAAGTCGCATCCACAGGATCACCGCCGTGACATCCTTTCCACATCTACTCTCTCCGCCACCAAAACCAATACCTCCGACGGTTACCTTTTACCTTTTTTTTTTAATTATTTTTATAAATTACTCTATTAGTTTGTGTGAAGTTTTTTCATATTGTTGTGTTCTGTAGATTAGAATGATGTTTAATGGATATAGTTGCAGTTTAATTAGTGATTTACTTTTTATTTTGTGCAAAAGAAAAAAAATTATATATCTGGAGTTGTTTCATATTATTTTGTAGATTATTATGAAGTTTGATGGATACAGTTGTAGTCTAATGAGTATTCAGTGTCTGTTAATGTTGTTTTACTTTTTATTTTGTTTAGTTTATTTTAAAATTATATATCTGGAGTTGTTTCATATTGTTATATTTAGTGGATTAAAATGGAGTTTAATGGATATAGTTGCAGTTTACCGAGTATTCGTTGTCCGTTAATGTTGTTTTACGTTTTATTTTGTTTAGTTTATTTTAAAATTATATATCTGAAGTTGTTTCATATTGTTGTATTTAGTGGATTAAAATGGAGTATAATGGATATAGTTGCAGTTTACCGAGTATTCGTTGTCCGTTAATGTTGTTTTACGTTTTATTTTGTTTAGTTTATTTTAAAATTATATATCTGAAGTTGTTTCATATTGTTGTATTTAGTGGATTAAAATGGAGTATAATGGATATAGTTGCAGTTTACCGAGCATTCGTTGTCTGTTAACATTGTTTTACTTTTTATTTATTTTATGTTGCGAAAAAAATATATATGTGGACTTCATTCATATTGTTGTATTTTGTTAATGTATAGGTTTTTAGTTTATAAAGTGTGATGTGATTTGTTATTGCTTTCTGGTTGCAGTGGAATCTGAAACAGATAGTGAGGAGTCTGATGTTAGTGGTTCCGAGGGGGATGATACATCTTGGATTTCATGGTTTTGTAATTTGAGAGGAAATAATTTCTTTTGTGAAGTTGATGATGACTATATTCAGGATGATTTTAATCTTTGTGGATTAAGCAGCCAAGTTCCTTATTTTGACTACGCGCTTGATTTAATTCTGGATGTCGAATCTTCTCATGGTAAGCTAATTTGAAACTAGTTTTAGTATTTAGTTGGGTTAAACTCGTATGTAGTATTTGGTAGCACTAATTTAAATGACGTGCTTGAGAAGAATCTAGAAGATTACAAGCGAAAGCATGTTATTTAAGGTCGTGATCGGTAGTTATTAAATGGTTGTTCAATGAAATAGATTAGGGCATATATGAGCTTAAGTTAAAAAATTTATATCCGAATTGGAATCATGTGGGTGCTAAATTTGGCGTTTACTATTGGTGATTGTTCAAACTCTTGTTTTGAAAGCACTGAAGGAAGTAATTTTAATGATTTAGCGAACACATTAATTATGGAGTTAAAGCAGAATCTGAACATGTATTTGAATTCAAATCCGTAAGATTCCCAAAATTTGAACTTGAAATTAATTTTCATTTTCGTTTTTCAATAAATTGTGACTCATGACTATTGGCATTTGAAAAATTCCGTGTGATCAAACGTTACACTACCACAGGACTTGTGTACAGAGATGTTATTTATTATAGGTAAAGGTACGTATACAAAGGCCATATTTCGTGAGAAGTGTGATAAGGATTAAAAATTGACATGTAGGCATCATGTTTTGGATTTAGACATGATGTTTTGGTTTGTTTTTGCTAGAAAAAACCCCAACCACAACAATTTAAAACAGAATTCAATGTATTATAGCCATGGAATTTAAAACACAGCTAAAACACAACAATTTTCTTGGCATGGTGTTTTAAGTTTTAAGCCTTAAATAAATTGCTCTGTGTTTTTAATTGTAATGTTTGGTGTTATTTTAGCCTAAACAGTCCAAAACATCATGATTATGTCCCAAAAAATGATGTCTACATATCAATTTTTAATCATTCTCACACTGCTCATATAATATGACATTTGTACACTAACCTCACCCTTATTGTATATATCACATTTGTTGTACGTGTATAGAAATTATCATGAGTTTATGTTATATATGAACTATTGACCAAGTTCATATACATTTATTTGGAAATATGAGTGATCAAGTATATCAATAAATTAATGTCAAGTAAGATCTAAGTTTGTGCTTAGTTAGGAATATGCATACTAGTTTCACTTCAACTTTATAAAATGGATATCGCTATTATCAATGGTTATGTTGACTCTGTCCTATTAATTATTAAATAATAAATCTAATTAATGAACGGTTTCACTCTCATACATTTCTAATATGATCTATAGGCTCCCTACCTGCAACAATTACGTGGGATTTATCAGTTTAACAAATGCTATCTTAGGATTTTTAAAATTGATATTTTGAAATTATTGTGTTTATGAGCAGACGCATTCACTGAAGAACAAAATGAACTGGTTGAATCAGCAGCAGAGATGTTGTATGGCTTGATTCACGCTAGATACATCTTAACCAGCAAGGGAATGTCTGCAATGGTGATAGTTATATCCCCCTGTCTTGTTTATATTTTCTTTTTCTCGTTAGTCGTTACAAGCTTAAGTTTGTGGATTTTTATAGTTGGAGAAGTATAAAGACTATGATTTTGGAAGGTGTCCTCGAGTTTATTGCTGCGGTCAGCCGTGTCTTCCTGTTGGTCAATCAGACATACCATGTTCCAGCACTGTGAAAATATATTGTCCCAAATGTGAAGATATTTACTACCCTAGATCAAAGTACCAAGGCAGTATCCTTACCCAACATCTTATGTTTGTAATTGTGTTTTTAAAATTGGGAGCTTGGGTAGCGGTTCAAAACGGGTATTTTTTGTATGATCCGGGTTGGGTAACGGGTTAGTTTAGGTCCCTTTTAAGTGGATGGTTCTGGTGGCTCTTTAACATTAATTTGACCATTTTTAAATCTGTTTTGAAATAAAGATTCTGTTAAATATGATTCTAAACAAAAACGATGGAAAAGATGGTGCATTTGACCCTTTTTCTTGTTTCAGTTTCCTTTTCTTTTTATTTTTTTTAATAATCTGGCATGTTTGGCCGCAATAAAGTGCAACCCAATTTGGTCATGTATTTGTTGAAACATGTTAAAAGTTGCCATACATATAGGTTACTATAAATGTGACTATATATTCCTTCACTTCCCATAGATATTGATGGTGCCTATTTTGGAACCACCTTTCCTCACTTATTCTTGATGACTTATGGCCACTTAAAGCCACAAAAGGCGACACAAAGCTTTGTTCCGAGAGTATTTGGCTTCAAGCTGCATAAACCGTGACCATGGGTCGGTTCTCATCCTCCCCTACAATATCTGAGCTGCAACAAGCCAGGTTTGTTTTTGAGCAAAAAGTTTGGTTAGCCACTTATATGTTTTTTTTTCGTGTTACTAAAATTTATATGCATAAACTTGTATTGGTATGGGTTGGTCAACATTTGTCCATTTGATGGTATGGTTCTTTACATGTTCCTTTGATTCACATGTGTTGTGCTAGTTGATAAAGTGGAGCGTTTTCGTTGATGTGGCGTTTTTGTATATATGCAAATTTTATTCTACTTCATTCAAGTTGTGTTTTGGTGGCTTGATGTGCATAAGTGCATTGATAATAGATCTTTAAACAAACTGCTTTTGTTAAAGGTTTTTCAAATCCATTGTGGGTTACAACTTATAATCCTTAATGTCAGGTTTGAGAGGAAAGCTTGGCGAATCAAACCGTCTCCTGCTACTAATAAATCATCTGGCATTCTCAACCGGTTTGAAGAACTTTACTTTGAACTTAAACATATTTCTTGCCATCAGATACACGGAAGGATTGGAACACGACCCCACAAAAAAAGATATTATTATGTCAGATCATGGAAATCCAAGCAATATGCAGCCCTAAATATTGAAGCTCTTGTCTCTTGTCAACTTGCTACTAATCTTCTCTGCATAAGTAGATTTGTTCTATAATAAAAATATAAACTCTGTAGGTTTCGATGAATTACAAAGAAAGTCTTTGTATTGTGAATTAATCGGTCCTTGTAGGACATGAATTCAAAATCCTCGTGGTCAAGTTGGTTTGAATCTAGTTGAACCTTGATATTGTATGTGGTGTTTAATTTATTAAACCTTCATTCATACGACCGCCATCACCCCCTGCTCGAATTGGGTTGTATCTATCTTTGATTCTCAATAATTGAACGCTCAATTTTTGGGTTAGTACTCGGAATAGTGCAGGAGAAGGAAGCATTCCATTTGATTTAGTTGCTGCTCAATTGACTACCATTGCTGCAAAACTCGATGCCATAGAGTTGCAATTGGGAGGAGATGTTGCAACGCTCAAGATTGTGATATTTGGAACACCCATCCAAAGCAACAATAACGGAAGGAACTAAAATGGTTCCTCAGGTGTGGAGTTTATTTTGTTTACCACCCAAACAGTTGCAAACACCACCACCCGCACTGTCTGCACCTACACTGGCAACAACAATAACACCGCAACTGGGCCCGTTACCAGACCCTTCCGGACCTCATTTGGCAGGGTATGTCAAACAGTACCCGACAATTCTCTTGTGCACCGCTCATCCTCTTAGCGCCCTTGTACAAGTCGACACCTTTAAACTGTGAGCGGCTGATGTGGTTTTAGGAATTCAATGGCTCGCTACCCTAAACATGATTCAAAACTGAAAATTGGAACGCAGTTAGGGGGACGGAGCACTCCCATTCTCCATCACTTAGTACTCACAATTATCGAATCTAATGTTATTGTGACACCTCATCTCATCACTTAAACTCACACAAGATCAAATTAGTTGGGACGGTGTTCTACCTCATCACATGAATTCCTCCCTGCTTCCCAAGAATTTTTTTTACACTTCCTTCCACGAACATTACGATTTACGACCTATATCTTTTCCCCCCACCTTTCCCTCCATCACGACCGGGTTCATGAACTTGTGAAATCTCATCACACCAAAGAAGAAAAAAGGTTACGGGTGGAAACATGGGTGAAGGGAAGCCGATACGTGGACAGTATCGACAAGGGTTAAGGCATGGGTTTGGTGTTTATTGGTTTTATGTTGGTGAAGTTTACGCAGGCGAGTGGTCTGATGGTCGCAGCAGGGCCGGCTCTTAGTAGGGGCGACGCGGGCGACGGCCCCAGGCCCAAAAATCCCGAGGGCCCGAAGGTTTTATATATATGTATATGTATTATATAATATTTATAAGTAAAATTGTAAACAAAAGCAAAGTTTAGCCTGATGGTTACTCCACATGCTCTCAACTTGCAGCACCTAGGTTCGATTCCCTTGCCAAGCATATATTTTTAGTTTTCTTGCATGTCTTCATGCCATGGTAGAGGCCAATTTTTCTAATCGCTCCGGGCCCGAAATTTTTTTAGGATGCTCGGAGACGGCACTGGTCGCAGTTATGGGATTGGTGTTCATGGTTGTGAAGATGGTAGTCGGTATGAAGGTGACTTTAAGTGGGGTGTTAAACATGGTTTTGGAGTGTATAGTTTTGCAAACGGGCATAGGTACGAAGGATTTTGGAAGGTCAAAAGCCAAGAATTTGGAGTTTACACGTTTAGAAATGGCGAAACACGACTTGGGCACTGGCAGAATGGCGTGCTGAAGTTATCATCGTCGTTTCCTGATAATCGTTCCAAAGTTGTTAACGCAGTTCTGGTAACTAATGCATTTTTCCATTTTTGTGGTTGTTAGTATCTTGCATTTGAGATCATGCTTTCTAAAATTGGTAAACTCAACCTGTTATGGTTATGGATCGGTCGATTAAGTTATGTTTTGTCTTTAAAAGATCAATGCGGTGATATCCGCCAATCGGGCAGTACAAAAACAAATGCACCAAAGACGAAATAGCGATGAGCTTCCTATCTCCGTGGTGCAAGACTCCATCACATACCAACCCAATTGACCGTTTGGCGCGTTCATCTTGTTTATACATTTTACTCCAAAAAATTGGTAGTTTCAACCATCTTAATTACTAGGTCTAGGTTTTGTTGGGAATCATGGTATCGTATACGCAGCGGAAGCGGTTTATATATTTATCAAAAACGGATTATATATACTATATATATAATAGCCGATTAATATGTATAAATATATATTTAATTTTATTAATCCGATTAATAAAATATTCCCAATCAGGATCCCAGTTAAACGCGTATAAACAAATAAATAATAAAACAACCATAGGGGGTTTAGTAATCAACCTTTGACGACTACACCGGAATTGTAACACGCGTATTACAACGAATCCTCGCTAGTAGGAAGTTCACACCGAGCACGAACCAACCGGGAAACAACACTTGCAAGAGGAAGGCGGCGGTTGATGGTGGTTCTTGGCCAGCCGAACCAAAACAAAAGGCGGCAGCCTTCTTTTCTTTGGTGGCGGCCGCAAGAAGCCAAGAAGAGGAGGCAAGGGTTTGTTGTTTTATCAAAAGTGTGCATTAGGGTTTACTCCTTAACCCTCTTTTTATAAGACAACAACTTGCAATAAACCCCCTTGCTAAATATCTTAATACTCCTTAATATTAATCTTATTAATATTAAGTCTCTCAAGATACTCCTTAATATTAATCTTATTAATATTAAATCCCTCAAGACTAAAAACAATTATTATTTCATAAATAATAATCCACCAACACGTGAACTTATCTGATTCGTGTACCAACGTGTAACTCTTTGGATCGTACCGGGTCGGGTTACGTTGATCTCGACTTTTAATTACATCGGACATCCTATATATCCAACAGGTTTTACATGTACAGTTAGGTAGATTATTACTAACTACACTTGTAAGTTTATAACAAATTAAAAACTATACTTTACAAAATCGTAGTTATTGTTTACTTTTGAGCTAATTGAAAGTCTTAACAAATGGTGATTAAAGCATTCTATCAGAGTAGTAAATAGTGAAAATCCTTATTGTAGCTACAAATCTTCTTATACAAAAAATATCTAACTGCTATCAACTAAGTAGATTATAAGATGATAGCTCTTCTTTGGTAGATGTTAAATTGCAAAAGCTCTCTTTCAAGCTGATGATGCGTTGACTTCATCACGTTCAATGATGCCAATACAAATTGCATAAATCTTTCATTTTCAAGTAAAGGTGAACCGGAAAGAAAATGAAGGCTGCGTATGCCGTCGTTTGCTTAACGATTTGGAAACTGTGGATTAGGAGAAACGAAAAGGTGTTTAGAGACGTCAACATGGCCACACCCGTTTTGTTGGAAGACATCAAACTCGAATCTTTTTGGTGGATGATTACACGGGGCAGACTTGAAGGTTTGGAAAAAGAGGCTTGGTGGGACTTTTCTTTATTCGACAATGGCTAATCAGGAGTACGGATGGGTCTGGTCTCAGCTGGGAACATTCGGGTTATTATGTACAGTATGTTTTTGTTGTAGTGTCTATTTTCATATGTTTGTTCTGTTGGGTTGACCCAGGTAACTACTCGCTTAATGTGCCCGGGTGAAATCTTGATTGTATTTTGTTTTGGTGGAATATAAGTCTCGTTTGAATGTTCAAAAAAAATAAAAATAAATGTCCAACAATATATGCCAAAACACATGCACAAGGTGTGTCACCCGGGGGGTTACCAAGCCAAACCAAGAGGTAGTGGGATCAGTGCCGAGTTGGGTTGACTGGACACACTGTATCCCGAACATTTCTAACTTTTGTATACAAATTCAGCGTGTGATCAAATTTCTTGTATACCGTTTGATGATTCATATGTACCCTGAAGATGAAGTTTGTCCGATCTGCCGTAAGGCATGCTTGAACAAATACGAGGAGCATGTAGTTTACTGCAAGGAGTTGGCCGGTTTAAAATATCGACGGTGGGTTCGGGATGTTCTATGGGACATTTTAAGACGAGCTGGGATCTTAGCCAAGAAGGCGACCCTTGTGAACTTCCTTTTGGACCCCGCAAAAAGGGAGATCCACCCTGCCACCAGCAGATCTGTTTGTTTTTTGGTGTGCCGGAGGGAAACACGCTTGTATTGACCTAACAGGATTATCTCCCGTGGCAGGGTGGATCTCCCCTATAACATAAATGACTAATGAGACAACTATAATTATAACATTGGTAATTCCAGTCCGATGTAATAGCAAGATGGTAATGGAACAAATATGAGACCGTATTGGTAATTCCAGTTAAATACCAATTTCATGTTAGGATTTTAAAGTGTGTGTATATATTCTTTTCATTCTATTTTTATAAAAAAAATATTGTTTTTTTAACAAGTACAATACTTAAATAAGACAACATGTATATCATCGTTTTCAACACCATAGATACAAGAGTGTGTTCCAATTATTTTGATCCCTATAAATGACTATATGTTCTTTGTTTGCCTTCTTGGCAGCCTACTTTTGGCTGTTTGGTTCTGCACTTTGAATGCAGCAGGATGGTAATGAGACAACTATAAGAGCGACATTGGTAATTATAGTCTGATGTAATAGCAAGATGGTAATGGAACAACTATGAGACCTATATTGGTAATAACAGTTAGATATCAATTTCATGTTAGGATTTTCAAGTGTGTATATATTCTTTTCATTCTATTTTTTTATAAAAAATTATTGTTTTTTAACAACTACAATACTTAAGTAAGACATGTATATCATCATAACAAATTAATGTCTGAGATGTAAATTTGATAATTATAGAAATCCCAAAGGATAAATCCATACTATGTATCATACAAATATAAATATGATCTCATTAATAATAAAAACGAGCAATTACATTATGATAGCAGGTAGACGGACAACAAGATGCATCATCACTCCTTTTTGAATAGCAAAACTTAACCTACTAAAAACAAACACTTGGCCCTGGGGTCAAAATATTATTGTGAACGACCTGTTGAGCTCTATCCATGAACCGAACAATTTATAGGGTCAGAAAACCAAAAGTATTAAAGGCTAAGAGTACATGTTACAGAAAAATTAATAAAGCTACTATAAAGAAACATTAGTAGACACTAGGGCTGAGCAATTCATGGTTCGGAATCGCTAGAACCGAGGAACCGACGCAGAACCGCTAGATCAGAACCGTATTCTTGTATTTAGGGTTCGGTTCCGGTTCTTAAAATTTGGTGAAAACGGTTCCCGGTTCGGTTTGGTTCAGAACCGCGATTCTGTTTAAAGAACCGCTAGAACCGGGTTAGGTTAAAACTTTAAATATTATATATAAAACCCTATTAATTTAGTGGGCTTTTCCAAGTAGTTTGCATACCGACTGTCCATATTTTCAATTCCCAAGTTTAATTTTTATAAAGAATACTTTTCGTGTCATGTTAACTATATAATATTTAACAAACTTGTTGTGATAGGAGTTCCATTTGATTTATGTAATTTCTATAAAAACATATAGAGTACAATAAAGGGAACGGAAATAGCTTAAACTGAGAATCAACGCTTACAAATTCATTTATAAGGTGCACAGGTTGGCTTATAATGTGTATCGGACAATGATGTAATATAACATGTGACATTAGGAATGCATGATACATATCATTCGTAGTGTCAAAATTACAATCATTGCATATACGCGGTTGATATTGTGCACTTCTAAACATGTATCATAGGTCCGTAATATGAGTAGAACACCACACTTTAGTTTACTAAAGTTGCCTTTGATTTAATTGTTAGTTTTAGGATGTAATTGACAACCGGTTCCGGCAAGAACCGTTTATACTAGAACCGTTTAACTCGGTTCCGAACCGAACCAGTAAGTTTTTATACGGTTCGGTTCTGGTTCTTATATTTATCACTAAACGGTTCCGGCTCGGTTTCGATTCGATTCCGGTTCTGATCGGTTCGGTCCAGTTCCGAACCGTTGCACACCCCTAGTAGACACAGATTACAGGAAAATTAATTTTAAATTATAAAATTTCAGGGGTATGGTTGGGGTACATGGTTCTCGAAAATGAGTATATATTTCCTGGTAACGGGTCGAGTATCACATAATTACATGCTCGTTTCGCACCCCAAAAAAATTTCTTTTAATCCATACCCAAATAGTAAATACCCATCCTACATGTTTTGGGTTTCAGGCATTCACGTCAGACTCAAGTT
The DNA here is from genome assembly GCA_030844895.1 of Ambrosia x helenae. Lineage (NCBI taxonomy): Eukaryota > Viridiplantae > Streptophyta > Magnoliopsida > Asterales > Asteraceae > Ambrosia > Ambrosia x helenae. Next base: position 134,853 of record JAUTDX010000016.1, read on the forward strand.
TTTTCCCATCCCAATCCCTAAAATGGACGGTGTCTTTGTATTTTAATTATACTAATAATTTGTTATTTTTTTTGCAACATGGCTGACCAGGAAATAATAAATAATACGTATACTTGCAACAATAGTAAACAAAATGTGTAACAAAAGGGATGGAGAGTATTTATGGAACACGTGAATCATCCTTCCCATGATTTCCTAAATACACATGACATCGCAATGAGTGGAGTATGACAAATCTCAGTATTATATTCGGTTGAATTTTTTTGTCTCATACCCGATTCATTACTCGTCAGGCATCAAGCATACCCTTTGGTGTTTTAAAATATATCCATTCGGATTATCATTATATATATTTCAATAAACGTTTAAAAAGACTAATGACCTTATGTAATCTAACTTGACGTAAAAGTTAACATGCAAGATTTTAAAACATAAAGTATAAAACTCATCAATTTTAAAGGCAACGAACATCGTTAGAATTTGGTATAAACATAAAGGACACAAATTGAAATTTACTCTTTTAAATATTTTTCAAAACATTTTTATTGTGATGATGTGTATTTAATTAATCACAATTTAATATATTGTAGAGATGTTAAGCACATAAAATTGTAAATGAAAAGTAAGTCACCTTATTTAAGAAACAAAAGTTGAAAACTTCCAACCGCCACACCCACCCACCCACCACCACCACCACCACCACCCTACCGCCACCCTTGCATCTATCGTTTCGTGTTCTACAATAATATGTTAGGAAATACAACCCCAAGACCTAATTTACCATCATGCCTTTTTGATAGAGTAACTATCGCCGATGCTATGGTCCAATACAGACTATTCAACCACTGCACAACATACCCACATCACTGTCCACCGTAAAGTTACACCATCTCCACCATCAACATCGTCCGTTACATGTAAAAAGATTAAAATGTTCGTTTCCTTATTTAACGAAAAAAATTAACTCGGTTAGAGCCAAAAGACAAACCGTGTAAGATTTTAATACATAAAGTACAAATCTTATCAATATTAAGGACAAAAGACATTCGTTGAAATTTGTTATAAACATAAAAGACAAAAATTGAAATTTAGTCTATTTAAAAATTTAAATATACTATGATATTAATCTCAGAAAATATATGTCGTTTTTTCTTAAGTAATGAAGCTTGCGTAATGAAAGATTACTAAACTATAGTTTGTTGAGGAGAAATAAAAATATAAGTAAAGTTTTCCGGGTATATGTTTTGAGTAATAGAGTTGGGTATCACCGAATCCCATACATGTCTCATGCCCACAAATATTTTTGTTCCAATCCCATATCGGGTATAGCTGTCTTGGATGCTTCGGGTATACCCATTGAACTCGATTTTTCTTTTTTTCTTTTTTTTAAGGCCCATCCCTATCATGCTTTGACATAAATAGCACAAAACAATAACTTTTTATGAATATAAAACTAGACACTAACAAACTTTTTTAGCTTATAAAAACACAAGAGTGATACCAAAACATTCAAATATTAACATTTAACCAAGCTTTACCAAGAGAAAGAATGGAGGCAAAAGAAGATACTTCATTTACCAGTGCCATGACACTAACTGAAAAATGCCAACAATCTATACCCAGACGCTACGTTCTTCCTCCTTCTCAAAGACCCGACCGTACCCTTGTTGACCACATTTCTACCAGCCTACCTGTCATTGACCTTTCCATGATGGACCACCCTTCACACAGGTCCCAACTAATTCATCAAGTTCAAGCTGCCTGCAACCACCTTGGCTTCTTTCAGGTATCAATCTATAGGAATGGCATGCTATAGCAATATATATATAATATGACTTACTGGCTTTATTTGCATGAGCTTTCCAGGCTATACATTGTGTCAAATTTAAACTCTCATGGTACCAAAATAAACGGTAACAAGGCCGGGTGGACTTGCTTCATTCTTTCAATTTTTTTACTAAAGGTAACAGTTGAGAATGACTTTCGAGTTTCGACATATATACATTGTGTGTTGAAGGTGATAAACCATGGAATTCCAATCTCGGTAATGAAAGACGCGCTAGACTCTGCTGAACAATTCTTTGATTTGCCAAGTGAGGAGAAGATGCGTTTCGCTTCAGCTGATGTTCACCAGCCTGTAAGATATGGCACTAGTATTAATCATGAGATGGATAAAGTGTTGTACTGGAGAGACTTCATCAAACATTACGCTAATCCCATATCCGAATGGATCCACTTATGGCCATCCAATCCTCCAACTTACAGGTAATTTATAAACTTACCAACTTTATTCTTCCTTCATCGAAAATGGCAACATTTAACTCTGAATTACTTATATTTAACGCAGAGCGAAGATGGGAAGCTATGGAAAGGCGATCGGAGCATTACAGAAGAAGTTAATGGAAGTGGTTCTAGAAAGCTTAGGCTTGAAAGCCAAATACTTACATGATGACATCAAAGATGGTTCTCAAGTGATGGTTATGAACTGCTACCCGTCATGCCCTGAACCAGATCTTGCACTAGGGATGCCAACACACACGGACTACGGTACCCTGACCATACTAAATCAAAGCCATCAAGGACTTGAAATCATGGACCATGACAAAAAATGGCACCCTGTCCCATTTATAAAAGGTGCTTTAATAGTTCAGTTGGGGGATCAATTTGAAGTGATAAGCAATGGTAGGTACAAGAGCATCCCACATAGAGCAATTCTCAACGTAAAAAGGAAGCGGTTTTCAATTGCAAGTCTTCATAGTATGCATCTAGACAAAAAGGTTGGACCTGCACCGGAGCTAGTTGATGAACAACACCCTGCTGCCTACAAAGAAGGGAGCTTTGGTGAATTTCTTGATTACATTTCCATGCAAACTATAACAGAAGGCAACTACATTGACATGCTGAAAACCCCATGAAAGATGGAACATTTATTGAGCTAGTTATGCCGCTTCCATTAGGTTGTGTCGTTTAGATTATGTCGTTTCATTGTGTATATAAACCTTGTAATCCAAAACGATTAATGTATCGATTTCTATCAGCTTGTTTTATCCCTATTCAAACACTTTATCTGTACGTATATTCCTTCCATCAAGAAGATTGCATACTGTTTTGTGATGGAGACTAAAGTAAAAACAACGTTAGCCTATTTCTTTTGATTCGCTGCTTTAAAGTTTATGTCACATTGTCACTACTAGTTTAGTCACCACCAAAAAAAAAAAAATTGTTTATAATCACTGTAAAATTAATTCATAGACAGAAGGCATATTTTCAATTCTTTTTATACATATTTCCCTAAACTAGTGGGTTATTTTTTCCGGGTTTTAGGTTATTCGGGTCGGGTTGTTTGGGTTTTTGGTTGAGAAAACGTGACCGATAGACGACACATTTAAAGTTCGGATTGAGGTTATTCGGGTTTAGATGTAATATGAAAAATGTTTTTTTTCCTACTAAATATCATCAAAATTCAACGTGCTCCTTAAAATATATTATCAACATTCAAACATTAATTGACAATATGATATATAATAGTGTTTAAAAGTCCAAAAAGTTGATGTTTAAGATGTCAAAGAATCTAAACTTAAGTCTTAAATGCGTCTATAAAATACATTAATTGTTTGGGTTTTATTTGGGTTTCAGATTTCGGGTTGTTCGGGTTTTTGTTTGGAAAAGTGACCCAATAACTGATCCATTTAAGGTTCGGGTTGGTCGGGTTTGAGTTATTCGGGTTCCGGTTTTTCTATTCTGTAATTCAGTTCAGATCGGGTTTCGAATAAAAATAACAGCCCTACCCTACCCAAACACCTAAAGCTACTAGGTGAGCAGACACCAAAAATGTCATGTCTCAGTGCCACGTAGGCTGCCACATCACTAAAGTGGTGTCTCAACATTCTTGAGACATGGATGGGGTGTGCAGACATGAAAAACCCATGTCTCAAGCATTTAATATTTTTTTTTTGTTTTCTAATATTAATTGTAATTAGTTTTATAAAAGTAATAAATAAATAAAATAATGTTCAAACAAATACTAAATTATATAAAAAAATTACAAAGCATCCTAAAATAAAAATTACAAAGCATCCTAAATTAAAAAAAATTACAAACCATCCTAACTTAAAAAAAAAAAAAAATACAAACTACTCGTCCTGTCCGTTGTTCCATATATATTCGATCAAGTCGGCTTGTAGATGATGATGGATGTGTTCGTTACGTAACGTGAAATCGTTTAACTCTTGTTGCGCTTCGTCATCCGGAATAGTATTCCCCTCCACCGCATTTTCATCGAACTCACAAATAGCTCGTCCTTCGTCTTCGATGACCATGTTATGTAGCACGATGCAAGCATACATACAATAACGTATTTTTTTGTTGTGAAAGCACGTGCTGGGTTTGCGATGATGTGCCATTTTGCTTGTAGAACACCAAATGTCCGTTCGATATCCTTTCGCGCCGCTTCTAGATACTTAGCAAATTTCTGTCTTTTTTCGTCGTGAGGGTGCTTAATACTTTTAACGAGTGCAGAATAGGTTGGGTATATTAAATCCGCAAGATAATACCCGTGCTTGTACTCAACCCCCGAAACAGTAAATTTTGTATCCAGACCGGTTCCTTTTCTAACATCATCAAACACCAAAGACTGGTTGAGAACATTAAGGTCATTATTGGAACCAGGAACACCAAAAAAGGCATGCCAAATCCATAAGTCTTGTGACGCGACAGCCTCTAAGATTATTGTTGGATGACCGTGATCGGCAAAATAATCTCTAATTAATCGCTCATGTGCACCTACCTGTATGTTGTAAATGATTTTAAAAAATATATTTGAAGAAAAATTATACGTTCCAAAAAAAAAAAATAGTTGCTATATATAACTGAAGAAAAATTGTACGCTTACCATGCCGGTCTCTGTTTAAAGCCGCTTGCCTAGGTCGCGGTTGCGAGCTCACTTCGTCTTCCTCCGCCACGATTAATTGTGCCGCTTCCCAAATCGAGTTAACAAAAATCTGGTTTTCTTCGCTCGACGAAAATGAGGAATCAAACAATGGTAGGTATGACATTGTTTATTATTTTTTTAAAGAAAGTAAAGAGTTTTTTTGTTGGTTTTAGTTGATTTATGGGGGTTTATTTGGATGGTTTGGGTTTATTTGGGTTTATATATTGTTGTATAGGTTTAAAAAAAAACAAAAAAATTAGCCGTTGAAAGTAGCCGTTGCATTTCAAAAAAAAAAAAACAAGAAATTTTCTTATTGGGCCATCTCTTGTGTCCTTTCAAGAACGGGGGAGACGGGGCAGGCTGGGACGGGGCAAAGGGAGGCAGTGTAGGGTTTGGGACGGGAGCGTTTTAAAGGGACGGGGCATGTGTTGTGTCTGCTCACCGATGAGCCTAAACATTATATTTTGTCAACCCATTCTTTACATTAAGATGATTACTTCAGCAATATATTTCCAAATTAGTTAACCTCATAATGATTACTTCAGATTTTAAACTTGACCGTTTTTAATGAAAATCAGTGGCGAAGCTTGAGAATTTGGCTTGGAGGGTCGGAAGTCAGCGGTCATGGGACGTGACCTATTTTTTTTTCTGTAGCTATAGTTCGGGTGATATGTTTGTGTCGGTGATTCGATTCGGGTCGGGTCGAGTCAAACATTAAATACAATAAATATAAAAGTTTTAAGCATTCTTTAACAAACAATTGAACAAAGACACTAAAACATTAAAAATGAGACAAATGGTTGGTACCTGGATGAAGAATTACAGTTCATCCCGTCAACCTTTAAGATTTTTGAATTATTCAATTATGGATTGGGTTGCAAACGAGCCGAGCTAAGCCCGAGCTCGATCAGGCCCGAGCTCAAAAGACTTATGAGAGCTCGAGTTCGGCTCGTTTACTATCTATTAGTTAATATTTTAAATAAAAGTAATATAAATAATTGGTTCAGAGCTCGATAAATGAAGTTCGGCTCGGACTCGTTTAGTAAACAAGCTTAAATGAGTGGGTAAATATTATTAAATATTAATAAACCTAATATTACACTAAGGTTTGACGAGCCTGGCGAACTTCACATGCTAGGCTGAGCTCGGGCTCGATTAGTAAACGAGCTTTGTTTTAAACTCAAGCTCGGGCTCGATAAGGCTCAGCTCGTTTCGAGATTTTTACCCAGCCAAGCTTGAGTAGCTAAGAGATAACAACTCAATCGCTTGCTCATTGAATCTACTATCTCGCTCATGTAGTTGTTGTGCTTAGTACTTTAGGATTTGAGCTTTACATTTACTTTGTTTTGGGTTAAAGTTTTGGTTTATATAACTATTTTTTTAAACAGGGGGTCGAAACCGTATATACAAAAAAAATTCCATACAAAAACTATATACTCAAAACTTTTAAGCGAAAATTCGGGGGGGGGGGGGGGGGGGCCCTCCCCGCCCCTTTAATGCTCCGCCCCTGATGAAAATTGTTCTATTATAAAATAAAAATAAAAATAAATCAATTTGTCAACGATTTCATTTGCAAACAACAAAATGCAAATTTCATCACAAATCCGTTTATAAACATATAATCATAAAAAAAAAAAAAAAAAACACTTAACTCTAAATTCTAAAAAAAAAAAAAAAAAACAACTGAACATTAATTTCGTAGAAGCTATGACAAAAACAGAAATACCTCAATCTAGGTTTTTGATTCTCGAATTGTATGCGGGAAGAAGGTAAACAACGTTGGCTGGGTGTAACAAATAATACACCTGTACACATATATATCTATAATCTATAATATACATTATAAAGGAGGAGTGATGTACCATGTTGGAATTTTGACATGGGTACAATTTTTAAAGCAACAAGTATAAGAGATTAAAGCTTATTTCATAAGGGTATTATAGGCATATTAGGGACAATTAAGACACTTAGGAGGGTAATGTAGACATTTTACCCACCCCCTCCTTTACGCTCTTTGATTTACCCTGCTCTCTTGAATGCAAGAAACCCTTCAATTTTTTTCAGTTTCCCCCAATTCAATCCTATATCATTATACTCATTCATCACATTCAACTCCTCCTCTCAGTTTCAAACCATGGTCTCTTCTTCACATTTCAACCGCCAACATTGGCCTATGCTGACTTGTGTTCCGGCGAGTTTTTCTGGTAAATGTTTCAAGTTTGTAGTTATGTTAATTGTATTGGGGATAAATGCTTATCGTGCGATGGCAAATGGTTATCGTAAGTCGGTTGTCTGTTAATGTTCAGGTAAAGATTTTGTCATATGCGTTTTCATAACAATGGTTCCTTGGTTGCTTTTTGGTTCTCCTCATAGGTGGAAAGATGGTGGGTGAGGAAAGTCGGGTATCGGGTCAAATCAGGTTGAGCTCAAAACTGGTAAATGCTTTGACATTCTACAATGAGCAGTAGTGGTCGAGTTTGTAGGATCAATAATCACACACTATTATTGTTACAAAAATGAAACAGAAAGTCAAACACAGCAGTTACAAGTTTTAACAATTTATTTACATCTTGTAAAATTCTAACAGCACATTCATTGAGGAGAGTGTGTTTCTTATTAAATCGTTCCTGATCATTTTATCAGAGAAACATGCATGCTATTTATTGAAGAGTTACTGTTTTCATTTGTCTTTAATGTTGCGAGTTAAATTGCATATGTGATTAGGACCCATTTACCTGATCTAATAACCATTTTCCAATGAACCAGGATGATTTCATGCCTTGAACAAGTGTAGTGTTAGAAGTACTCTTCAAGTCACTTTTTTGGTACGCTCTTGGTTTAAGTACGGTATTATTACTTTTATTTCATTTTTAGTTTTAAAAAAAGCCCTTTATGCCTCAATAATTGCTATTTTTAAAAGCGATATTCACTACTATTAGAATCAGTAATTACACACAATAGTCATACATGGAAACAATTTAAACAGAGTATATACATTTCTCAGCAAATAGTCATGGGAATGTGAATTCAGTGCTTTATATTCATATGCATTATATCTAGCTTCTTAGAAATTTTTGATAAACTATGATGATGCAGCAATTTCTTTATTTCCTTTTCTTCTTTGTTGTTCCTTAAGAAACACATTCTAATATTATAATGTGAAAAAGATATTGTCTTATTGCCTTATTGGTTTGCAGTTTCCCATGCATACTATGTGGCACATGCTTAAAGGAAACATGCACACTACAGGAGCAAATGCTTCAAGATCCAAGACGCTTATACGCACCTGGCCGCCTTTATCATGTTATTGTAAGGAAGCCTTTCGGGTATGCCACCTCATATTTTCATCATTTTTAGGTAAAATGCTATGTATGTAGTCAAAGGTGCCAAAGGCGGTTCCCAAACTGCCTTGAGTGCAGCAAGTTGCACAGGTGCAATAACCGGGGGAAAAAACATGTCTGAAACAACTAATAATGGCCTTGAATACACGTATGCCTTGCTTGTCTAGCCTGTGCGCTTTTTAAGCACCTTGCGGCTTCCGCCTAGGGCATCGGGCTTAGCCTTCGCTCCTTGAGTGCCCTTAGGACCTTTGACTACCTAGGTAAAAAAAAGGAAAATAAAATGATGTACTGGTAGTGCATACTACATGCTTATTATTGCCAAAATAGCTATAGACACGCGGGATAAGTAATCGCATGTCTCATTCCAGTCTATTCCTTATATTGAAATATATTCAACCTTTTTCCATTTCAAAGCTTCACATAATAACAAGTTGCTTTATTTTATTTTTTTGGTCACATTTTTAAACTTGATTACCTACCTGCCCTTATGCAGGGTTGGGAGAATTTCCCCTGTTATGAAGACAGCTGTACCTATAGACGGGAGATTTGATCACATCACATGGTTCTCTCATGTCATGTTCTTAGTGATCATTCGATTGCTCTCATGGAACGTGAGTTTTCGAATACACTCGATGTAAGTCCTCGATGTCTTTGATCATGTAATTTGTTTATACTTAATGTATGGTTATCATTTGTTTCTTTGCATTATTCACGTAAGACTTGATTTGATGGAAGCAAAGACATTTTTCAATCTTTAAGAGGCATATAGTTTTACTTTTGAGTTTTGAGGTCAAAACATGTATGTTTTTGAAATATCCAGTTTTTGAAGTTATTGAAAAACAATATACGGATACATTTTTAACATATATACCATGGAAAATAGCAACAAGTAAACAAGTTCTTTTACAAAATCTATATTCGAATAAACGGGATTGGTTATTAAAAAAGGCGAAATAAAAGGAACCTAAAACATTTAATCTTGTGATAGATCAGACGTTGAAGGAGAAAGATCGAGTGATGGATATCCCACCACAACAAAGAATGGAAAGAAGTTTATCAAAAGCAATTGAGCACTTAGAGGAACACAAAGCAGCATTAGCAAGGGCGGCTGCGCTCGAAGTTCCTGAGGCTCACTCCCCCAGTGAATATGGAACCTTCAGGAAGGTTCCTGAAAATACTCCTCCGATTGGATCCTCAATGAGGAGAGAAAACTGGGATGCCTTAGCTGGTCGGCTCTTTGAGACTGACGAGTCGGGTCAAATGGTTTTGAAGACCAATTGGTATTGAAAACATCTGCTGCAGTCACTATTCTTTTAATTCATGTTTTTGTATAGTTTCTTAGTTAGGTTGGTTGGTGCTTGTTAGATGGTCCATTGGCTCATTTTCAACAGTGGTAAGTCCATTTCATATGTAATTCACTCTTATCAACGTAAATAGTTAAACATAAATATTCGATTTCCCTTGCAAAGCTAGGGATTTATCAACAATTCAACATTAACCAAGTACAAACATAGTCGAAGCTATGTGTTTCCTTGTATGATTGCATCTATAAAAGCATCCAAAATTGTAGCCATGAAGAACTCTTTCTTGTCACCAGCTGCCTAAGCTGTCAATAATTTCCAATCATAAAAGGCCATTTTCATTTAAGAATATGGAAGATGTAAAATTTAATACCCTTGTATAGTTTGCCAATGTAATGATTTTCTTTAGTCAACATACATACATACATACATAAAGATACACACACATGTATATGTTTTAAATCAGCATATCCTACAAGTCAACCTACAGTCAAAGAAGCGAAGGTATTACTTTGACTAAAAACAAAATGCTTGTTGAAGCATGAGCCCAAAGCTTGTTGAAGCAAAATGCTACGTTACACCGGTTGAAAATCTTCCAAAAATCACTCGGGGAAAACGTTTATTCTCACATATGAAACTTATTTTACTTCTTACATTTGTAGATTAAACAAAGCATATATCTATAACTACTACATATTTATGTTACACAAACAAACAATTTATTCAATTTCGTTTAACTTATAAATGCATCATGTCGTCTATCATACATTATGTGGTTGCCTTTTGTTTAAAATCTTTGGTTTACACTAAATTCGTGCTCAATATAAATTGTATGAACTGGAACTATCATATTATCTATGTATTACATGTATCGTCACATGAATTTAATAAACATATAAGAAACCATTCACGTAACCTCCAACAAAATAAGGAAAATTTAACCCGCGGCAACGCGCGGGCATTCCCGCTAGTAATATATAAATATAAATGAGTCGGTCTATGGCATATACACTTGAGCAGTGGCAGATTTAGGAGCGAGATTCTGCCACGCGGATAAAAATGGATGAAGAACAACAAGTATCTCGGAGATTATTACTAATCATCGAGGGGTTTATACTTACGTTTACCCAAGTACAGTTTTTTACCCAAACCGTTGGTTTAACTCGACACGTGAAGTATGAATGAGTGTGTGTGTGTGTGATGAAAGTAAATACATGAAGATGTAAGTGGTTTGGTCAAGTTTGACCTACTATGTCCACAGTGAAAAGCCAACCGTTTATCACTTTGGAGTTTACAAAGTATTACAAGAACCTAGCTCTATTGTACAAATGATAATTTTCCAATCCACTTCAAATGGGTTGATGTCTTCTATTTATAATGGAAGTTGTGGGCTTTGGAAAAAGCCCACGAGGAGTCTTGGCTGGTTTGGGCCTTCCCCGGCCCATCTACTTTTGATCCATGAAATGGATGGGAAAAGGGATCACCATGCTGCTGACGTCATTGGCAGTTGAGACTGCCTTGCCTGGCGGACACGTGGCGGCATCTGACTGGTCGCCGACGAGATGTCGTTCTGACACAGCATGGTTGACTTACCTGCTGGTGTCAAATGTGACGTCTGGCAGCAGGTAAGCATGCATGTTCAGTACTGTAGAGGCAGCATGGTGGAAGCATGAAAGCAGTCAAGTCACTGTTAGTGTCAGTGGTAGTTGGACCACTGCGGACACGTGTCGCCCTCTGACTGGCGACATCTCTGATCTTCTGTGGGTGGATCTTTCTGCTCCTTGATCTTCCGTACCTCATACTAAAAGCTGGTGAACTGAGGGATATTCCGCACGTCCGCGGACGCACGTGTGCTCTTCTGAGTTGATGTTGGTAGGACTGCTTTATGTGCAATCTTTTTCTTTCTGGCGGGGTGATTTCCGCGGAATGTCTGAAGAGGGACAGGGACGCCGCCTCCGCGCGGATTAGGCTCTGTATCCCTTCAATGGAGAATATGCCAATCTTAATCACCGTAAGACTTGTCGTCATGCTTACAAGGGGCATAGGTCGACATGTGGATCCTCTTCCTTTAACTCTCTCAAACTATCTATGCACGGGGTGGTGGTAGCGTAAACGGTGGTTGAGTGACCTCCATATCACCTTGATTTAAAAAAAAATGTAATAAAAAAACATACACTAAAGCATTTTAAAATTAAAATAAAAAACATTACATTTAAAATAAAAAAGATTACATTTGAGAAACATGAATTTAAAACACATAAACTAGAACTTTTTATGCACATGATTAGAATTATTTCTTTCTCATATTATATTAAACTAATTTATATGTTACATCGTAACACGTGTTTTGTCTTAATATTAAATTTTTCTATCCTGGTAAGATCTCGGGATATAACCTAGTTAATAAATATTAGATTAACTTAGTTATGTATAACCTATATTTTTTTTTTGGGAATTTAAAGGTAGGGACGGCCTCACCAAGTGTTATATGTCCCCGCCTTAATCGTTATATATATGTGGGTGGATAAAAGCTGAAATATTCCAAACAAATTAGCGGCACATATGACTACAATGTTATAGTTTGTGCGGTCGAAAAAGAAACATTTGATAAAGAAACTTAAAACGATGTAATGACTCGATTTAAAGCTTACAAATGACGAATAGGAGAAATGTGTTAGGTACATGTTAAGTTTATTTATTATTTTGATTTTTTTATGTGTGGTAAAAAAATATATGTTACCCAGCTAGAATTTTTTTCTAGATCCGTCGTCACTGGTGAGAAGGATTAAGAATTGTCTTGTAGTCATCATGTTTTGGATTTATGTATAATATTTTGGGTTGATTTTGCTAGAAAAACACCAAACACAACAATTTAAAACACAATACAATGTATTATATCCATGGAGTCTAAAAACTAGCTAAAACACAACAATTTAGAACACGTGTTGTTAGCATGGTGTTTTAAGTTTTTAAGCCTACAATATATTGTTTTGTGTTTTTAATTGTTGTGTCTCGTGTTATTTTAGCCTAAACAATCCAAAACATTATGAATAAGTTTAAAAAAGGATGCCTACATATTAATTTTTAATCATTCTCACACTTATCATGAAATATGATCTTTGTACCATAATAAAAAAAAAATAACACAAATTTCGATTCTCTGTGAAAAATATTGTAGTAACTTTGAATTTCAACCTTGATACTATAAATAATATGCGCCTTTAACACTTCTATTTTTTATTTAGTTTGAAATTTCTCGAATAACCTGCGTTTGTTTATTAAAAACAAAGTTGACACGCAGATATCTTTAATATTTTTTTCCCGATATTCAAATATAAATTACCCTATATATTTATTTTACAAGTCTCATGAATAGTGCTCCTTTATTGAGAAGGCTTCAAATACTTATATGTTTCAACATGTTAAGCAAAAATCAGTGTTGGTGTGTGTGGTGTTATATGGGTTCGAATCTTGGAATCGGGTTTTTTTTTAACTTTATTTTTATTTCATTTAAAATAGACGTGAAGCTATTGCAAGTACCGGTACCGTGAAGAACCGAACCTACAATGTCCGAACAACGTTAGTACCAATATCGATATTTTCTGGTCCGGTACCAATATTTGTTTTCGTGATTATTAATCGATCTAAAACACATGTCAATATTCTTTTGAGCGTATTATGACTTTATTTTTGGAGTTTCCCCGCTTATAGTTGAATCTGTGGAAAGGTGAGAATAACGTCAAGTCATCATGACTCGTCAACACATGTGGACTTTTAAGAGTTATCTTATACCCAAACATACGAATAGGACACGGTATGTCTCTATATATACATATTCTACTAGCTTAGCTCCTTCTCAAAATTGACAAAGATTTGAATAATAATGTGCATGCAGGACGGACTTCCATGGTTTCAGCAACTTCATTTCTGCCTTAAATTGGATTTTGTTTTACTTCGTCATGTTGGCCCCAGAACTGAGTATTGCAGCGGATTTAATAACACAAGCAAGAATAGAACACAAACTGATTGAATGAATGATCGAAGTATTCGAATACAAATGATTGAAACTTGATAATTCTGGAAGTTACAAGAGAATTGAGAGGATTGTTTTGTTTACAATCTTGATAAGTATAAATGAAACATAATGATTCTATTTATATGTCTTGAACCGGTTTGATGATGGCAGTTATGTTTGCGAACAACATGTCTGTTTGAACTGTTATGTCTTGAAGGTCCCATCGGTTCATGTCTGAATTTTGGCGCGAGAATAACTATCTTAACTGCCAGGGGTATAACCGTCTTTTAGCGCTGCATTTTCCTTCGAACCATATGTTTTGTCATCCTCCAATCTTTTCTGCTTCTGTACAAACGTTGCTGATGGAATCTGCCTTGTGTGAGTGCAGCAGCATTTGGTCTTGATCATTGCATTCATCCAAAGTGTTTTGACCCGTTTACTTCATACTTAACTTAACTAATCTAACAAACCTATATATGTTCTACATAATACATAATACATACATTTATATGAGTTCAACATTCTTAAATAGACATAAAACATAATAAGTTTATATTTACAAATCAACACTCGCCCCTAAATATAACTAGGGCTCATGGGACTTGTCGGTAGAGTTTCCATTGCTTCTTTGAGGGCTATTTCGGCTTGTGTGAAGTCGAAATATTTCTTTTTCATGAACCTTTTTGCTGCCCTCCAATCACCACCCATGTATAAAGCATAATCTTCTTCATTTGGCTTCATTTCTTTGCTTGATGATTGATCATTCATGGACATGTTTGGTGATGTATTCACCCTTCTAACTTGACTACTTTCATGCCTTTCTTTTATCATTTTCTCGGCTGTTTTGCGGGCATTTTTGTGGACAATATATTGCCAATCTAAGACATCAAGATATTGTGCATACAAGATTCTCATCATATCCTTGTCCTCATAGTCAAATCCCAATTCCTTTGCTATCACAACCCATATATTGTATGTAGATACTCTTTTGTGTCCACCTTCTTTTTGTACCATTATGTACAAATCATACAACTCAACATATTTCCCATTTTCAAATCTTGGAGGAATTGGTCTATTTGTTATGCCAAGGAATTCCTTTAGAAACCAAGAAACCATTTGTATGAATGGTCCTTTAAGTATGTTTCTATGTGCCCAAGGAAATTCCATATCATGTATGATATCCAAGAACTCAATGCATTTCTCAAGTGAATCAATATATACATCCTTTACGACATCATCTATATTTTTCACAATGTCATCGGCTTCGGCCGAAATCATATCAAAATAATTGTTCATATAATTTTCTTTTGATCTTATGTGATCACTATCATCTTCCAATTCTTTTGATATTTCTTCTCTTGATTCACTTGTATGTTCTATAAATCTAAATTGCATGCTTTTGTCCTTGAACATGTTTTCTACAATACAAAAGTTTCCCACAATTTTTACTACAAAACCTTGTAGTTTAAGTTGTGGAAGACTTAGCATATTGTCCTCCAAATCGGTTGAATAAAACACATTTGGTATCACCAAATTTTGATCTTCAACCACTATACTAACAATCCCAACCCCTCTAACAAACACAAATTCTTTCTTGATTCTACTTTCTACTCCAAACGATTTTTTCAATTTAAGAAAGTAATCTATGTTACCCGAAATGTGATTTTGTATGTGTGGACTTACATACCAAATATCCTTCCATAGGCCGTTGTCCGACCCTCTTAGAATGTAATCTTCCCCACAACCGAAGGCCTTTTCTGGATAATATGATATCCCCGTGTCTATGGCATCGCGTATCAATTGTGCACTCTCTTCCCTTTCTTTTATGCCACAAGACCCTATAAGATGACCCGGTTGTTTGCAATAAAAACATCTTCTTGTCTCAATTCCCCTTCTTCTTAATTCTGCTTGCCTTTCCCTTCTTCGTCTATAACGTGCCATATATCTTGGCCTTGGTCCAGAATAGGAAATTCTTGTTGAATCAGACATGATGAATGGTTTCCGGACAATTTGCAGACTAATATTCTTCTGATATGATTCGAATAGTAACAGAGGGAAATAACTTTACAGTAATATATCCGATGAATAAGTATGATTCGAAAAAAAAACTAACTTCCAGAATGATTTTTGTTTTTTTAATTTGACAACACGAAAGAAAAAAAACTTTGATTCAGGATTACAAATTCTGTTATATTAACACTGATCGTCAAATCAAACTAACAGGATTTAGATTAATCTGTGATTGTAGAAACAGACTATAGACAGACAGACTCGAATACACATAAAATGGAAATTGACTCGGGATTGAATATAGAACAGAAGTACTGAAAAAACAAACCCGAAATGATGACAGATTATTGAATGAACAAGAACTAGAGAACCCCGCTCTGATACCAGATTTGTTGGCCCCAGAACTGAGTATTGCAGCGGATTTAATAACACAAGCAAGAATAGAACACAAACTGATTGAATGAATGATCGAAGTATTCGAATACAAATGATTGAAACTTGATAATTCTGGAAGTTACAAGAGAATTGAGAGGATTGTTTTGTTTACAATCTTGATAAGTATAAATGAAACATAATGATTCTATTTATATGTCTTGAACCGGTTTGATGATGGCAGTTATGTTTGCGAACAACATGTCTGTTTGAACTGTTATGTCTTGAAGGTCCCACCGGTTCATGTCTGAATTTTGGCGCGAGAATAACTATCTTAACTGCCAGGGGTATAACCGTCTTTTAGCGCTGCATTTTCCTTCGAACCATATGTTTTGTCATCCTCCAATCTTTTCTGCTTCTGTACAAACGTTGCTGATGGAATCTGCCTTGTGTGAGTGCAGCAGCATTTGGTCTTGATCATTGCATTCATCCAAAGTGTTTTGACCCGTTTACTTCATACTTAACTTAACTAATCTAACAAACCTATATATGTTCTACATAATACATAATACATACATTTATATGAGTTCAACATTCTTAAATAGACATAAAACATAATAAGTTTATATTTACAAATCAACACGTCAGCCTATTTAAATTTATTATTCAAGTTGAAAAATGTTCACTTAGGTGAGTTTGAAAGTTCAACTTCAAAGATGTACAAAAAATAAGTGTAAAGGGTGTAAAGAAAGGGTGTAAGAAATTAGTCGTTAAAAAAGTTGAAACATGATGTCAAGAACTATGGTTTTCAAAAACTGGTCCCATAATTATATGTTAATTGCATTTTTGTACGCTAAGTTAGTTACAAGAATGTCAAACTTTGTTGAAGTTACTTAAGCAAATTCCATATACCTATGATCTATAATCTATAACAATTAATAAATAAAACTCATTGGTACATGTGGTATTCCATCATTTAACCTTCAATCCCTCCAAAAAAAAAAAAAAAAACAATTTTGTACACATGATAATTTATTAATTTTTATTGAGCGTAATACAAGAGATAAAACTAGTTAAGCCTAAACATTAGGACCTAATTAATATATTTTGGAAATCAAATCAGTCAATAAAACATAAAGTTGATCGTTGAACAAGGTACTACATCATCATCATCATCATCTAGATGGATCCAAACCGTAGGAGTCTTCAACATCACTAATGTGCCATCTTTCATTGGTTTTTCAGCTTGTCAATATACTTGCCTTCTGTTATTGGTTTAGTTGAAATATAATCAAGAAATTCACCAAAGCTCCCTTCTTTGTAGGCAACAGGATGTTGTTCATCAACCAGCTCCAGTGCGGGTCCTACCTTTTTATCTAAATGCATACTATGAAGACTTGCAATTGAAAACCGCTTCCTTTGCACGTTGAGAATTGCTCTATGTGGGATACTCTTGTACCTGCCATTGCTTATCACTTCAAATTGATCCCCCAACTGAACTATTAAAGCACCTTTTATAAATGGAACAGGGTGCCATTTTTTGTCATGGTCCATGATCTCGAGTCCTTGACCGCTTTGATGTAGTATGGTGAGGGTACCATAGTCGGTGTGTGGTGGCATCCCTAGCGCAAGATCTGGCTCGGGGCAAGACGGGTAGCAGTTCACGGCCATGACTTGAGAACCTTGTTTGATATCATCATTTAGGTAATTGGCATTTAAGCCTAGGCTCTCTAGAACCATTTTTGTTAGCTTCTTGTGTAATACGTTCACGGCGTTTGCATAGCTTCCCATCTTCTCTCTGTATGAATTAACATAAGTGATACAAAGTTAGTTAAATGTTGCGTGCCATTTTCGGTAAAAGAAATAAAGTTGGTAATTAAGGTTGATAATTACTTGTAAGTTGGAGGATTGGATGGCCATAAATGGATCCATTCTGATATTGGATTAGCATAATGCTTGATGAAGTCTCTCCAGTACAACACTTTATCCATCTCATGATTAATACTAGTGCCATATCTTACAGGCTTGTGAACATCGACCGAAGCGAAACGCATCTTCTCCTCACTTGGCAAATCAAAGAATTCTTCAGCAGAGTCTAGTGCATCTTTCATGACCCAGGTAGGAATTCCATGGTTTATCACCTTCAATTTTAAACAATATTGTTGTTCATCAGAGGAAAATATATATAATTTCAAAGGTAGATGTATGCATGCATGCATTAAGTAAATTATTATTATTATTATTAATATTATTTTTATTCTTATAATTATTATTTTCTTTATATATAATTAATGACAAATAGGTAGGCACCTGAAAGAAGCCAAGGTGGTTGCAGGCAGCATGAAGTTGATGAATGAGTTGGGACCTGTGTGAAGGGTGGTCCATCATGGAAAGGTCAATGACAGGGAGGTTGGTAGAAAAGTGGTCAACAGGGGTAGACTTTGGTCGTTGGTAAGGAGGAAGAACATAACATTCAGGTATATTTTGTTGGCAAATTGCCATAACACTAGTAAATGAAGTATCTTCCATGTCCTCTGTTTTTTCTTGTTACTAATGGTTGGTTAATTTTGTTCTGAATGTTGTGGTTTTTATAAGCTAACAATAAGTTTGACACCATGACTATTGTATAGTGTCTACGTAGTCGTACAATGAATCTCAAAGAAGAATTGATATCACGACGTTAATCGGCCGGAAAGTAGGCTTCTCATTTTTTTATTAATTAATTTTTGGCTATTCAGTTTCTACGTAATCGTACAATGAATCTTCTTCTAAGAGGGTGTTTCGGGTCGATTCCTGGATTTTCAACGTGACTTCTAGCGGTTTCACATCTCCTCCATGGATACACGTGCATCTCCTCTACTATATTATTCTTCTGTCCAATACTTATAGTCTAGTTGGTTGAGGGCCTAAGTTTTTTATGGGAGGCTTGGATTCAATTTCCACTAGCTATATTTGGAGGACATTAAGAGAAATGAGGGATGACTCCTAACCTATGGTTAGGAGTTCGAGTCCTGATCTCGCCCGGGTTTTACCGATTCTCCACAATGGGTCTTCGGATGGGTGGGGGATCGGGTTTTCCCCGGTTCGGAAACCTCGTGGGCAAGCCTGGCTACCCTGGCCAGCCCCTTGCATAGTCCTGGGGGGTTCTTGGGTTCGCCAGTTTAAGGGTCCCATGGGTAGTCAGACAGAAACGTTTCATTGGCCGTTCAAAAAAAATATTATTCTTCTGTTCGATTATATGGTAAAGGGTGTATGGAGTGACATATGGTACGGCAGTCAAGTCAGCATCCCCGTCAACCCTTAAAACACTACGGGTTGGTGGTGGCGTGAAAAGTTTTATTTATTAATTACAATCATCCATGATCCAACAACCAATCGCAACAATGTACCTCCCCCTCGCCTTTTGCCTTACGCCGGTGAATGTCTTCAAGCCCTAACGGGTCGCCTCTTCCACGCTGTATACACGGTTCACACCCCCTTTCAGTTATATGCCCCACATAGTCATCACACAGTGTGCTCTTAAAAAAAATCTCTGAAACTATACTATAGTTACGGACACGTGTCAAGCATGCAGATTTTGTTTTTGCCACTCATTTGGATCTACCCTACCTTTGGTTTGGTTCCTACCTTATACCTTTACATCTCATCTTTGAAGCTCTAATGCGACGCGATAGCCGCTACGTATTGGTTTTAACCCTATTATTAATATTATTATGGTGGCTTCCTCCGATCAAAAGTGAGTTTATAATTAGGGAAAATGACCAATATAGCCCGTTGACCGGGCATTTTGCATAAATAGCCCTCTTCACCGTCTTTGGGGAGACGGGACACGGCTCCCAACCAGCCTGAACCGTCTTCTAGACGGTTTGGTTTTATAGCCAATTGCAAGCCAACACGTGGCGTCTCTGATCCCGAGATGTACCGTCTCTCTCCAGACGGGTCAGAACCCTCTCCCAGACGGTTCACGTTTCCCAAGACGGCTGACCCTTCGGTTCAACCGTCTCCCAGACGGTTCACGTCTATCAATGCCGGCTGACCCTTCGGTTCAACCGTCTCTCAAGACGGTACACATCTACCAACGCCGGTGAGTCCCGATGAGCGGCGACGCTTCGGTTGTCCGGCTCAGCCCTATAAATACCCGTCTCCCGTCCATTTCCCGTCATCCAACCCCGTCTGAACACTATCCACCACCGTACAACTCCGTCTAAACACTATCTACAACCCGACGACCACCGTCCAACACCGTCCAAACAATATCTACCACCCCACCACCACCGTCCAACACCGTCCAAACAATATCTACCACCCCACCACCACCGTCCAACACCGTCCAAATTATCGAAAAATGGCACCTCAAAGATGGACGGAAGAACAAGAGATTGCCTTGATTGCGGCATGGCTTCATGTTGAAGAGAGCACACACCTTAACAACAAATGGTTCCGGATACTGAATGAATACAACCGGCTCGTTGGAGGGTCAGAACGTACCACCGAGTCCCTAAGCCGCAAGTTGAGTGATTTGACGACAAAGTGTCAAATCTTCAACGGCCACCACAACCGGACTCTTTACGACGTACCCTCTAACTTTCCCGAAGACGTGGCAATTAGACACAGTCTAAGGCAGTATAAAAAACAGGGAGGGTAAAGAGTTTAAACATGTGTCCGTTTGGCAAATGATAAGACATCGTCTTAATTAATTTGTAATTATATTTTTATTAATTTGTAATGGTTATATTTTTAATGCAATAGTTGGTTATATTTTTAATTTGTCTTTTTGTTTTTATAATTAAGGTAAATATCTCATTAAACGTACTATACTATTACAATCACAAATAAACAATAAATACTATTACAACAACAATTAAAAAACTACACTATTACAACAAACTTCTCGAGAATAAAGAAGCAACAAGTGAAAACTAAGAAGTAACAAGTAAAAAACTACACTATTACAACAAACTTCCCAAATTTACTTCCAGAACTAAGAACTTTGTTTGAAGTAATAGTAATGTCTAACCAACTATTGAGGACTCCATCTTAGTGTTAGATGTTTTGTCCTCCACAGCGGCGGTAGTAGCAGTGGTCTACATAGACGTTGTTTCGAATGGTGTATGTGCTCTACACAGACAAGTCCGAAACGTTTCCTCGTTTTATGTAACAATAGTTCTCTGTGAGCACACGTCGAACATCGAGACACAAATTCGGAAAGCGAACGAACTTGCCTAAAATGTAGACCACCACATCATCGATCCATTACACGGGTTGCAAACCACGCGCAGATGGAACAACAATCCAAGTAGCCGTACGCAGATGAAACAACAATCCAAGTAACCGGGACATATTTTCCGAAGCCGGTAGGCTTCGGCTGGGAAAGTCAAAAAGGCTTCGGCTGGGAAAGTAAAAAAACGTCATTGGATTGGAAGATGAAAGCTTAGAGGAGACGGGTGGGTGCATGGAAGATGAAAGCTTAGAGGAGAGGGGTGGGTGCAAATTCGTTAAGTGAATTGGGGTATTTATATACACTCGTGAGACGGTTCAGACGGTTCAGACGGTATCACAAATTTCGTTAAGACGACTTGGGAAATGTGACCCGTCTGCGAGACGGTTGAACCGAAGGGTCAGCCGGCATTGATAGACGTGAACCGTCTGGGAGACGGTTGAACCGAAGGGTCAGCCGTCTTGAGAAACGTGAACCGTCTGGGAGAGGGTTCTGACCCGTCTGGAGAGAGACGGTACATCTCGGGATCAGAGACGCCACGTGTTGGCTTGCAATTGGCTATAAAACCAAACCGTCTAGAAGACGGTTCAGGCTGGTTGGGAGCCGTGTCCCGTCTCTCCAAAAACGGTGAAGATGGCTATTTGTGCAAAATGCCCGGTCAACGGGCTATATTGGTCATTTTCCCTTATAATTATATTATACCTACCTTTGCTTTATTTTATCTTTCATCCTTCAATCTTAATTTGTTGACTTCGATTTCGGTTCATGTTAAATCTTAATGCCTCCTTCAATTTCATGCTAAAACTTATATTTGATAATGATTTCATAGTAAGGAATTAACATTCAAGTTTAATTATGGTAAGCACCCCGGCCCTCTTCTATTTTGTATCTGACGTTATCTGTGTGCATACAACATGAAATGAAGCCTATGAATAATGAAAGTACTCGGAAGCGGTATACGGATTTAGTTGTCAATTGATCATCACTTAATTTGGTGAAATAGTAAGTAATAATGCTACCTAATAAGTAGGAAATTTGCAGTCTACTAAATTAGTTACATGCTAAATCAAAGAAAATGAATTTAGTTTTGCAAAATGAGGGACTAAAGAACACACAATTAAATTGATTGATGTTCAAAATTTAAAGGAAATCAAAAATTGTATCCACATTTTAAATCCACTGACTCCTTGTGAATTTGGTTACTTGCATAATGTAAATAAAGATAAACACTTATTAGAAAGTAAGTCTCGTTTAGTGGATTTTTATATTTTGCAGAGCAAGATACTTAAATATGCTGGGGACTTCACAGCAGTAGTTGCATCAATAGATGAAGTACCGAATTTGACAAACATGCACCCAATCCTGTTGTAATATTCATGCCATAGTTATTTCTGCTTTCTTATAAACTCACAAGCTGTATTTTGAGATGTAAATACAATCTTATTTGCTAGAGATAATAGGGGGAGAAAGCATCCAGATAGAGAGAGGAGCAGGGTAATCAGAGAGAGAGAGAGAGAGAGAGAGGGAGGGAGGGAGGGAGGGAGGGAGAGAGAGAGAGAGAGAGTGGTGGCCGTTGGCGTTGGAGGATGGATACTGCGACAATGGGGTTTGCTATACGGTGCTTTACGTTGGAAGATAATGAAGGACCACAGGATCGATTGAGGGAAAAGATCTTGAGAGAGAATATGAGAAACTAAAAGATTCAATACATTGACTAAATGATACAATGTTTAGGGGTATTTATACATGTGAAGGGGTGTGTCCCCTTGACTACATAACCGACGTGTCGGTTCATTAACAAACTAACATGACCCTTGACTAAACTTAAGATAATATATATACTTAGGATATAATAGATATAATATGGAAATAAGAATTATGTTATGTCTAACATTCTCCCCCTTAATTCTTGATTTCCCCAAGGTCTTCAACTCCTATGAGACGTCGCATCTCGAGAAATTTTATTCTTGGTAGTGCCTTGGTGAGTATATCTGCTTTCTGCATCTCTCCACTGATGTGATCAACTTGTATCTGCTCGTTCTCTATGCATTCTCTGATGAAGTGATACCTTATGTTGATATGCTTTGATCTTCCATGAAACACTGGGTTCTTCATAAGTTGTATTGCTGACTTGTTGTCTACTAGTAGTGTTATCTTCTTTGGTTGTTCACCCGTGAGTTCGCTGAGTACTCCTTGTAGCCATATTGCTTGACATGCTGCTGATGTAGCTGCCATAAATTCTGATTCGCATGATGATAGTGCTAATGTACTTTGCTTCTGACTTGTCCATGTGATAGGTGAATCTCTGTAGTAGAATATTGTTCCTGTTGTTCCTTTTCCATCGTCTTGGTCTCCATAACTGCTGTCGCTGTATCCAGTGATTTCTGCTTCTTTACTTTTGCTGTATTGAATTCCATAATCCAATGTGCCTTTGATGTATCTTATTAAGTGTTTGACTGCCTTCATGTGAGTTGTTTTTGGCTTTTCCATAAATTTGCTAACGTATCCAACTGCGTAAGTGATATCTGGTCTGGTATGTGTAAGATACCTTAAGCTTCCAATTAGCTTTCTATATTCTGTTTCATTGACTGGTTCACTTTCATCTTCTTTAGTGAGCTTTAGACCTGATTCCATTGCATATTTTGTTGGATTGCATTCTTCTAGTCTGGCTTCTTTAATGACTTTCTTCGCGTAGGCTGATTGCTTCAATTGTATCTTTCCTTGTGTTTGACTAACTTCTATCCCTAGATAGTAAGTGAGTGGTCCTAAATCACTCATTTCAAACTTGCCTTGCATTTCTTTCTTGAAGCTTGATATGTCCTTGATTGAACTTCCTGTCACTATTATGTCATTGACATAAACTCCTATAATTATTGTTGACTCCTTTGAAGTTCTCTTGTATACTGCTTGCTCTTGTGGACATCTTATAAATCCAATTTCCTTTAGGATGTTATTCAGCCTTATGTTCCATGCTCTTGGTGCTTGCTTCAAACCATATAGAGCTTTCTTTAGCTTGTAGACTAGATTTTCTTTTCCTTTCTTTATGAATCCATCTGGTTGTGAAACGTAGACATCTTCCTTTAATTCACCATGTAAGAATGCTGATTTTACATCTAAGTGATGTACTTGCCATCCTTTCTGTGCTGCCAATGCTAATAGTAGCCTGATTGTTTCTATTCTTGCAACTGGTGCAAAAACTTCATTGTAGTCTATACCTTCTTGTTGTACGTATCCTTTTGCTACTAATCTTTGTTCTCCATTGTTACATTCCAGTACTATTGAGCCTTTACCTTTGATGTTAACACACGATCCATCTCCAAATTTTTACGCTGCCTGCTATCTTTTCGTCTAACTCTGTGAAATAGGAGCGTCTTCCTGTCATATGATTGCTTGCACCATTGTCTAAATACCATACTTCATTTACATTTTCTTCATTGTGATAGTGTTCTGGTATTATCTTCTTTTCTTCGAGAACTACACTTTTTTCTTCACCAACTGCCATAAGTAATGTGGGATCCTCTTCTTCCATTACTAGGTGAGATTCTTCTTGCTTATTTCGAGGTTTAGGACATCTGGGAGCTATATGTCCTAAATCATTGCAATTGTAACATCTTACATTGCTGCCATCTCTTCTGGGCTTGTAACTACTATTGTCATGACGATTCTTAGTGGGATTTCGATCACTTCTCTGATCTTGATGGCTATATCTGTCAAAGCTCTTCTTCTCATATCTTTGACTCTTATTGAACTTCCTAAAGTTCTGTCAACCTCGATTCTGATTGTAGTTCTTGTAATTGCTGTTAGGTCTTCTATCTTGCCTTGTAAATAACAGCTTCTCTTGACCGGCTGGTCCATATTTCTTCTCATCTCTTGACTTAAGGCGTTCCTCATAAGCTTTAAGTCTTCCAAGCGCTTCATCTAACGTCATGGAATCTATATCTGAATATTGCTCTATGGATGCAATAATCTGTAGGAACCTTTCTGGTACGGAGTCCAGCAATTTTCGTACCAACATCGACTCTTCAATTGTCGTTCCTAGGGTTTTTGACTTTGTACTAATCGCACTTAACCTACCAGCAAACTGGTCTATGGTCTCTGTCTCTCTCATCGTAATCATCTCAAATTCTGTGCGTAATGATTGAAGTCTTGCTTTCTGGACTCGGTCAATTCCAATAAATCTTGTCTTTAATGCTTCCCAAATTTCTCTTGCTGTATTATGTGACGCCACCTGCATCCCCATATCTTCTGGAATTGCCTAGAATAGATAGGCAATCGCTGTCCTATCCTTCTTTACATCTACCGTTGACGTGCCTTCTATGGGTTCCACTACTTCCCAAAGACCATTTGCACTCAATATTGCTTTAACACGAACAGCCCAAATCGTGTAATTTGTAGATGTCAACATCGGTGTTTGGAGGCTAAAAGTGAGAGTCTCCTTCGTGACTGTCTCTTTCGATGTCGTTTCTTCGACATTGTGGGTTTAATGGGAGTCTTCTGCGGACTTTTGTTCTTCTTTTTCCCTATTGTCCAAATCTAATATGGACTACCCACGCTTCTTTAGGAACTTTGTTCAACCATTTTGTCAAACAAATTTTCGACCCCTTCTTAAAGTCGATAACGGTATTGATATTCAAAGAAAACTATATAGTTTAACAAATTTTTGATACTTTGTAAGGCCTTGAACAATAATACCAAAAGGTTTTGTCAAACTTATGTAGTCTTATAGGTTTTGATTATCAATAAATGTTCCTTTCAATATCTAAAAGTCAAATCCTTTTTGACTTAATAATCCTCCAACAATTTGATTAGTGTTCTTCTAATAACACTCAATCTATAAAACACCCTTCTAAAATAAAACAAACTCACTTTGTTTTAATAATTTTCTGACTTCAATAAAATCTTCTTTCAAATCAGTGATAAACCCGAACACTGATTAATAAACTTCTAATAATATCCCTCAATATTATAATATTTCTTGAGTTTGACTTTCAAGAAGTCAACTCCTTCTTCTTCGTGAGATACTGCCCAAATTTACAAACACTTTTGTTTGTATGATCCGATTGAAACAATATGTTCCACAATATTTCGGATTCTTTAACAAGTCTTCTAACTTGTTCTATAACTAATCGAATACGGAAAAAAAATTTCAGAAAAAAATACTTCGGTTCTTAAATCCGAAAAAAACTTTTAATCCTTAAAAATTTTGATGTTTTTAATCTATAAAATGATTCTGTTTTGTTTTGGTAATACTCGGAAACAGATTTGAAGTATTAAAACGTTTTGGTTTTATAAAATAAATTTTGGCGGGAACAAAACGATTTTTCGAACAAAACAGAGTAATTGCAAAACTTGATTTTTCTTGATCGGATTAAGTGTTTTTGTATTCGATTATGATAATTCTGATAGGCAGGGATAGATATAACCGTCTTTGATGTTTAAACGATATGTTCTTGATTCCGGTGACTCGCCGGAGAAGATGAAGTTTCGCCGGAAAAAATGGTCCGGTTCTGTTTTCTTTATCTTCGAACGGTTATAACTCTTGTGTATTGATCTTCTATCAATCCTGGATTGGCTTGTGATAATTATTCCAACGTATGATAACTTCTGCGTCGGTCTCTGTTAATCGGAGGAAAAACAGAGGATCGAACTCAATCGTCTTCTTCTTCGTGACTTCTGTAAACGATGGAACTTTTGATAAACTTGCGCTCTGATACCAAATGAAGGACCACAGGATCGATTGAGGGAAAAGATCTTGAGAGAGAATATGAGAAACTAAAAGATTCAATACATTGACTAAATGATACAATGTTTAGGGGTATTCATACATGTGAAGGGGTGTGTCCCCTTGACTACATAACCGACGTGTCGGTTCATTAACAAACTAACATGACCCTTGACTAAACTTAGGATAATATATATACTTAGGATATAATAGATATAATATGGAAATAAGAATTATGTTATGTCTAACAGATAACCTGTTAATCGATCTGTACCTTCACGCTTCCAGTTTCCACTGCTCCCGTTACTGACTTCACCGCCTCCAACGCATTTCACCATCTTAAGGTAACCCCACTCTTGATAATTATCATCTGCTTATTGTTAATTTGCGGTGTATTCTGATTCTTGACAAGTTATTGGTCTGTTTTATGGTTTTTTTTCATGTGCTGGTATCTTATTGGCTTATTTCAAAACAAGTGTGCTCATATAATCGTTAAAACAGTTTGTTTCATTTAAATTTATTTTGTGAGAATGTTGTTCCCTTTTATTTTTAAGATCATCATCAATAACTTCATCTCTTATTTGTAAATAAGGGTGAAAGAGAAGTGGCTTTGACCCGTGCAGTGAAGAAATATTAGATCAAGATCCATGGTTTTTGACAGCAAAGTGGTTTTATTTTCAGATTTGGTTTGTGTTTTGCTTATTAATGCCTACTACAGTTTTTTTTTATTTATGTTTATGTTGTTTTCTGCCTTTCTGTGATGGATGTTATGTGTAACTGGACCATGTTCACCATTTTGGCTGGTAATAATAAAATCAAAGCCTTTAGTGTGTTCAATATGTTCTTTGAATTGCTACACCGTCTATTGATATATTAGGCCATTTTTGTTACCCTGATTGTCCACATGTTGCGACGTTGATCAAAGTACTATATTCAACTTAGGTGGTTCACATGGAAATGAGTGGTAGGGTGGCTGAAAATGATGATCTATATAGAAAAATGGGTGTATTGGTTCATATGCATTTTTCAAAAACTTTTGAACGTACCTTTTCATAGTTGTTGCAAACTAGAATAGTCAATTTGGTTGGGTTGTAGGTGATATCGATGCGATGCGTCAAATACAGTTAGTGAGTTGTGGTTGAGCTGTAAAGTGAATTTCTCTATATTGTTAGATGTAATCGTATGTCTATTTGGTTGGTTGATGCCTTCTTTTTATGGATTGTGTTTGGCTTGGTGTAAGAGTTTTGTTGTTGAGAGATGATCTCACCAGAGGCCCTTTTTTTACTCACAATTACCAACTGGTTCTCAAAATCTCTTCAACTTAATGGCTTTTACTTAAGTATCCCCTTGGTACTCCATTATCAGAATTTCCCAGCTTTCCTTTGATGATTCAGCAGCAGCTATACGTGAGAAGAGTTGATCATGGACTTCCTGTTGTATAATGGCCATTGCCTGAGCATCCTTCTTCTTCTTCTTCTTCATGCTTTTGAGTTTGTTTACATTAGTTTCGGCTTCATTGACTCCTTGCTCAATCAAATCCTAGAGATCCCTTGATTATAAGAATGTTTTTACACGAATACTCCAATGCTCATACCCTTCCCCCTTGAACACAGGAATTGGGGTAGGTGCAGTGTGTAAAGTGCTTGTTTGATTGGCTCTGATACCAGTGTTGATATCAAAACTATAATAAGCTCACGAATAAACACAGAATAGGATCAAACTCAACGGCTTTTTTATTATACTGAAGTGAATGAACAAGAACTACTGCATGCTATTATATAGCCATGCTACAATGTAAACAAACTGAATTACCATAAGACTTGGACTAAACAACTTATTCAAATTCAAATTAACGTAAATAAAGAATAAAAACAGCCTTGAATATATCTTGATCCAACTGACTTCAACACGTGCATATTCTAGGGAAATAATCACGTGCATGCAGCATGGGGATATTTTGAATCATTCCTCAATATGAACAAGGTACTACATCATCATCATCATCATCCAGGTGGATTGAAACCGGAGGAGTCTTCAACATTACTCGTGTTCCATCTTTCATGGGTTTTTCAGCTTGTCAATATACTTTCCTGCTGTTATTGGTTTAGTGGAAATGTAATCAAGAAATTCACCAAAGCTCCCTTCTTTGTAGGCAACAGGGTGTTGTTCATCAACTAGCTCCAGTGCGGGTCCTACCTTTTTATCTAAATGCATACTATGAAGACTTGCAATTGAAAACCGCTTCCTTTGCACGTCGAGAATCGCTCTGTGTGGGATACTCTTGTATCTACCATTGCTAATCACTTCGAATTGATCCCCCAATTGAACTATGAGGGCACCTTGTATGAATGGAACAGGGTGCCATTTTTTGTCATGGTCCCTGATCTCAAGTCCTTGAAGGCTTTGATGTAGTATGGTGAGGGTACCATAGTCAGTGTGTGGTGGCATCCCTAGCGCAAGATCTGGCTCGGGGCAAGACGGGTAGCAGTTCACGGCCATGACTTGAGAACCTTGTTTGATATCATCATTTAGGTAATTGGCATATAAGCCTAGGCTCTCTAGAACCATTGTTGTTAGCTTCTTGTGTAGTACGTTCACGGCGTTTGCATAGCTTCCCATCTTCTCTCTGTATGAATTAACATAAGTGATACAAAGTTAGTTAAATGTTGCGTGCCATTTTCGGTAAAAGAAATAAAGTTGGTAATTAAGGTTGATAATTACTTGTAAGTTGAGGATTGGATGGCCATAAATGGATCCATTCTGATATTGGATTAGCATAATGCTTGATGAAGTCTCTCCAGTACAACACTTTATCCATCTCATGATTAATACTAGTGCCATATCTTACAGGCTTGTGAACATCGACCGAAGCGAAACGCATCTTCTCCTCACTTGGCAAATCAAAGAATTCTTCAGCAGAGTTTAGTGCATCTTTCATGACCGAGGTAGGAATTCCATGGTTAATCACCTTCATTTGTAAACAATATTGTTGTTCGTCAGAGGAAAATATATATAATTTCAAAGGTAGATGTATGCATGCATGCATGCATTAAGTTTATTATTATTATTATTATTATTATTATTATTATTATTATTATTATTATTATTATTATATATAATGACAAATAGGTATGTACCTGAAAGAAGCCAAGGTGGTTGCAGGCAGCTTGAACTTGATGAATGAGTTGGGACCTGTGTGAAGGGTGTCCATCATGGAAAGGTCAATGACAGGGAGGTTGGTAGAAAAGTGGTCAACAGGAGTAGACTTTGGTCGTTGGGAAGGAGGAAGAACATAAGATTCAGGTATATTTTGTTGGCAAAGTGCCATAACACTAGTAAATGAAGTATCTTCCATGTCCTCTGTTTTTATTGTTACTAATGGTTGGTTAATTTTGGTATGAATCTTGTAGTTTTTATAAGCTAACAATAAGCTTGACACCATGACTATTGTATAGTGTCTACGTAGTCATACAATGAATCTCAAAGAAGAATTGATATCACGACGTTAATCGGCCGGAAAGTAGGCTTCTCATTTTTTTATTAATTAATTTTTGGCTATTCAGTTTCTACGTAATCGTACAATGAATCTTCTTCTAAGAGGGTGTTTCGGGTCCATTCCTGCGTTTTCAGTGTGACTTCTAGCGGTTTCACATCTCCTCCATGGATACACGTGCATCTCCTCCATTGATATACTATATTATTCTTCTGTCCAATACTTATAGCCTAGTTGGTTGAGGGCCTAAGGTTTTTATAGGAGGCTTGGGTTCAATTACCACTAGCTACATTTGGAGGACATTAAGAGAAATGAGGGATGACTCCTAACCTATGGTTAGGAGTTTTGAGTCCTGATCTCGCCCGGGTTTTACCGGTTCTCCACAGCGGGTTTTCGGATGGGTGGGGGATCGGGTTTTCCCCGGTTCGGAAACCTCGTGGGCAAGCCTGGCTACCCTGGCCAGCCACTTGCATATCCTGGGGTGGGGGGGGGGGGTTCTTGGGTTCGCCAGTTTAAGGGTTTCATGGGTAGTCGGACAGAAACATTTCGTTGGCCGTTCAAAAAAAAAATGTTATTCTTCTGTTCGATTATATGGTAAAGGGTGAATGGAGCAAATTTTCAATGAAAGTGGTGGCTAAATGGTTGCAAATTTTCAATAAAAGTGGTGGCTAAATGGTAGTAAATTTTCAATGAAAGTTGTGGCTAAATAGTAGTAAATTCTCAATGAAAGCGGTAACTAAATGGTTGCAGACTAAATGGTACCAAAACGGTTACAAAAAAAAGTGTAAATTTCAATAAAAATGGCGTCTAAATGGTGGTAATATTGGTGGCTAAATGGTACCAAAACCGTAGCAAAAGACTTTACTAAAATATTGTAGGAGCGGTTGCAAATATTTTAACCGTTTTTTTGGTGACAAAAATATGGTAGCAAAATACAAAAGTGGTAGCTATTTGGTGATATTAGGGCAACAGAGACGTGTGTTTTTACTACCTCATTCTCGGTTGCAAAATAGTGGCTACAGAGCAATTGCTACCGTTGTGTAACAGAAAATGTGGTGACAAAAGCCTAATTTTCTAGTAGTGTACGGGTTGGTGGTGGCGTGAAAAGTTTTACTTATTAATTACAATCATTCATGATCCAACAACCAATCGCAACAATGTACCTCCCCCTCGCCTTTTGCCTTACGCCAGTGAATATCTTCAAGCCCCAAGGGGCCACGCCCTATACGCGGTTCACACCCCCTTTCAGTTATATGCCCCACATAGTCATCACACAGTGTGCTCTTAAAAAAATCTCTGAAACTATACTATAGTTACGGACACGTGTTAAGCATGCAGATTTTTTTTTGCCACTCATTTGGATCTACGCTACCTTTGGTTTGGTTCCTACCTTATACCTTTACATCTCATCTTTGAAGCTCTAATGCGACGCGATAGCCGCTACGTATTGGTTTTAACCCTATTATTAATATTATTATGGTGGCTTCCTCCGATCAAAAGTGAGTTTATAATTATATTATACCTACCTTTGCTTTATTTTATCTTTCATCCTTCAATCTTAATTAATTTGTTGATTTCGATTTCAGTTCATGTTAAATCTTAATGCCTCCTTCAATTTCATGCTAAAACTTATATTTGATAATGATTTCATAGTAAGGAATTAACATTCAAGTTTAATTATGGTAAGCACCCCGGCCCTCTTCTATTTTGTATCTGACGTTATCTGTGTGCATACAACATGAAATGAAGCCTATGAATAATGAAAGTACTCGGAAGCGGTATACGGATTTAGTTGTCAATTCATCATCACTTAATTAATTTGGTGAAATAGTAAGTAATAATGCTAACTAATAAGTAGGAACTTTGCAGTCTACTAAATTAGTTACATGCTAAATCAAAGAAAATGAATTTAGTTTTGCAAAATGAGGGACTAAAGAACACACAATTAAATTGATTGATGTTCAAAATTTAAAGGAAATCAAAAATTGTATCCACTTTTTAAATCCAATGACTCCTTGTGAATTTGGTTACTTGCAAGTTGCATCAATAGATGATGTACTGAATTTTGAGATGTAAATATAATCTTATTGATCTTTTTTCTTTATGCATTTACACAATGAGAGTTGGCTCTCGAAGAACCTTGCAGATATGTCGATGAGCGACATCGACATCGTTACGAGGTTAATAATGGTATTGTGGTCGATTCTTTTTTGGTCACATGTTCTACTATGTTTTTCCAGTGTCATGTAGGTGAATTTCTGAAGTTGTTGGAGATCTAGAAAAAAAACGGCTTAAGATTCGTGGGGAAGGATGAAAGTGGTCAACATATGGAGGTTCGTTTTACCATACACACTTGATTTTTGCTATACTAGATAGTTGGATAATTTTGAGAACTAAAATTAGATTTGAAATTTATATACTAAAAGGAAAACGTCAGTGGGTAAATTGTTAGATCTAGGCCCTCCATTTCTGATCTACGGTTCTCCTTCATCTGAGACAACTTCTTGCCATGTTTCTTCTGACTTTACATGTGCTCTTGCTAGAGATAATAGGGTGAGAAAGCATCCAGATAGAGAGAGGGGCAGGGTAAGCGGGAGAAGAGAGAGAGAAAGAGTGGTGGCCGTCGGCGTTGGAGGATGGATGCTGCGACAATGGGGTTAGCTATAAGGTGCTTTACGTTGGAAAATAACCTGTTAATCGATTTGTACCTTCACGCTTCCAGTTTCCACTGCTCCCGTTACTGACTTCACCGCCTCCAACGCATTTCACCATCTTAAGGTAACCCCACTCCTGATAATTATCATCTGCTTATTGTTAATTTGCGGTGTATTCTGATTCTTGACAAGTTATTGGTCTGTTTTATGGTTTTTTTTCATGTGCTGGTATCTTATTGACTTATTTCAAAACAAGTGTGCTCATATAATCGTTAAAACAGTTTGTTTCATTTAAATTTATTTTGTGAGAATGTTGTTCCCTTTTATTTTTAAGATCATCATCAATA
Source organism: Ambrosia x helenae (assembly GCA_030844895.1). Classification (NCBI taxonomy): domain Eukaryota; kingdom Viridiplantae; phylum Streptophyta; class Magnoliopsida; order Asterales; family Asteraceae; genus Ambrosia; species Ambrosia x helenae. The sequence continues at coordinate 168,256 of JAUTDX010000016.1, forward strand.
ACTTCATCTCTTATTTGTAAATAAGGGTGAAAGAGAAGTGGCTTTGACCCGTGCAGTGAAGAAATATTAGATCAAGATCCATGGTTTTGTTGGACATAATATTTGATATTATCCTAAGTATGGGTTATTAGTGTATATCCTAAGTATTATATTAGTTTGTTATATGGTAGTTATTTAGTGAACCATCATGTCGGTTCATCAAAGGCCATCACACCCTTTCATTATGTACTAGAAGGAATGTCCGCGCGTTGCCGCGAGTACTTTTGACTTACGCTGCACGATGGGTTTCAGGTAGCACGTTGTGACAGGAGACTATCTATATAGAAAACCAAAAAGTCTGTACAAAATATATAGATAGTGTTTTCATGGGTACACGCGGGGGTTTTTCGTGTTGCGGCAGGGATGACGAACGTATATGGTTAATGCGCAAATATTGATTGTATAAAAGTTTCAAACAAAATTTATAATTAACAACAATAGCATTTAACATAATAAAATACATTATATAATAACATCTACCCTATGCGTTCGATTTCTTGTTTTGCTTAAAAGCGTGTGGCAACCGGTCGGACGAATACTCGCAACCTTCTCCGTTAGCTCATCTATTTTTCCAGTGATGTGTTGATCATATGAGATGACTTCGTCCACCATTTTACGTAAACGGTTACGGCATTGTGTTTCACTTGGACTTGCCACTCTTCACACTAACCCCGCGTTACGACGCGGATCCAGCATGTGCAAATGGGTTGGCCTTTTCCTTTCTCTTGTGTGAAAACTCTAAGTGCAAATAAAAAGTTTATATGAAAGTATAAAGTAACAAAACGTAGGAAAAAAATAAAATTAAAATAGCGATTATCATTACCTTTGTCCACCACGCGTAAATCACCATCCTCCAACGTGTCAAAATCCCGCACCAACTCACAGTTGTCAACAACTTCATCATAAAACCTTTTATTCATTTCCCTACCAACTAAAATATTATCCCTAATTGTTCATGGTTGAATCCAAGCACTTGGTGGTACAAACACTTTTGTTCCAAACACTTTAATCCGCCCACCTGAGACCCTAGGAATCTCACCTAAAGTGCTACACAATAAGCTTGATTTCCCAGCTCCAAGTCGACCCACAAAATGGCCAATAAGCAAAAGCTAGGGTTATTGATGTGAAAAAATATTCATATAACTTTTAAGTTTGAATTAACTATGTTTGACCTCTAAAGTCAAATAAGTAAATAAACTGCCAATAAGCATACCTGAGAACCTTCATCCTGGTTCCATTTGGAATTGCAACCAGGTACTTTGGGTTCTTCTTTCTTTTGCTTTTCAATTAACTCTACAAGTCTTTTCGGTAGCCAGTAGGCAGTTCAAGAACATTACATCGAGACCACTAACACCTAATTGTACACACGGTGCCTATTAGATTCTATGTAACCTCAAATTTGTATCGACACCAATTGGTCCATTTCAAGTTATCATCGTTAAGGAGCACGATGTAAACAAGTAATTTGGTAGTGTGGTTTATTTTCATTAAATTCACAAATCAGCAGCATCAAAAACAGGATATATAATCTGTGATGAGATCACAAATAAGCATGTAATGAGTCACAATAACAAATAGATGATTTTTTTTTCCCTTGAAATAAAGGTCATCAAAAAAAAAAAATTAGTGTGCATTTGTTTTATTGTTGTTGCAGCCAATGTTTTAAAACCGAACCGTTGGCTCCAACAACTAATACGGTACACTTGGTTTTAGAAACTGGTATGTCGGATATGGGTGTATACAAGCATTGGCCGTTTCAAGCACTCTTTCTTTACAGTAATAAGGAAAAGAACTCATTATCAAAAAAATTCTCCAAGAACCCAAAGAAAAAAAAGGAAATTTCTAATATAAAGAAGAAAAGAAAATCCTTGATTTACACGTTACTTATGAGATACATCTTATAACTTTGTATGTACCTGGCAGTGTCTGAATGGATTAAGTAATCAAAGTACAAAAATCGGTGCATTTGATGGACAGTCTTCCCTTGTTGTGAATGTCTAGAAGAGTTATCATGTCTATACTTAGCCTATTTTTAGGCTTATATCTTTTATTTCTGAAAACCAAAAATCCAATAGTTTGGCATAATCAGGATACATCCAATACACATATTGATTAACCAAATTATATAAGTAGCTACATACATTGCTTGTGATACATCAAAACGGGAACACTAAAACCTTTTTCACCAAATTAAAAATAAACCTGGTACAAGAAAAGAAGTAGTCCATGAGCAAAATGAACCCATCTTGGTAGTGGAGAATCCAAATGAGGTGAATATAGCTAGAAAATGCCCACATATAAAATAGAAGTAAGTCTAAAGTGCAGCACATAAAAACTTGACACTTAAGAGTTAAGAGACAATTTTAATCACCATAAATATTTAAAAGAAAGCCGTAGTCACATTAGAATATATTCTGCCAGAAGAATACTTTAAAAACGTGACACTTAATGGGCGCTGACGAAAGCGGCCAATTCTCAGTTAAATCCTTCAGAAAACTATTAATCGGCCAAGAGTCTGAAGCATCCATATCCAAGTTCAAGTGGGAGTGTGGGATAGGATGGTGTCATAGTGTGGCATTCCGAATTTCTTTGCCTTTAGCTTGAGGGATGTCATGGAGTTGCATAAAGTTCAAGGCCTTTCGCCAACTCGTAAAGAGATTGTGAGAGGGTGATGGTAGTTTGTTGTTGGAGGTTATGGAAAGCTAGAAACGAACGGGTTTTTGAGAATAAAGACGCCAAGGTTGTGGAGGTTGCCGCGGATGTAAAGGCTCTCTCTTTTTTATGGTATAGTAATAGGCATGCTAGTAAAGGTGTGGATTGGAAATCATGGTGTAATTTGTATATGAAGTAAGTTGGTTTGCGGCCCTCCTTTCCGCCTTGGAAAGTAGGTGGTTTTCGCGGTTTTGTTGAATGAAGTTCACTTTTCAAAAAAAAAAAAAAGGAAAAGAAACTTTCAGCGGGCGTTATCTGTGTGCATACAACATTAAATGAAGTCTATGAATTATGAAAGTACTCGGAAGCGGTATATGGATTTAGTTGTGAATTGATCTATTAGCAATACGTAAATCGTGGCAATGATTTGCGTATTTATGTCCGCCATTAATTGTATAGTAATTGTAATTTATCATGTATTATTTCCTTTCCATATATTTGTCTAGTGTAGGTTGTGTATATTGTATATGCTTGTGAATACTAAAACTTGAGAGATTGAGTCTATATACCATAGTCTTCATACTTTACATGATCATCGCTTAATTTGATGAAATAGTAAGTAATAAAAAATTATCACACTAAAGGTATTCCTTTAGACTATCCGTTGTGGGTAGAGGTGAGTGAAAAATTTATCGAATAATATTGTGTCACGTCAATGCTTAGTTGGCACTGGGTAGCGGCCGGCGGTCGCTCGCTAGAGGGTGTTATGGGTCAAGGTGAGTGAGGTATTTTTTTTTTTTTTACCAAATGTATTTAATTTTTTTACCACAATTTTTTAAAACTAAAATAAAAATAAAACAAACGGTACACTAAAAAATAAAACAAAAGTTACATTAAAATAATTAAAAAAAAACCATTACATTAAAAAAAAATTACACTAAAAAAAGGAAACTACACTAAAATAAAAAAAAAACATAACGTAGGCCCGAGCGTAACATTTTCCACGCCGAAACGTGGTTAAAGTTATGGCCAACCGTCCGAAGGTACTCCACTTTGGCGAAGGCGACGAGCACGTCATCGGTTTCGTCGGGCATATCCTCCTTCAACGCTTTGTACGCGGTTTCAAAGCGTTTACACTTCGATTTCATGTCCTCGAACTTGTGGGGAGATGGAGTCATTGGTACGGGTGGTACCCCCTATAAGGGTACCAAACTCGGCCAAAACCCGGTGCCACTGTGGGCCGCGAGTCACGTATCCACGCCTTGACGAAGCAGCGTCCCCGTGGACTTGTTGGTACGCGAGCATGAGTGCTAACTCCTCCTCCTTCTCAGTCCACTGCACCATGATGATAAAGTTTGGTTTGAAAATTGAAGGTTTTAGGGTTTAAGTATGAAAAAGAAGAAGATGGGTTGTGTTTGTGAAGAAGAAAATGGTTGGGTAAAATACATAGAGGGGGTAATTAATTTGGTGAGTGAATTTAATTTTTGAATTTTAAAAGACTAGCCAGCCCGCTAACGGACGCGAGCTGGCTCACGTCCCATCGCTCGCTGACAGCTTCACGTGAAGATGTTGTGGACACCGCTAGCCACGTGTACAAAGTTGTGACTCGCGACAGGCTGCTCTCGGGCCACATCGGATAGTCTTATAGGCATGGGGGGCAAGTGTCCACCGTAGACAAATGAGTGAATGAGCTAGGAAATTTATTACTATGCCTTTTAGGTTTTAAGTCAAAATATTGTTTTTATATTTATTTTATTCCATGGTTACCAGAGGCCAACTAAAGTGAGGAAGAAAAAAGAGAGCCTCTTAATATTTGGTTGTTCAAACCTTTCTTTTCTTAATTGATTTTTATTGTTTAAATTTGTTTAGTGGCAATTCTTTTTTGCTTTTTTCTTCACTAAAACTAATCAAGTGAAAATAACTAGTGATCTATTAAAATTAACTTGTTTGCTTATTTTGGTTATTCTACTGTTAGGAGTTATAGAACAATGTTTACAACGGTGTTATTTCTAACATAACCCGAATCAGATCTGGTTTATTTTTTGCCCCCCGTTCAAAACATTTCTGTATCCGCCACTACTTATAGGCTTGTAGCCACATTTTAAATCCACTGATTCCTTGTGAATTTGGTTACTTGCATAATGTAAACAAAGATAAACACTTATTAGAAAGTAAGTCTAGTGGATTTTTATATCTTGCAGATCAAGATACTTAAATATGCTGGGGACTTCACAGCAGTAGTTGCATCAATAGATGATGTACTGAATTTTGAGATGTAAATATAATCTTATTGATCTTTTTTCTTTATGCATATACACAATGAGAGTTGGCTCTCGAAGAACCTTGCTGCAAACATCTGATTGTATAATTATAGTTATATAATTATATATCAAGATACTTAAATATGTCTAGTTTAGTTTAGTGGATTTTTATTTCTTGCAGAGCAAGATACTTAAATATGCTGGGACTTCACAGCAGTAGTTGCATCAATAGATGAAGTACTGAATTTGACAAACATGCACCCAATCCTGTTGTAATATTCATGCCATAGTTATTTCTGCTTTCTTATAAACTCATAAGCTGTATTTTGAGATGTAAATACAATCTGGCATAGTGGCATACATGTAAAATATAGTTATAACTTCATTTTCCGTATCCGGAACTTTGTTAATCTAGACAACTTCTTGTGTAGTTGTGTGTGTTGGTTTAGGCCCCAAACTCTCACACACAACACACACTAAAAACTCTCTGTATGTGAAGTTGAAGAATATAAAAAAAGAAATGAAAAGCTGCTATCTTTATTAAATGGAAGTAGCTATATATACATCCTAAGATCCAACGTAAACAAACAAAGTCCACCGTAAATAGTGGAGTCAAACAATAATAATCAAACTACTGCATTCAAAACGTGGCTCCTAAACATGGGTAAAATCCCTTTATTCTAGCTTGACTTGATCCACCACCACTTGACCCGTTAGTTGTTGACCCAAAAACCATGACCCGAAAATCGTGACGACCCATAAACCAACCGGTTAACTCAACAGTGTGGTTAAGTTGTTGAAGCATATTAATTGCTCTTATATATATCCAACAAGAAATTTTTATTGAGCGTAATACAAGAGACAAAACTAGTTAAGTCTAAACATACATTAGGACCTAATAAAACATAAAGTTGATCGTTGAACGAGGTACTACATCATCATCATCCAGTTGGATCCAAACCGTAGGAGTCTTCAACATCACTAATGTGCCATCTTTCATTGGTTTTTCAGCTTGTCAATATACTTGCCTTCTGTTATTGGTTTAGTGGAAATGTAATCAAGAAATTCACCAAAGCTCCCTTCTTTGTAGGCAACAGGGTGTTGTTCATCAACTAGCTCCGGTGCGGGTCCTACCTTTTTATCTAAATGCATACTATGAAGACTTGCAATTGAAAACCGCTTCCTTTGCACGTCGAGAATTGCTCTATGTGGGATACTCTTGTATCTACCATTGCTAATCACTTCGAATTGATCCCCCAACTGAACTATGAGGGCACCTTGTATGAATGGAACAGGGTGCCATTTTTTGTCATGGTCCCTGATCTCAAGTCCTTGAAGGCTTTGATGTAGTATGGTGAGGGTACCATAGTCAGTGTGTGGTGGCATCCCTAGCGCAAGATCTGGCTCGGGGCAAGACGGGTAGCAGTTCACGGCCATGACTTGAGAACCTTGTTTGATATCATCATTTAGGTAATTGGCATATAAGCCTAGGCTCTCTAGAACCATTGTTGTTAGCTTCTTGTGTAGTACGTTCACGGCGTTTGCATAGCTTCCCATCTTCTCTCTGTATGAATTAACATAAGTGATACAAAGTTAGTTAAATGTTGCGTGCCATTTTCGGTAAAAGAAATAAAGTTGGTAATTAAGGTTGATAATTACTTGTAAGTTGGAGGATTGGATGGCCATAAATGGATCCATTCTGATATTGGATTAGCATAATGCTTGATGAAGTCTCTCCAGTACAACACTTTATCCATCTCATGATTAATACTAGTGCCATATCTTACAGGCTTGTGAACATCGACCGAAGCGAAACGCATCTTCTCCTCACTTGGCAAATCAAAGAATTCTTCAGCAGAGTTTAGTGCATCTTTCATGACCGAGGTAGGAATTCCATGGTTAATCACCTTCATTTGTAAACAATATTGTTGTTCGTCAGAGGAAAATATATATAATTTCAAAGGTAGATGTATGCATGCATGCATGCATTAAGTTTATTATTATTATTATTATTATTATTATTATTATTATTATTATTATTATTATTATTATATATAATGACAAATAGGTATGTACCTGAAAGAAGCCAAGGTGGTTGCAGGCAGCTTGAACTTGATGAATGAGTTGGGACCTGTGTGAAGGGTGGTCCATCATGGAAAGGTCAATGACAGGGAGGTTGGTAGAAAAGTGGTCAACAGGAGTAGACTTTGGTCGTTGGGAAGGAGGAAGAACATAAGATTCAGGTATATTTTGTTGGCAAAGTGCCATAACACTAGTAAATGAAGTATCTTCCATGTCCTCTGTTTTTATTGTTACTAATGGTTGGTTAATTTTGGTATGAATCTTGTAGTTTTTATAAGCTAACAATAAGCTTGACACCATGACTATTGTATAGTGTCTACGTAGTCATACAATGAATCTCAAAGAAGAATTGATATCACGACGTTAATCGGCCGGAAAGTAGGCTTCTCATTTTTTTATTAATTAATTTTTGGCTATTCAGTTTCTACGTAATCGTACAATGAATCTTCTTCTAAGAGGGTGTTTCGGGTCCATTCCTGCGTTTTCAGTGTGACTTCTAGCGGTTTCACATCTCCTCCATGGATACACGTGCATCTCCTCCATTGATATACTATATTATTCTTCTGTCCAATACTTATAGCCTAGTTGGTTGAGGGCCTAAGGTTTTTATAGGAGGCTTGGGTTCAATTACACTAGCTACATTTGGAGGACATTAAGAGAAATGAGGGATGACTCCTAACCTATGGTTAGGAGTTTGAGTCCTGATCTCGCCCGGGTTTTACCGGTTCTCCACAGCGGGTTTTCGGATGGGTGGGGGATCGGGTTTTCCCCGGTTCGGAAACCTCGTGGGCAAGCCTGGCTACCCTGGCCAGCCACTTGCATAGTCCTGGGGTGGGGGGGGGGGGGTTCTTGGGTTCGCCAGTTTAAGGGTTTCATGGGTAGTCGGACAGAAACATTTCGTTGGCCGTTCAAAAAAAAAATGTTATTCTTCTGTTCGATTATATGGTAAAGGGTGAATGGAGCAAATTTTCAATGAAAGTGGTGGCTAAATGGTTGCAAATTTTCAATAAAAGTGGTGGCTAAATGGTAGTAAATTTTCAATGAAAGTTGTGGCTAAATAGTAGTAAATTCTCAATGAAAGCGGTAACTAAATGGTTGCAGACTAAATGGTACCAAAACGGTTACAAAAAAAAGTGTAAATTTCAATAAAAATGGCGTCTAAATGGTGGTAATATTGGTGGCTAAATGGTACCAAAACCGTAGCAAAAGACTTTACTAAAATATTGTAGGAGCGGTTGCAAATATTTTAACCGTTTTTTTGGTGACAAAAATATGGTAGCAAAATACAAAAGTGGTAGCTATTTGGTGATATTAGGGCAACAGAGACGTGTGTTTTTACTACCTCATTCTCGGTTGCAAAATAGTGGCTACAGAGCAATTGCTACCGTTGTGTAACAGAAAATGTGGTGACAAAAGCCTAATTTTCTAGTAGTGTACGGGTTGGTGGTGGCGTGAAAAGTTTTACTTATTAATTACAATCATTCATGATCCAACAACCAATCGCAACAATGTACCTCCCCTCGCCTTTTGCCTTACGCCAGTGAATATCTTCAAGCCCCAAGGGGCCACGCCCTATACGCGGTTCACACCCCCTTTCAGTTATATGCCCCACATAGTCATCACACAGTGTGCTCTTAAAAAAATCTCTGAAACTATACTATAGTTACGGACACGTGTTAAGCATGCAGATTTTTTTTTGCCACTCATTTGGATCTACGCTACCTTTGGTTTGGTTCCTACCTTATACCTTTACATCTCATCTTTGAAGCTCTAATGCGACGCGATAGCCGCTACGTATTGGTTTTAACCCTATTATTAATATTATTATGGTGGCTTCCTCCGATCAAAAGTGAGTTTATAATTATATTATACCTACCTTTGCTTTATTTTATCTTTCATCCTTCAATCTTAATTAATTTGTTGATTTCGATTTCAGTTCATGTTAAATCTTAATGCCTCCTTCAATTTCATGCTAAAACTTATATTTGATAATGATTTCATAGTAAGGAATTAACATTCAAGTTTAATTATGGTAAGCACCCCGGCCCTCTTCTATTTTGTATCTGACGTTATCTGTGTGCATACAACATGAAATGAAGCCTATGAATAATGAAAGTACTCGGAAGCGGTATACGGATTTAGTTGTCAATTCATCATCACTTAATTAATTTGGTGAAATAGTAAGTAATAATGCTAACTAATAAGTAGGAACTTTGCAGTCTACTAAATTAGTTACATGCTAAATCAAAGAAAATGAATTTAGTTTTGCAAAATGAGGGACTAAAGAACACACAATTAAATTGATTGATGTTCAAAATTTAAAGGAAATCAAAAATTGTATCCACTTTTTAAATCCAATGACTCCTTGTGAATTTGGTTACTTGCAAGTTGCATCAATAGATGATGTACTGAATTTTGAGATGTAAATATAATCTTATTGATCTTTTTTCTTTATGCATTTACACAATGAGAGTTGGCTCTCGAAGAACCTTGCAGATATGTCGATGAGCGACATCGACATCGTTACGAGGTTAATAATGGTATTGTGGTCGATTCTTTTTTGGTCACATGTTCTACTATGTTTTTCCAGTGTCATGTAGGTGAATTTCTGAAGTTGTTGGAGATCTAGAAAAAAAACGGCTTAAGATTCGTGGGGAAGGATGAAAGTGGTCAACATATGGAGGTTCGTTTTACCATACACACTTGATTTTTGCTATACTAGATAGTTGGATAATTTTGAGAACTAAAATTAGATTTGAAATTTATATACTAAAAGGAAAACGTCAGTGGGTAAATTGTTAGATCTAGGCCCTCCATTTCTGATCTACGGTTCTCCTTCATCTGAGACAACTTCTTGCCATGTTTCTTCTGACTTTACATGTGCTCTTGCTAGAGATAATAGGGTGAGAAAGCATCCAGATAGAGAGAGGGGCAGGGTAAGCGGGAGAAGAGAGAGAGAAAGAGTGGTGGCCGTCGGCGTTGGAGGATGGATGCTGCGACAATGGGGTTAGCTATAAGGTGCTTTACGTTGGAAAATAACCTGTTAATCGATTTGTACCTTCACGCTTCCAGTTTCCACTGCTCCCGTTACTGACTTCACCGCCTCCAACGCATTTCACCATCTTAAGGTAACCCCACTCCTGATAATTATCATCTGCTTATTGTTAATTTGCGGTGTATTCTGATTCTTGACAAGTTATTGGTCTGTTTTATGGTTTTTTTTCATGTGCTGGTATCTTATTGACTTATTTCAAAACAAGTGTGCTCATATAATCGTTAAAACAGTTTGTTTCATTTAAATTTATTTTGTGAGAATGTTGTTCCCTTTTATTTTTAAGATCATCATCAATAACTTCATCTCTTATTTGTAAATAAGGGTGAAAGAGAAGTGGCTTTGACCCGTGCAGTGAAGAAATATTAGATCAAGATCCATGGTTTTGTTGGACATAATATTTGATATTATCCTAAGTATGGGTTATTAGTGTATATCCTAAGTATTATATTAGTTTGTTATATGGTAGTTATTTAGTGAACCATCATGTCGGTTCATCAAAGGCCATCACACCCTTTCATTATGTACTAGAAGGAATGTCCGCGCGTTGCCGCGAGTACTTTTGACTTACGCTGCACGATGGGTTTCAGGTAGCACGTTGTGACAGGAGACTATCTATATAGAAAACCAAAAAGTCTGTACAAAATATATAGATAGTGTTTTCATGGGTACACGCGGGGGTTTTTCGTGTTGCGGCAGGGATGACGAACGTATATGGTTAATGCGCAAATATTGATTGTATAAAAGTTTCAAACAAAATTTATAATTAACAACAATAGCATTTAACATAATAAAATACATTATATAATAACATCTACCCTATGCGTTCGATTTCTTGTTTTGCTTAAAAGCGTGTGGCAACCGGTCGGACGAATACTCGCAACCTTCTCCGTTAGCTCATCTATTTTTCCAGTGATGTGTTGATCATATGAGATGACTTCGTCCACCATTTTACGTAAACGGTTACGGCATTGTGTTTCACTTGGACTTGCCACTCTTCACACTAACCCCGCGTTACGACGCGGATCCAGCATGTGCAAATGGGTTGGCCTTTTCCTTTCTCTTGTGTGAAAACTCTAAGTGCAAATAAAAAGTTTATATGAAAGTATAAAGTAACAAAACGTAGGAAAAAAATAAAATTAAAATAGCGATTATCATTACCTTTGTCCACCACGCGTAAATCACCATCCTCCAACGTGTCAAAATCCCGCACCAACTCACAGTTGTCAACAACTTCATCATAAAACCTTTTATTCATTTCCCTACCAACTAAAATATTATCCCTAATTGTTCATGGTTGAATCCAAGCACTTGGTGGTACAAACACTTTTGTTCCAAACACTTTAATCCGCCCACCTGAGACCCTAGGAATCTCACCTAAAGTGCTACACAATAAGCTTGATTTCCCAGCTCCAAGTCGACCCACAAAATGGCCAATAAGCAAAAGCTAGGGTTATTGATGTGAAAAAATATTCATATAACTTTTAAGTTTGAATTAACTATGTTTGACCTCTAAAGTCAAATAAGTAAATAAACTGCCAATAAGCATACCTGAGAACCTTCATCCTGGTTCCATTTGGAATTGCAACCAGGTACTTTGGGTTCTTCTTTCTTTTGCTTTTCAATTAACTCTACAAGTCTTTTCGGTAGCCAGTAGGCAGTTCAAGAACATTACATCGAGACCACTAACACCTAATTGTACACACGGTGCCTATTAGATTCTATGTAACCTCAAATTTGTATCGACACCAATTGGTCCATTTCAAGTTATCATCGTTAAGGAGCACGATGTAAACAAGTAATTTGGTAGTGTGGTTTATTTTCATTAAATTCACAAATCAGCAGCATCAAAAACAGGATATATAATCTGTGATGAGATCACAAATAAGCATGTAATGAGTCACAATAACAAATAGATGATTTTTTTTTCCCTTGAAATAAAGGTCATCAAAAAAAAAAAATTAGTGTGCATTTGTTTTATTGTTGTTGCAGCCAATGTTTTAAAACCGAACCGTTGGCTCCAACAACTAATACGGTACACTTGGTTTTAGAAACTGGTATGTCGGATATGGGTGTATACAAGCATTGGCCGTTTCAAGCACTCTTTCTTTACAGTAATAAGGAAAAGAACTCATTATCAAAAAAATTCTCCAAGAACCCAAAGAAAAAAAAGGAAATTTCTAATATAAAGAAGAAAAGAAAATCCTTGATTTACACGTTACTTATGAGATACATCTTATAACTTTGTATGTACCTGGCAGTGTCTGAATGGATTAAGTAATCAAAGTACAAAAATCGGTGCATTTGATGGACAGTCTTCCCTTGTTGTGAATGTCTAGAAGAGTTATCATGTCTATACTTAGCCTATTTTTAGGCTTATATCTTTTATTTCTGAAAACCAAATCCAATAGTTTGGCATAATCAGGATACATCCAATACACATATTGATTAACCAAATTATATAAGTAGCTACATACATTGCTTGTGATACATCAAAACGGGAACACTAAAACCTTTTTCACCAAATTAAAAATAAACCTGGTACAAGAAAAGAAGTAGTCCATGAGCAAAATGAACCCATCTTGGTAGTGGAGAATCCAAATGAGGTGAATATAGCTAGAAAATGCCCACATATAAAATAGAAGTAAGTCTAAAGTGCAGCACATAAAAACTTGACACTTAAGAGTTAAGAGACAATTTTAATCACCATAAATATTTAAAAGAAAGCCGTAGTCACATTAGAATATATTCTGCCAGAAGAATACTTTAAAAACGTGACACTTAATGGGGCGCTGACGAAAGCGGCCAATTCTCAGTTAAATCCTTCAGAAAACTATTAATCGGCCAAGAGTCTGAAGCATCCATATCCAAGTTCAAGTGGGAGTGTGGGATAGGATGGTGTCATAGTGTGGCATTCCGAATTTCTTTGCCTTTAGCTTGAGGGATGTCATGGAGTTGCATAAAGTTCAAGGCCTTTCGCCAACTCGTAAAGAGATTGTGAGAGGGGTGATGGTAGTTTGTTGTTGGAGGTTATGGAAAGCTAGAAACGAACGGGTTTTTGAGAATAAAGACGCCAAGGTTGTGGAGGTTGCCGCGGATGTAAAGGCTCTCTCTTTTTTATGGTATAGTAATAGGCATGCTAGTAAAGGTGTGGATTGGAAATCATGGTGTAATTTGTATATGAAGTAAGTTGGTTTGCGGCCCTCCTTTCCGCCTTGGAAAGTAGGTGGTTTTCGCGGTTTTGTTGAATGAAGTTCACTTTTCAAAAAAAAAAAAAAGGAAAAGAAACTTTCAGCGGGCGTTATCTGTGTGCATACAACATTAAATGAAGTCTATGAATTATGAAAGTACTCGGAAGCGGTATATGGATTTAGTTGTGAATTGATCTATTAGCAATACGTAAATCGTGGCAATGATTTGCGTATTTATGTCCGCCATTAATTGTATAGTAATTGTAATTTATCATGTATTATTTCCTTTCCATATATTTGTCTAGTGTAGGTTGTGTATATTGTATATGCTTGTGAATACTAAAACTTGAGAGATTGAGTCTATATACCATAGTCTTCATACTTTACATGATCATCGCTTAATTTGATGAAATAGTAAGTAATAAAAAATTATCACACTAAAGGTATTCCTTTAGACTATCCGTTGTGGGTAGAGGTGAGTGAAAAATTTATCGAATAATATTGTGTCACGTCAATGCTTAGTTGGCACTGGGTAGCGGCCGGCGGTCGCTCGCTAGAGGGTGTTATGGGTCAAGGTGAGTGAGGTATTTTTTTTTTTTTTACCAAATGTATTTAATTTTTTTACCACAATTTTTTAAAACTAAAATAAAAATAAAACAAACGGTACACTAAAAAATAAAACAAAAGTTACATTAAAATAATTAAAAAAAAACCATTACATTAAAAAAAAATTACACTAAAAAAAGGAAACTACACTAAAATAAAAAAAAAACATAACGTAGGCCCGAGCGTAACATTTTCCACGCCGAAACGTGGTTAAAGTTATGGCCAACCGTCCGAAGGTACTCCACTTTGGCGAAGGCGACGAGCACGTCATCGGTTTCGTCGGGCATATCCTCCTTCAACGCTTTGTACGCGGTTTCAAAGCGTTTACACTTCGATTTCATGTCCTCGAACTTGTGGGGAGATGGAGTCATTGGTACGGGTGGTACCCCCTATAAGGGTACCAAACTCGGCCAAAACCCGGTGCCACTGTGGGCCGCGAGTCACGTATCCACGCCTTGACGAAGCAGCGTCCCCGTGGACTTGTTGGTACGCGAGCATGAGTGCTAACTCCTCCTCCTTCTCAGTCCACTGCACCATGATGATAAAGTTTGGTTTGAAAATTGAAGGTTTTAGGGTTTAAGTATGAAAAAGAAGAAGATGGGTTGTGTTTGTGAAGAAGAAAATGGTTGGGTAAAATACATAGAGGGGGTAATTAATTTGGTGAGTGAATTTAATTTTTGAATTTTAAAAGACTAGCCAGCCCGCTAACGGACGCGAGCTGGCTCACGTCCCATCGCTCGCTGACAGCTTCACGTGAAGATGTTGTGGACACCGCTAGCCACGTGTACAAAGTTGTGACTCGCGACAGGCTGCTCTCGGGCCACATCGGATAGTCTTATAGGCATGGGGGGCAAGTGTCCACCGTAGACAAATGAGTGAATGAGCTAGGAAATTTATTACTATGCCTTTTAGGTTTTAAGTCAAAATATTGTTTTTATATTTATTTTATTCCATGGTTACCAGAGGCCAACTAAAGTGAGGAAGAAAAAAGAGAGCCTCTTAATATTTGGTTGTTCAAACCTTTCTTTTCTTAATTGATTTTTATTGTTTAAATTTGTTTAGTGGCAATTCTTTTTTGCTTTTTTCTTCACTAAAACTAATCAAGTGAAAATAACTAGTGATCTATTAAAATTAACTTGTTTGCTTATTTTGGTTATTCTACTGTTAGGAGTTATAGAACAATGTTTACAACGGTGTTATTTCTAACATAACCCGAATCAGATCTGGTTTATTTTTTGCCCCCCGTTCAAAACATTTCTGTATCCGCCACTACTTATAGGCTTGTAGCCACATTTTAAATCCACTGATTCCTTGTGAATTTGGTTACTTGCATAATGTAAACAAAGATAAACACTTATTAGAAAGTAAGTCTAGTGGATTTTTATATCTTGCAGATCAAGATACTTAAATATGCTGGGGACTTCACAGCAGTAGTTGCATCAATAGATGATGTACTGAATTTTGAGATGTAAATATAATCTTATTGATCTTTTTTCTTTATGCATATACACAATGAGAGTTGGCTCTCGAAGAACCTTGCTGCAAACATCTGATTGTATAATTATAGTTATATAATTATATATCAAGATACTTAAATATGTCTAGTTTAGTTTAGTGGATTTTTATTTCTTGCAGAGCAAGATACTTAAATATGCTGGGGACTTCACAGCAGTAGTTGCATCAATAGATGAAGTACTGAATTTGACAAACATGCACCCAATCCTGTTGTAATATTCATGCCATAGTTATTTCTGCTTTCTTATAAACTCATAAGCTGTATTTTGAGATGTAAATACAATCTGGCATAGTGGCATACATGTAAAATATAGTTATAACTTCATTTTCCGTATCCGGAACTTTGTTAATCTAGACAACTTCTTGTGTAGTTGTGTGTGTTGGTTTAGGCCCCAAACTCTCACACACAACACACACTAAAAACTCTCTGTATGTGAAGTTGAAGAATATAAAAAAAGAAATGAAAAGCTGCTATCTTTATTAAATGGAAGTAGCTATATATACATCCTAAGATCCAACGTAAACAAACAAAGTCCACCGTAAATAGTGGAGTCAAACAATAATAATCAAACTACTGCATTCAAAACGTGGCTCCTATGTTAGACATAATATCTTGATTTCTATATTATCCTAAGTATAATTGTATATCCTAAGTTAATATTAGTTGTGGCGGTTAACTACCAACCATTGTGTCGGTTACATCAAAGGGGACACACCCTTTCATTATGTATAAATAGGACATAACCCCTCATTTGTAAATTAGAATGTTTGATCAATAAAGACACATCTTTTACATTCTCTCTGTTCTCTCTCAATCCCACATTTGGTATCAGAGCGTTAAGATCCTGGAGAACCTGTGAAGAAGAAAACCGAGTGAGTCGGTATCGCAACGAAGAAGAAGATCGAGTGATTCGATCATAAGAAGAAAGAAGTCTGCGAAATCGTTTCGTGAAGAACCGAAAGGAAAAATATTGAGTGATTCAATCATAAGAACAAAAGAATCTTCATCCTCTGTTTTCATCCGAAAAACAGAGACAATCGCAGAAACCATTTTACCAAGATATAAGTTTACTGGCCAACCAAGATCAATCAAAAGGTCACTAATTAGAAGATTATAACAGTTACAGAAGAAGGAATAGATCGGAGAAGAAGAAGATTCCGGCGAAGAGGATTTTTCCGATCATACATCGGATTCACATAAACCAATCGCGCACCCATCAACGGTTACATATTCCTGCCCTCTCTTTAAAGATTATAATCGAATAACATTCCTAATCCAAATCTGGTTCATATAACAAGAATTCATTGTTCTTGTTTACCAAAATCGTGACACAAGATTTTCCGCCAAAATTTATAAAGAAATTTTTTACAGAAATTTGATTTATGTTTATCAAATAGTGTTCGGGAATCAATATCAAGGCGAAACCAGATTACACAACCCGTTTTGAACGTTGGATTAAGGACACTTTGTTACGGTCGGATCCGAACAAAGAAACCATTAAAGATCATCATTCGATTATATATAGAAGTTTATTGATTCGGTTTTAGTACTAGAATCATAGTGTTATATCGATTCATTGGAGACATAAGAACCCAAAATCGAATTTAGGAATAAGGCGCGAAAGAGAGGTTTGTTGGGCAGGGGACTTTCGTGGGAAAAACAAAGAAGAAAGGAGAATTTGACTTTAGAAAGTCAAACCAAACAAAAATAAGAAACCGTTTTTCCAAAAGAATATTATAATATCTTTGTTTTCAGTGATCAGTGTTTGTCGTTTACTAGACATTCACAACAATTCAAGAATTAAAGGTTATTATTAAGTAACGATTTGTTTTATAAATTTGGAGGGTTTAATACAAAAGTCAAGGAGGACTTTTATATTTTTTTTGGAACATAGTTTGATATTCTAGGCACTAGGAGAAAGCCTACACCCATTTGCGAAACCCTGAATAGTGTGTTTTAAGCGCTTACATACTACGAAGGATTCGTCAAAATTCAAAGAATATCAAAATTATTTTGACAAAAAAAAAGGTCAAAAATAACAAGTTTGACAAAAGAGTAGTCAAACAAGTTCCAAAACGAAGTGTTGGGTAGTCCGTATTAGATCGGACAATAGGGAAAAAGAACAAGAACAAGACTCCACTAAAGTCGCCCGCAAAACCCATAATGACGAAGGAAGAGAATGTCACGAAGGACACACTTACGTTTAACCTCCAAACCCCGATGTTAACATCTACAAATTACACGATTTGGGCTGTTCGTGTAAAGGCAATATTGAATGCCAACAACCTATGGGAAGTAGTGGAACCAACAGAAGGAGCAAATGTAGATGTCAGGAAGGATAGGACAGTGATTGCCTATCTATTTCAAGCAATTCCAGAAGATATGGTGATGCAAGTAGCGTCACATACTACAGCCAAAGACATATGGGAAGCATTAAAGACGAGACATATTGGAATTGATAGAGTCCAGAAAGCAAGACTTCAATCATTACGCACAGAATTCGAGATGTTATCAATGAGAGAGACAGAAACCATAGACCAGTTTGCTGGTAGATTAAGTGCGTTAAATACAAAGTCAAAGACCCTCGGATCAAAGTTCGAAGAACCTATTTTGAGACAAGTATCAAAGGACACATGGTCAAAGTCGTGAAGACAACCACCAAGAAGAAACAAGTACAAAGGATAAGTCTCAACCCAAGTGTTATCGATGTGAGAAAATTGGACATTATGCCTATGAATGTCCAAATAGACAAAGGAAAAGAAGAGAAGACAACTAATCATATGATATGATTAAAGAAGAATATCCGTGTGATACGGAAACAACCTGTGATAGATACAATGGCGAAATCCAGTGATTGGATCAAAAGCAAGAAGTTAGGTCATGTGAAGTGATCAGAATAAGAATCAGTGTGTGAGGCACTAAAGAACTAAAATATTCAAGTTGAAGATCATGGTGTGTGAGGCAACCATGAAAAGAAGAATCGCGTGATACGATCAAAGCCGTGAAGGAATTAATAAAGAAGGAGACCTGTGTGACTCAGATCATCCAAGAAAAGCTGTGAAAGCAAAGTTGTGTGAAGCAACAATATAAATCAAGAAAACTATGAAAGTCGTTTGTGTGAAACGAACAAAGAAGTGTGAAGCTAGCTAATCATCCGCGTGTGATTCAAGATCAATCAGCAAGTTGTGTGAGACAATTAAAGGAAAAGTAAAAGGCAAGAGAATTTGTGTGTTACAAATCAAGCTATGAAGAAATGAGCTAAAGAAGCATGGAAGAAGAAATCAAGAATTAGGGGGGAGAATGTTAGACATAATATCTTGATTTCTATATTATCCTAAGTATAATTGTATATCCTAAGTTAATATTAGTTGTGGCGGTTAACTACCAACCATTGTGTCGGTTACATCAAAGGGGACACACCCTTTCATTATGTATAAATAGGACATAACCCCTCATTTGTAAATTAGAATGTTTGATCAATAAAGACACATCTTTTACATTCTCTCTGTTCTCTCTCAATCCCACATCCTAAACATGGGTAAAATCCCTTTATTCTAGCTTGACTTGATCCACCACCACTTGACCCGTTAGTTGTTGACCCAAAAACCATGACCCGAAAATCGTGACGACCCATAAACCAACCGGTTAACTCAACAGTGTGGTTAAGTTGTTGAAGCATATTAATTGCTCTTATATATATCCAACAAGAAATTTTTATTGAGCGTAATACAAGAGACAAAACTAGTTAAGTCTAAACATACATTAGGACCTAATAAAACATAAAGTTGATCGTTGAACGAGGTACTACATCATCATCATCCAGTTGGATCCAAACCGTAGGAGTCTTCAACATCACTAATGTGCCATCTTTCATTGGTTTTTCAGCTTGTCAATATACTTGCCTTCTGTTATTGGTTTAGTGGAAATGTAATCAAGAAATTCACCAAAGCTCCCTTCTTTGTAGGCAACAGGGTGTTGTTCATCAACTAGCTCCGGTGCGGGTCCTACCTTTTTATCTAAATGCATACTATGAAGACTTGCAATTGAAAACCGCTTCCTTTGCACGTCGAGAATTGCTCTATGTGGGATACTCTTGTATCTACCATTGCTAATCACTTCGAATTGATCCCCCAACTGAACTATGAGGGCACCTTGTATGAATGGAACAGGGTGCCATTTTTTGTCATGGTCCCTGATCTCAAGTCCTTGAAGGCTTTGATGTAGTATGGTGAGGGTACCATAGTCAGTGTGTGGTGGCATCCCTAGCGCAAGATCTGGCTCGGGGCAAGACGGGTAGCAGTTCACGGCCATGACTTGAGAACCTTGTTTGATATCATCATTTAGGTAATTGGCATATAAGCCTAGGCTCTCTAGAACCATTGTTGTTAGCTTCTTGTGTAGTACGTTCACGGCGTTTGCATAGCTTCCCATCTTCTCTCTGTATGAATTAACATAAGTGATACAAAGTTAGTTAAATGTTGCGTGCCATTTTCGGTAAAAGAAATAAAGTTGGTAATTAAGGTTGATAATTACTTGTAAGTTGGAGGATTGGATGGCCATAAATGGATCCATTCTGATATTGGATTAGCATAATGCTTGATGAAGTCTCTCCAGTACAACACTTTATCCATCTCATGATTAATACTAGTGCCATATCTTACAGGCTTGTGAACATCGACCGAAGCGAAACGCATCTTCTCCTCACTTGGCAAATCAAAGAATTCTTCAGCAGAGTTTAGTGCATCTTTCATGACCGAGGTAGGAATTCCATGGTTAATCACCTTCATTTGTAAACAATATTGTTGTTCGTCAGAGGAAAATATATATAATTTCAAAGGTAGATGTATGCATGCATGCATGCATTAAGTTTATTATTATTATTATTATTATTATTATTATTATTATTATTATTATATATAATGACAAATAGGTATGTACCTGAAAGAAGCCAAGGTGGTTGCAGGCAGCTTGAACTTGATGAATGAGTTGGGACCTGTGTGAAGGGTGGTCCATCATGGAAAGGTCAATGACAGGGAGGTTGGTAGAAAAGTGGTCAACAGGAGTAGACTTTGGTCGTTGGGAAGGAGGAAGAACATAAGATTCAGGTATATTTTGTTGGCAAAGTGCCATAACACTAGTAAATGAAGTATCTTCCATGTCCTCTGTTTTTATTGTTACTAATGGTTGGTTAATTTTGGTATGAATCTTGTAGTTTTTATAAGCTAACAATAAGCTTGACACCATGACTATTGTATAGTGTCTACGTAGTCATACAATGAATCTCAAAGAAGAATTGATATCACGACGTTAATCGGCCGGAAAGTAGGCTTCTCATTTTTTTATTAATTAATTTTTGGCTATTCAGTTTCTACGTAATCGTACAATGAATCTTCTTCTAAGAGGGTGTTTCGGGTCCATTCCTGCGTTTTCAGTGTGACTTCTAGCGGTTTCACATCTCCTCCATGGATACACGTGCATCTCCTCCATTGATATACTATATTATTCTTCTGTCCAATACTTATAGCCTAGTTGGTTGAGGGCCTAAGGTTTTTATAGGAGGCTTGGGTTCAATTACCACTAGCTACATTTGGAGGACATTAAGAGAAATGAGGGATGACTCCTAACCTATGGTTAGGAGTTTGAGTCCTGATCTCGCCCGGGTTTTACCGGTTCTCCACAGCGGGTCTTCGGATGGGTGGGGGATCGGGTTTTCCCCGGTTCGGAAACCTCGTGGGCAAGCCTGGCTACCCTGGCCAGCCACTTGCATAGTCCTGGGGTGGGGGGGGGGGTTCTTGGGTTCGCCAGTTTAAGGGTTTCATGGGTAGTCGGACAGAAACATTTCGTTGGCCGTTCAAAAAAAAATATTATTCTTCTGTTCGATTATATGGTAAAGGGTGAATGGAGCAAATTTTCAATGAAAGTGGTGGCTAAATGGTTGCAAATTTTCAATGAAAGTGGTGGCTAAATGGTAGTAAATTTTCAATGAAAGTTGTGGCTAAATAGTAGTAAATTCTCAATGAAAGCGGTAACTAAATGGTTGCAGACTAAATGGTACCAAAACGGTTACAAAAAAAAGTGTAAATTTCAATAAAAATGGCGTCTAAATGGTGGTAATATTGGTGGCTAAATGGTACCAAAACCGTAGCAAAAGACTTTACTAAAATATTGTAGGAGCGGTTGCAAATATTTTAACCGTTTTTTTGGTGACAAAAATATGGTAGCAAAATACAAAAGTGGTAGCTATTTGGTGATATTAGGGCAACAGAGACGTGTGTTTTTTACTACCTCATTCTCGGTTGCAAAATAGTGGCTACAGAGCAATTGCTACCGTTGTGTAACAGAAAATGTGGTGACAAAAGCCTAATTTTCTAGTAGTGTACGGGTTGGTGGTGGCGTGAAAAGTTTTACTTATTAATTACAATCATTCATGATCCAACAACCAATCGCAACAATGTACCTCCCCCTCGCCTTTTGCCTTACGCCAGTGAATATCTTCAAGCCCCAAGGGGCCACGCCCTATACGCGGTTCACACCCCCTTTCAGTTATATGCCCCACATAGTCATCACACAGTGTGCTCTTAAAAAAATCTCTGAAACTATACTATAGTTACGGACACGTGTTAAGCATGCAGATTTTTTTTTGCCACTCATTTGGATCTACGCTACCTTTGGTTTGGTTCCTACCTTTACCTTTACATCTCATCTTTGAAGCTCTAATGCGACGCGATAGCCGCTACATATTGGTTTTAACCCTATTATTAATATTATTATGGTGGCTTCCTCCGATCAAAAGTGAGTTTATAATTATATTATACCTACCTTTGCTTTATTTTATCTTTCATCCTTCAATCTTAATTTGTTGACTTCGATTTCAGTTCATGTTAAATCTTAATGCCTCCTTCAATTTCATGCTAAAACTTATATTTGATAATGATTTCATAGTAAGGAATTAACATTCAAGTTTAATTATGGTAAGCACCCCGGCCCTCTTCTATTTTGTATCTGACGTTATCTGTGTGCATACAACATGAAATGAAGCCTATGAATAATGAAAGTACTCGGAAGCGGTATACGGATTTAGTTGTCAATTGATCATCACTTAATTAATTTGGTGAAATAGTAAGTAATAATGCTAACTAATAAGTAGGAAATTTGCAGTCTACTAAATTAGTTATATAATAAATCCAGGGGATATTTTGAATCATTCCTCAATATGAACAAGGTACCACATCATCATCATCATCATCCAGATGGATCGAAACCGGAGGAGTCGTCAACATCACTCGTGTTCCATCTTTCATGGGTTTTTCAGCTTGTCAATATACTTTCCTGCTGTTATTGGTTTAGTGGAAATGTAATCAAGAAATTCACCAAAGCTCCCTTCTTTGTAGGCAACAGGGTGTTGTTCATCAACTAGCTCCAGTGCGGGTCCTACCTTTTTATATAAATGCATACTATGAAGACTTGCAATTGAAAACCGCTTCCTTTGCACGTCGAGAATCGCTCTATGTGGGATACTCTTGTATCTACCATTGCTAATCACTTCGAATTGATCCCCCAACTGAACTATGAGGGCACCTTCTATGAATGGAACAGGGTGCCATTTTTTGTCATGGTCCATGATCTCAAGTCCTTGAAGGCTTTGATGTAGTATGGTGAGGGTACCATAGTCGGTATGTGGTGGCATCCCTAGCGCAAGATCTGGCTCGGGGCAAGACGGGTAGCAGTTCACGGCCATGACTTGAGAACCTTGTTTGATATCATTATTTAGGTAATTGGCATTCAAGCCTAGGCTCTCTAGAACCATTTCTGTTAGCTTCTTGTGTAATACGTTCACAGCCTTTGCATAGCTTCCCATATTCTCTCTGTACGAAACATAAGTGATATAAAGTTAAATGTTGGCATTTTCGGTAAAAGAAGTAAAGTTGGTAAGTTTAATAATTACTTGTAAGTTGGAGGATTGGAAGGCCATAAGTGGATCCATTTTGATATTGGATTAGCATAATGTTTGATGAAGTCTCTCCAGTACAACACTTTATCCATCTCATGATTAATACTAGTGCCATATCTTACAGGCTTGTGAACATCGACCGAAGCGAAAAGCATCTTCTCCTCACTTGGCAAATCAAAGAATTGTTCAGCAGAGTCTAGTGCATCTTTCATGACCGAGGTAGGAATTCCATGGTTTATCACCTTCAATAAACAATGTTGTTGTTGGTCAGAGGAATTCCATGCATGCATGCATGCATTGATAGAATTCGGCCCTGTGTTTCGCATCTATGACTTGGTTTATTGGATGAACCTGATATGTTTGAGTATGGACAAAAATGATGTGCAGGGACTCTCGGAAAACCTCGGGTGGAAAACCAAATAATATACACACACTAGTATTAATATTCCACACACATAATATGATACATAGGAGGGTATTTATACCCAAGTATATTGACGGTTATTTAACCGTTTACAAAACCAGTCGACACAACCTAACTACAACTGACATGTCCTTTCATTTTGTCGCCTTTTCTGTCCAGTTTGACTTTTGCGGTTGACTTTTGATATAATATAAATTTCTTGATTACCTTAATCCTAACATGTATGCATTAAGTAAATTATTATTATTAGTATTATTTTCTTTATACATAATGACAAATAGGTAGGTACCTGAAAGAAGCCAAGGTGGTTGCAGGCAGCATGAAGTTGATGAATTAGTTGGGACCTGTGGGCAGGGTGGTCCATCATGGAAAGGTCAATGACAGGGAGGTTGGTAGAAAAGTGGTCAACAGGGGTAGACTTTGGTCGTTGGGAAGGAGAAGAACATAACATTCAGGTATGTTTTGTTGGCAAAGTGCCATAACACTAGTAAATGAAGTATCTACCATGTCCTCTGTTTTTTTTTTTTTTTGGTTACTAATGGTCGGTTAATTTTGGTATGAATCTTGTGGTTTTTATAAGCTAACAATAAGTTTGACCATGACTATTGTATTAATTAATTGATTAATTGATGTTTATCGTTTGTATAGTGTCTGTCTACGTAGTCGTACAATGAATCTCAAAGAAAAACTTAGTGGGAAAGTAGGCTTCTCATTTTTTAATATTTAATTTCTTCCTTATCCACTTTCACTGTGTTCGATCTTCTAGTCGTTTCCAGCGTTTCAGTGTAACTTCTAGTGCTTTCGCATCTCCTCCATGGATACGTAGTATAATATTCTTCGGTGTAACTTCTAGTGCTCTCCCACCAATGACCAAACCCACCCCAGAACACCCTCCTTCCATAAGGCCCTTGATTATTTGTTCGACTCTTTTATTATTTATATAGTTCTATTTAGCAAAGCATTTATGCAATGCTTTGTTGTACCTTCTGCTTGAAGGGTTGTAATGGTGGTTTATAAGAAAACCATCAGCTCGTTTTGTTGTTGTCTGGTTTATACAGACACGTGTCTGTTTCTTTCACTTTCGTTTTATGCCACACCAACTCCAACCCCTAAGACCCTCCGTAGTGGAGCGTTATTGTGTGAATTTTTAAAAAATACCGGCGCTATTTATTAAAAATCATTGGGGGCAATGGTTTGAAAAAAAAACGGTCAAAAATTTTGACCGTTGCCCCATTGATTTCTTTGAACGGTAACATTTTTTTTTTTGGTTTTATATATATACACACAATAGTTTATAAAAACACAACCAAACCTAACTAAAAACCACACACCACAACACAATCATCTCTAAAACACAAAACATGTTTCCATATGGTTCACCATTCGGGGTCCCGGGTTGCCCGGGTGCGAGGCCAAACACTACGAGGCCAAACACTACTACTCCGCTGCCACCCAATTGGGGTGAGTTTGACGCGAACACAATGCAATACACGCCAACTTCTTGGCATGCTCGGTCAATTTTATCCGGGCCCAAAAATGGCGGGTCAATTTTTTCCTCCACCAAACTATGGGTAGAGGGGAGTATCGAGAGCACGATTCGATATCGGGAAAGTGGTCGAACATAATTAATAAATGTCACTTGTTGGCGGAGGTTTACCAACGTTGTAAGGACAACAGGGCCAGTGGGGAAGGTGATGACGGTTTGTTGACAAGAGCCTTGGACGAGATGAGAGATACCCGCGGGCCGTTCCCGTATTTGAGGATTTGGGAGATGTTGAGGAAAATTCCTAAGTGGGCTAATGTACCGCTTATGGGGTCGGGTAGTGGGCGCAAGATTAGGAGAGGAAGAGGAGGAGGATCAGGAGGAGGAGGACCATCAAAACGAAGCAAAACCACCTCCACGTCGCGAGATCCGGATACACCGACATCCGATGCTCGCTTTGTGAGTTTAGATGATCCTGTTGATTTGGAGGATAAGGAGGAGGAGGAGGATATTCCAAGACCACCCGGTAGAAGATCAAAAAAAGGGGGCAAGACGAAGTCGTCTTCGATAGGAGGTGGTGCATCGAGGGAGGATTTTGAGGAAATGAATCGACAACTACAGGATATTCGCGACCTCGGCCAAAGACGTTTGGAAACTATGCACTAGAGAGTGGCCGAGAATAAAAGGTTCGTCGACATTCAAGAGGCGAGGCAAAGGGAAAAGGATATTGAGTTTTTGTCCAAATCGATCGACCACCTCGACGGAGAAGCCCTACGCCTTGCACTACTTCATAGGCAAGAAATTCTTGCAAAATATAACCTCCAGTAATTTTTTTAAGTTGTTTGTTTTTTTTTTTTTTAATTTGGTATTGTAATTTTTTAAGTTGTTTGTTTTTTTAATTTAATTAATATTAGTTGTGTGTTTTTAATATTATTTGTAATTTTTTTATATTTATTTGTCTTTTATTTTAATTATTTTAAGCTAAAAGATTAAAAAAATAAAAAAATAAACAACCGATCAGAAACAGGGGCTTTATAAATAAAGCCCCTACCACTACACCCCTTTTTCAGTTTCTCTCTCCATGCTGACTCAGCAGCCACGTGGACCAATCAGGAAAGGGGGCTTTATAAATAAAGCCCCCCACTACACATGGTCTAACTCCCCCATATCCATCTGCCAGATTGCCACATCCAAACAATTGCAAACCCTAACTCCTTACTCCCCATACCGTCACCGCCACTCTTGCCTCCGCTGCTATCACCGTCACTCCCACCATCGACTTCTTCTCAGTTAACATTTTCTTCTCCTCCAAGCTTCTGCGTTACTAGGACCCTGTTCTGTGCTACTTTCAACTCAGTCTTCTGGTGAGTTTTCTTTTATTTTTTTGTTGCTTTAGCTTTCGTCTTTGTTTTGTTTGATGACTTTTGTTTGTTCTGGGTTTCACATGGGCACGACTACCTCTACTATGGACGGAAACGTACGCTATTGTGGTGGCAGTGGTAGGTGGACAAGATGGCCACAATCTTAATGGCCTCCATAAACGCCGGATATCACTAATTTTTAAATCGATGCCGGCCGGATTTTCAAGCGAAGTGGAGTTCGCCGATCACCGGTAGATTTATGTTCCTTTTTGATGATTATCTAAATAAAGATTATAAAAAACCTTTGATTATTTCGTCTGATTTTTTGAGCAGATAATTTCAAGCGGAATATCTCAATCCATACAAGTGCTTTTGAAGCAGACAGACCCTTAGGTTTCATTTTTTCACTCCATAACTTTGCGATTTCAACATAGTTATTCAATGGATTTTTTATTATGTACTTTGCGATTCTATCCAGGTAATGTTCCATTTTGTGAAGTCAATTGTTTATGGTTGATTCGTTGCATTTGGGCACATTGAGTATTCAATTTATCTGCTGAATCTGATGGTAACAGATTGCACACTGGCGGCTTGATAAAATGCTTGAATGATGTTCTAAATTGAAATAATGCATAAATTTCAGAAAAAAAAAAACTAAATTTGGGAAGTAAAATAAGATTTTCAAATACTTTGTCGATGCAAATATGGAATTCTCTAACATTCTCACGTGTTGATTGAATTGTAATGGTGATGAAGACATTGATTGTGTTAGGTTGCTAAATGGATGTTATTTTTTTTATTAATATGCGAATAGTAGTTTGTCGACTGGTACTCCGCCTTTGCGAGCGGTTCCTGTTGGGATACCTGTTGGTGTTAGATCAGCTCCTGTTCATAGTTTACGGCTTAAACAACAACAAGAACGACAACAGCAGCAGCTACTGCTAAAACAGCAGCAACAGCTTCAACTGCAGCAACAATAACGGAAACAACTGCAGCTTTGCCTGCAACAGCAACAACAGCAGCAGCGGGAGCAGCAGAAACTTGAGCAGCAACGAAAGCGTATGCGTCCGCCGCCGGCTTATTCATCAGAATCTGAAGGGGAGCCGTCACCTGACTCGCCAGAATCGGATTCGTATGAGCAGAAACGGATTAAAGTTCCAATACCATTCAATGCAAGGTCTACTGGTAGGCAACAGCAGCATCAACATAAGCAGCAGAAGAACAAGGGGAGGGAGTCGAGAGAGAAGAATTGGGGGGATTCGGTAAGGAAATTGATGAAAGCGATTATGAAATTCGGAGAGGCGTATTAGCAGGCGGAGAGCTCAAAGCTGCAGCAAATGGTGGAGATGCAGAAGCAAAGTATGAAGTTTGCGAAGGAGCTTGAGTTGCAAAGGATGCCGTTTTTTATGAAGACGTAGTTGGAGCTGTCGCAGATGAAGCAAAGTAGAAGGAACGTGGTGAACAATAACAGTAATCATCATCATAATCATCACAACAGTAACCATAACAACATAAACAACAATGGTCACAGTGATGATAGCAATAATTAAACTAAGGTGTTTCATGTTTGTTCTTAAGAGAGCAAAAAACTGGCTTATTAATTAATTATGAGCTATGACCCTCTTAAAGGGTGTTTAGTGATATGTATGTAATTGAATCTGCTTGCCTTAATTTCAGTAGTTTTCATAATTTTCGATTGATAGCCTTTTGAGCTTCGGTATATCTGCTTCATTATCTTTCTTTTCAGGTATATTTGTTCATTAAGCATCTTGGAAGGTGATTTTGAAGACAGTGGAATGGTTAGTCATTTGACCCCCCTTTCCATTGTTAATGACTAGTGGTAATGCCCGCGCGTTGCAGCGGGTTCGTTACGCGAGGAAAATATAGTCAGTATCTTTTTTTGGTACCAGAACTTCCTATGAAGCGGCATCTGAAATTCCCGATATTCAAACGTGTTAACGTGTTTTCAAAGATTAAAAGACCGAAAAGATTGATCTAATGTTTTGTTGTTTACCTCTATGTGTGAAATTTCTTTCAATGACATATCAGCAAAATAGGCATATAAAGCTCTGATAACAGCCTGCAATGCACAAATTCATTGAACCCATGTTTGCATTGCACAAATCTTTCAATGGATGAGTTGGGTAATAGGTAATTTACATACGGTTTGGGCCACGCCCACCAAAAATAATATTCATTTGATTTAAAAATGTTAATAAAAAACTAATGCCCTAAATATTATTCAAAAGCTATATTGATACATACACATGTATTAAAATACACTTTACAAACACGTTTAACCCGTTTTATTTTTAGTTTTTTTTACCCATTTGTGGAGGTAAAATTTTGTGGTTGCCTTGTCTTACTTGGTGAGATACGACTACAACAAGCGCGCGTTGTCGTTCTAACTCAATAATAACCTGCTCCAACCTGTTATATGCACAACTGCAAACTTTTGACGTTGCTTAAAATACCAAAACTTTAATTATTTACTTTCTATATTTTAAACAGAGATTTTTCCTTGTATTTGAATTCAATACCTTTGTATCACATCGAGATACGACTCTCCACGAGGATATCGATACCTGAGTTTGTCTTTCTTCCTTGACCTTTAAAAAAAAGACCATTGAATGGAAAGGTATAAAATTACAAAAAAAAAAAAAAAAAAAAAAAAAAAATCGAATATTTCATATTTAACATACTCGTATTCTTCAGGCATGTTCTTCTTTAGTTCTTCATACGTCATACCGTCACATACACCAGCATTTATCTCATCAAGTGCACGCCATTGCATCTATAACGTAAAGAAAGTACACAAATTTTACAAATGATAAATGATCAAAGAAGCAATTTATGTGACATGTAAAACTAACCTTGGGGAATCCAGCAATTTGATTTGCAGTCAAAATTGTTCGTTGCAATGTGCTTGTCCAAATCTAGGTGCATAAATAAAAAAAAACAATATAAAACATTGCAAACTTTGTGCAACAAACCAAGAAAATGCAAATAGTAAAATAAGTAATAGTTCTTACAAAAGCATTTTTTTAGGCAAGATAGTTCATGTGGCCTTCAATTGAATGTTATAAGAGGAGGACTTGAATTTCACAATCAATCTCATTCAATTTGATCCTTAAGGTTACGGAACTTGAAGGGACAAGGGGTTAATGATCTATATTGATGAAGGAAGAAGGCAAAGGATTGAAGGGTATGGATGGAAGAAGGAGGGTAGTATTGTAAAAGTCTTTTGATATTGTAAAGGAGGAGGTGGATGAAATGTCTATATTACCCTCTTAAGTGTCTTAATTGTCCCAATTATGCCCATAATACCCTTAAATTTCTTGCTTAAATATGTTGTACATGTTGCTTGTTAAGTTGTACGGAAATGCAAATTACCTTGTTGTACATAACTCCTCCTTTATAATGTATTATAGATTATCAAGCAACTTACTTTACTTTTTGTTATTTTGCTGGCATATGTAGCTTATCTATTATTTGGACAGGAGCTGATCTAACATCAACAATGTCATTTTGCTGGCATATGTAGCTTATCTATTATTTGGACTGAAAACCCATGCTCATATTTGTGATCCACATGAGGTTTTACTTTTACTTGAATTTCTAGGTCAAACAAAATACTTATCATTGTATATTTTGAGAATCATGTTTTAAAATCACTTATATTAAGATCAAGATGTCATAATAAGGAGGCATCATCAGTATGTTTTTGGAGTGTGTTTATATGGTTATGTTTGATAATAGTAATCATCATGTTTTTGTCCGAGGACGACGCAAGTGAGGTAAATGTGTGTACGTATAAGGTGTCCCCGCCGCAACGCGCGGGGGGCGTAATCTAGTTATAACCGAAAAACAAAACCACACATCTACCCGATTACAACCTCCCTGTTTAAACTAAACCCCAACCTAAACCTATTTGGACTCAACAAGTTAATTAAACAATTACATAAACTAAACAAACTGCTAACCCATAACTCAACTAATGAATCGAACCTGCTTCTCATGTGAACCCAAACCCGACTAGGATTAGCTTCCAATAAGGCAATAATGAATTAATGAGTTACTTAATGACAAAGCAGCTTCAACATATAATAAAGACAAAATTACAATTTTTGTCCTTTATTTTGTCCAAAATTATGGAACAGGTCCTTTAAAAAGAATACTTTCAGTCTTTGTCCTTTATTTTAATGTTTGCTTATAACTTTTGTCCTTTACACTAACCTGGTTAGTTTTTCTCAGTTAAATCCCTCACATGCATTGCACATGAGGGTATATTTGTAAATTCCATTCTCTTTTAAAGCTGATTATAAAACCCTCCCTCCTTATAAAAATTATTATCGTTCTTCTCACTTTCCTCATTTCAAATTAGGGTTTCAAAATCAACGATAAAAAACTCTCATTCCTGAAAAGATGGTGTTTTGTTGGTGTGGTCAAGTAGCTGTTGTGCGAACCTCGTGGACTCCAAGGAACCCTGGTTGACGTTTCTATGCTTGTCCTGTGGTTGGATCAAGATGTCGGTTCATTGGTTGGTTTGATCCACCAATGTGTGAAAGATCCATGGATGTCATCCAGGTCTGCTGAGATCCCGTAATGAGATGGAAGAACAGCTAAGAAAGAGTCGATTGACTGCTAAGGTTCTGAAGAAGATGTTGATGGCTAGTTGGGTTGGGTTTTTTATCGTTTTTTTTTTAGCAATGAAGATGTAATGAATGATTATTAGCTAAGAAAATCCCTAGTTCTTAAATTTTCCTAATTCCTTAGTACTATGTAATCAGTTTGTAAGAACTTTCTAAGGGATAATGAAATGAAGTTAATATTTTGGTTGGTATGTGTGGTTTGCAGAACTGATATTGATCAATGTGTGGTTTGTAATACTGATATGTATCAATGTGTGGTAAATGTGTCAATATGGATGATATATGCAACCTGTTATTTATCAATTGTCTGGTAAATGGGTCAATATGGAACTGGGTCAAGATGGATGATATATGCAGTGTGTTATTTATCAATGGGGGGTAAATAGGTCAATATGGATACTATATTAACCATAACATATTATCAGAAACTGCCCATTGCATACCATATTAACCATAATAAGTCAAAGTAGTTTAAAAACATAGTGTTTAATGCTTTAACAAGCATGACCCATCAAAATACATCAGAAGACCCATACCAAAATACATCAAAATACCATCAAAAGACTAATAAGTCAACCAAGTTTAAGACTAACAAAACATCAAAAGACTAATAAGCCAACATCTCCAAGCTATTTGGTGCATGTCCTCTTGTTATGACCCTGGCCTTTGCACTTTCCAAGCTATTTGGCCTTTTATTTTCAGGGTCGTAACCAATTTGCTCCAAGATGCCATCTAGTTCATGAACTGAAAACTTCTCAATATCCATCATATCAACAATGTCCAGAAGCCCCCTTTCATATTGACGACCTGAAAATTTTGTAAATACTCCATCATGATGCAACTTGATCGAAAACAACTGGGGTGAACCAACTGCATTTGAACATTTAGAAAGTTCATCAACATCATTTGAACAACAATCCAAACTTTAAAAAAATAATAAAAAACTAAACTAAGGAGAATCACTGATTAAACTCACCATAAAGTTCATCAACATCACTCTGTTCAAGTACATGACGAATATGTACCGAGGTTTTCTTTGATTACCTGTCATTATCGTGTATCAACAATCATCTAGGGTTTGTCTTTCTGGGTTGTAAAGATTGGGGACGATTGAGGGATTGAGGGTTTTAATTATAAGGGAGGGGTTTTATAATCAGCTTTAAAAGAGAATTGAATTTACAAATATACCCTCACGTGCAATGCATGTGAGGGATTTAACTGAGAAAAAACTAACCAGGTTAGTGTAAAGGACAAAAGTTGTAAGCAAACATTGAAATAAATGACAAAGACTGAAAGTATTCTTTTTAAAGGACCTGTTCCATAATTTTGAACAAAATAAAGGACAAAAATTATAATTTTGTCTATAATAAACCTGACCCATACAAACTTAAATCTTACAAACCCTATACCAATCACACCAAAGTAGAGCCTCATTAACTGCACACGCTATGAGTCCAATCCTCTATAATCTAACATTATAATACTACACCACTTTTATCGAAAAGAAAAGGAATAAACAAACTGGTGGTTCATTTTCAATATTGTTCACTGCTTCCAGTTAATAACAATGAAAAAATATTGAAAACAAATAGAAATAAAAGTAATTGAGTAACCGGCTTGAGCTGGAGGAAGAGGCTTGGAAGGAAGCTTAGCCGCCGTTTTAGAAACAGTTGGAGCTTTTTTCACAGGTGCAGAAACGAGCTTCTGCACAAGCTGTGATGGGTCATCGGTATCGTCGTCTCCAAGCAATTCGAAAGGCTTCGCTGTAGCCATTTTTTTTTGTGATAACAAGTTTGAGTGTTTTGCAACAGCTATAAAGCTTAATTCCGGTTAAAATTCGCCATAATATAACAATATTGGTTAACTGTCAACACGCTGTAATTTTAATATTTTATTGAGAGATGATTGAAGAGTTGGAACTTGGAAGTGATTTATGAAACCCTAGCCGCGATGCAGTGTCAGTATTTAGCCGAGAACATGAGACTATCCAATATATTTCTGGTGTCAACTGAAGAAACATGTACCGGTATAGGTAGATATTCCAGCTATGATGAAGAAGAACAGAACAACACATCGTCTTCTTCGTCTCCAAGATCCAGATCTGCAACAAGAAAAAAGGAAAAGAAAGAGGGAAGGAGGCGACTGCCAGGAGTTTCCTCCCATCACAGACACAAAAAGTGTGATAGGCTCCAACCTGTTCCCTAGGGTTAGAGGTGAACCTCTTAAATAGGGAACTAATGGGCCACCATCACAGACCCCTAACTATATGGGCACATAGCCCATTGGCACCAAGCCCAGTTAGGGGGTTGCCTCCATAAAACCCTCAGCCCAGTTGTCACACCACGACAAAGGCGGAAACACGTGGCGCGACGGTTCAAAAGCATAAAGTCAAGGTTATGGCTAAACACAAGTAATTTAAAGAAAATGGGTCATTTATTATGACGTCGAATTAGTTTCAAACATTACACAAAGATAATTGTTTTTGAAATAAACTTAGAGGTTTCTCAAATATATCCCAAATGCCTTGGGAAATAAAGGTGAAACCCCACAAAAGCCTGACGTCGCATGGAGATTTCCCGACCCTGCCTGCTTGATCTTTCATCTTCTAATTACCTGAAAGATATGTTTAAAAAGTTTTGTCAATATAAATATATTGGTGAGTTCACAGGTTTTCAGTTTCTAAAACTTGAATACTTGGGAATACCATGTTATGACAATATATAGGAGTTGCAAATTCCTATAAATCTACTTGAGACTATAATCAAACCAAGACATATAATAATTGTGCCCCGCTCCAAGTCGTTACTCGGTTTCCCACGACTTAAGTTCAGAATATTTGCACCCCAGGCATAACCTAATGCATAATCGACGCTATCGATTAGGGGTGGGCCTTGTCAGGCACCAATAGTACTATTCGAATATTCCTCCGGTTTCAATTCCCTGAACAAATGATTATAGAGGCGAGGACTCAACCCCGAGTGGCGGTCACACCTCAAGTATTAAATCCGTCAAACACTATCCCTAACATATCTTTCCCCCGGAAAACGTAAAAATAGTTTAAAATGGGGCCGTGAAACTCACCTGTAACTGCGTCTGGCTCAATGAGGTGAATAGCAAAGGGTGGTCTTGCACCTATAAACGTCCTAAACGTATAAGTCACTATTCCTATAGTGTATGTGCCTTGGCAAGTTGTACACCCAACTCCCGACCACAAGTGGTTCCAAATCCCGTTTAATTATGCGTGTATCCTAGGTGTTGTTGGCGTTACATTACCCTTTGTGTTACAAGTTATATATTACTCTTGTTAATATTTCCATAACTTGTATCTTATTATCATCGACTCGACTTCACTTAACATATAATTATTTTCCCATTTCAATAATTATACTTAAGATCGCATCACTCGATATAATATATACTTCAATCCTCGACCCGACTCACTTTGCCACACATTTGTTTTCCCATTTAAACAAATATGCTAAGATTTTGTCGTTCGATCGTATATCCTTAACGTTCGATTCAACTCACCATACCGTATATTTATTCTCCCATTTAAACAAATATACTAGGATTTCGTTGATACGACATACACATATATATATCCTTGTCTTCTCGTCGCGGTTTTCCTTCCCGCATATCTACTTTCCCATTAAGTAGATATACTAGAATTTTGCCGAGACGCGCGTACAAGTATATATATAAATGTGTAATTTTTCTTGTTAAGTATATACGTTTGTTTTAACGTCTTATTCGTTTACGTCAAGTGTTTCTCCCATGAATTAATCCTCCAACACTTAGGAAAGTGTTTATTTATTTTCACCCAAAGTATATATATATTTTACCTCTTAAAATATATATTTTTCTTATCTTGCCGCAACGGCATTTTTCTCATATTTTGTCCGGTTATGGCTTGTTAACGCGTTTTAGTTCGATCTCTTAACTCGATTAGTTAATTTTTCCAAGTTTTTCCCAACATGTATTTTATAGAAATATTTAACCATATTTCTTCCTATTTTCACATGTTACTTGGATGGTTAAAATACTTATGTATTTTTAACCCAACTTGTTAACTTAACTACAAAAATGTTTCCAACACTTTTATATTCCCATTTATATAAAAGTATTCATTTTTGTATAAGTTTCCCAAGTTTGTTTAATATTTTTATAAAATCTCTATTTTATAAAAATCCTTATGTTAAAACCCTTTATATTTTTATAACTTTCAAAAATACACTTTTATACAAAATACCCAAGTATTTCTACTAGTATTTACAAAAATCATCCTTAGACTTTAATACTTACATTTTTGACACCAAACTTTCCATACTTGTATTTTTGGACTAATAGTTTCTAAAATATCCATTTTAGTCCCTTAACTTTCAAAGTTACAACTTTAGTCCCTTAACTTACAAAAGTTGCATTTTTCTTATTCTAACTTTCAAAGTTGGCATTTTTCACTCAAAATAGTTAACTTTGAAGAATCAACTTTTTATTGGTAAGTTATTTTTGTATCAAAACACTTAGGTTAGTCTTATATTCCATATGAAAGACTAATTATATGTGTGTTTTATGTATTTGTCCATTTCTTCAAAATATCATTCATCCAAGTGAGTTAACTTTAATTTTCCATCTTATTCATTTATGAATTTCTAACATGTTTTACCACATATTATTACTTAAATGATCATAATAAGATGAATTAAAGTTAGTTTTAACATATTCAAGTTCATCTCAAAATATTAACCAAAACATCATCCTACTTAGTCTTATATGTAAACTTCATATATTTTCAAGACTAATATATCATCATCATCAAATCCATGGTTTATTTCTATATCTTTAACCTTTCATTTTACACATGAAAACCTATTAAAGATTATGTTCAAAACCATTTTTAAACCCTTCATGTACAACTTGCTACTAGGAACACATACATGAAAAATAACAATCAAAAACAAGATTAAGAAGCTTACTACTAGCACAAGGCTAGGGAAGACAAAAACCTTGGATTTGAGAGGGGTTTAGTGTGTTCTTCCTAGTGGTTTAGCTCCAAGCTCTTGAAACACACAAAAGGAGTTTGGATGATGGATGATTTTGAGTATTTTGGAGAAGTAAAAACTTGAAAGAACAATGTGTAAGTGTGTATGCAATCCCACGGCTCTAAGAAGAAAAAGAAGGAGAGTTTTGCTTTGATGCTTCAAGCCTCTAACATGTGTTATTATATATCCAACTCATGTAATGATGTTAGAGATTTAGGAGATCTTATGGAAGATCATGAATGTACTAGGGAGATTTTTGAAATGAGGTTATGTGTGTGTGTATGAACCGTATGTATGGATGGAGAGTTAGGAGTTTGCTTGCAATCTTGGCTAAATCTTTATGAATGATCATAATCTATATATAAGACTTTACCTTGCATGCATACATACACTAGGTCATGATGGTTGGTTTATGTCTTGGGTTTTCAAGGCCATATGGCCGAAATCTTCCATCAAGGGGACAAGGAGGTGGCTCACTTTTGTACTAATGTTTCTTACACTTTTGTCTTTTACATAAGCATGCTTTTAGCCAAGTATAGATTATTATTATCACTAACACAATGCATAGGTGTTTTGTGGCCATAAGGCCGGCCCCTATGATGGGTATAAGTGGGGTTTACAACTTCAAATATTAACCCATTAGTTGTTATGTTTAATCCCCCGTCGTTCGGGTGTCGTTCGGGTATTTTTCGGGTTTTAATCACGCGTCATCCGGACATTAAATATACCTTAAATAACACTTAAATATAGTCTATTTTAAGCGTTGATTGATTATTTAGGCTTTTACCGGGTGAAATTATGAGTTATACGCGTATCGGGTGCGATACGCGCACTTTATTCGTTACCGGGAGATTTGTACAAGACGTTTCCATTTATGGTTTTGGAGTTCCAAAACTCATTATATCTTATGAAAATACCCTTTATTTCATATCCTGGGTGTCCGGGATTCATTTCGTTTATTTAATTATTACCGGGTAATTGCCAACATCCGTACCGGATAGCTTATT
Source organism: Ambrosia x helenae (assembly GCA_030844895.1). NCBI lineage: Eukaryota > Viridiplantae > Streptophyta > Magnoliopsida > Asterales > Asteraceae > Ambrosia > Ambrosia x helenae. Next base: position 205,572 of record JAUTDX010000016.1, read on the forward strand.
CGCACATGATCCAATCATGCTTTACCATTAAACGTATGCATTCCTATGCACTATTTGGAAATTGCTATTCCCTAAGGCCTTGCTAATTAAATCACACATAATTGCATTTAATTACGTTAATCATATATTAATTAATTGTACGGAATTACCTTATTTTTGCCGGTTGTTACATTCTCCCCCCGTTAAGAGAATTCCGTCCCGGAATTCACTTCGAGTTCTCCGGTACAGGTGTCTTCTCGAATAAGGCGGGGTACTTTTGCTTCATCCGGTCCAGCCTTTCCCACGTGAACTCTGGTCCACGCTTGGCATTCCAGCGCACTTTGACCAACCTGATCTTGCTGCGCCTTAATTTTTGGACCTTCCAATCAGTTACCTCGATTGGTTCTTCCACAAAATGTAACTTGTCGTCAATCTGGATCTCGTCAGCAGGAATAATGAGAGTTTCGTCGGATAGGCACTTTTTCAAGTTCGACACATGAAACGTGTCGTGTATTCCACTCAGCTCTTGAGGCAACTCGAGCTTGTATGCCATTGTGCCTACCCTTGACAAGACTTTGAATGGTCCAATATATCGTGGGTTCAGCTTTCCGCGCTTCCCAAAGCGCGCGACACCTTTCCAAGGCGACACTTTCAATAGGACCCTGTCTCCAACTTGAAACTCTAAAGGTTTTCGCCTCATATCAGCATAGCTTTTCTGACGGTCCCGGGCCGCTTTGAGACGTTCTTTTATCAAAAAGACCTTATCCGTGGTCTCTTGAACAATTTCGGGCCCGGTGAGTTGCTTTTCCCCAACTTCCGCCCAACATAATGGCGATCGGCACTTGCGTCCATATAGAGCTTCAAACGGTGCGGCTTGAATGCTCGTATGATAACTGTTGTTATAAGAAAATTCTACCAATGGCAAGTGCGTATCCCAATTACCTCCGAAATCAATCGCGCATGCCCGTAGCATATCTTCCAAGGTCTGGATGGTTCGTTCACTTTGACCATCCGTTTGGGGGTGATATGCGGTGCTCATGTCGAGGCGAGTACCGAGGGCTTCGTTCAAACTTTCCCAAAATCTGGAAGTGAAACGACTATCTCGATCAGAGATGATAGATACAGGTACACCGTGTTTAGATACCACTTCCTTAATGTACAAACGGGTCAGTTTCTCCAACCTGTCCGTTTCGCGAATCGGGAGGAAGTGTGCAGATTTCGTCAGTCGATCTACGATTACCCAGATCATGTCATGGCCGCTTGTTGTCTTAGGTAACTTGGTAATGAAATCCATGGTGATTCGTTCCCATTTCCATTCCGGTATTTCCGGTTGCTGGAGCAAACCGGAAGGTCTCTGGTGCTCAGCCTTGACCTTTGCGCAAGTCAAACATCGCGCAACATAGGCTGCTATATCCCTTTTGAAATTTGGCCACCAATAAAGTTCCTTCAAATCATGGAACATCTTGTCTGCACCCGGGTGAACCGAATATCTAGAACTGTGAGCTTCGGCCAATACTAGCTCACGCAATCCACCATATACTGGAACCCAAATTCTATTCATGAAATACAGTGTCTGGTCTACCTTTGGTTCCAGTGAATCAACCATCTTTCGTAACCTTTCACCTCTGACATTTTCGGGTTTGAGGGCGTTAACTTGAGCTTCACGAATTCGTTCAGTCATATTCGTGTGGATAGTCAATCCCAAAGCTCGAACACGCAATGGTTTAACCCGTTCCTTGCGACTCAAGGCGTCGGCTACGACGTTCGCCTTACCGGGATGGTACTTTATCTCACAATCGTAATCGTTTAATAATTCAACCCATCGCCGTTGTCGCATATTCAAATCCTTCTGATCGAAGATGTGTTGTAAACTCTTGTGATCAGTGAAAATCGTGCACTTGGTTCCGTACAAATAGTGCCTCCATATCTTGAGAGCGAATACCACTGCACCCAATTCCAAATCGTGTGTAGTGTAGTTCTTCTCATGGATTTTCAGTTGCCTGGAAGCATAAGCTATTACTTTTTCTCGCTGCATCAATACACAACCCAAACCTTGATGCGAGGCATCGCAGTAAACCACAAAATCTTCCGTACCGTCTGGAAGTGACAGTATCGGAGCGCCACATAACTTGTCTTTTAACAATTGGAATGCTGCCTCTTGCTTTTCCGTCCACTCAAATTTCTTGTCTTTTTGGGTTAACATGGTTAAAGCTTGCGCTATCTTTGAAAAGTTCTCGATGAACCTTCTGTAATAACCCGCGAGGCCTAGAAATTGTCGTACTTCGGTAGGAGTTCGAGGTGCTTCCCAATTTTTAATCGCCTCGATCTTGGCTGGATCAACGTGTATGCCCTTCTCGTTTACCACGTGACCTAAAAAGTGAACTTCCCGAATCCAAAAGTCACATTTCGAGAATTTAGCGTAGAGCTTCTCCTTGCGTAATACTTCAAGAATTAACCGAAGGTGATTCTCGTGGTCTTCTTTCGTACGTGAATAGATCAAAATATCGTCAATGAAGACAATGACGAATTTGTCCAGGTATGGCTTACACACGCGGTTCATTAGGTCCATGAAAACCGCTGGTGCATTGGTCAAGCCGAACGGCATTACCAAAAATTCATAGTGTCCATACCGGGTTCTGAAGGCCGTTTTTGGTACATCTTCTTCTTGTATACGCAACTGGTGATAGCCTGACCTCAAATCGATCTTGGAGTAATAGCTGGAACCTTGGAGCTGATCAAATAAATCGTCGATCCTGGGGAGGGGATAGCGATTCTTGATGGTTAGCTTGTTCAGCTCTCGATAGTCGATGCACATGCGAAATGTGCCATCCTTCTTCTTCACAAATAAGACGGGAGCTCCCCAAGGTGAGAAACTCGGTCTTATAAAGCCTTTGTCCAATAATTCTTGTAGTTGGCTGGACAGTTCCTGCATCTCTGATGGAGCTAGGCGGTATGGCGATCGTGCCACAGGAGCTGCTCCGGGAACGAGGTCGATGCGGAACTCGACTTGTCGAGGTGGTGGCAACCCCGGCAAATCTTCTGGAAATACATCCGGAAAGTCTCTGGCGACTGGAATGTCTTCCAACTTTCGCTCGTCGGCCTTCTTGTCCACTACGTGTGCCAAGAATGCGACAAGCCCTTTTCTCAGACACTTACGAGCCTTCATGCTCGAAATAATTCTTAGTGGCGTCCCGTGTCTTTCCCCTTGAATTGAGAGAGTTTCACCGCTTGGCGAGGGGAATCTGAATAACCTTATCGTTGCAAACCACAATGGCACGGTGTGCGGACAACCAATCCATGCCAACAACGATGTCAAAGCTTCCCAATACGACCGGTAATAGATCAATCCCAAACTCGTGCCCACAGAGTTCTAACTTACAATCTTTAGCTACCTCTCTCGTTTCAATAGTTTTACCATTAGCCAGTTCTATAGAGTAGGGTGTATCTAGTTTGCTAGTTTTTAAACCAAGTAGTCTTTTAAACTCAATGGATACGAAGCTAAAGTCAGCACCGGTATCAAATAATACAGAGGCATAATGACCATTTAGAGGAAACGTACCAGTGACCACATTGGGGTCTTGCCGTGCGTCACCGGCTCCAATAACAAATGCCCGGCCACGGGCCTGATTGTTGACTTTGGGGCAATCTTTCTTCCAATGGTCCAATGACCCACATGCAAAACAGGGTCTGGCCCCTCCGTTCTTTGGTGCTCCAGATCGGCACTCTTCAGTCTTGTGCCCGTTGCGGTGACACTTCCCGCAAGTCAACCCATTGTTTCTTCCTTGGTTTCCCTGTTTGTTGCTGTTATTGTTACCACGTCCTGTGGCGGCATAACCTTTTCCTTTCTTGTTCGAGCTTCCTGATGCTCGATCCCTTTTCCCTTCATCTCTCTTTCTTTTCCCAAACCTTTGCCCGTTACCCTGATCATTGGCTGCAACTGCTGAACTTGCTCCCTGTTTCTTTGCCTCAACGCTACTTGCTTCAGAAATTTTCAACCCAGAAATTTGGCGGATAAGGGTACCCATGCGGATAGCATCCTCAGTCAGACTCAGTGCCAGATCAATTGCCTCGCGCATGGTCGTGGGTTTGGAAGAGGTGACCATGCTGCGAATCTGTGGTGCTAGCCCGAATAGGTAACGTTCCACTTTGTTCTTCTCTGGTGTAACCAGGCGAGGTACCAATCGTGCGAGATCATGAAACCTTGACGTATACCCAGTGACGTCTGCTCCTATCATGGTGTGGTTCCAGAATTCAGTTTCCAACTTCTGAACTTCACTTGCCGGGCGGTATTCGGCAGTCATCAGTTCCTTTAGTGCCGCCCATGATAGAGAGTATGCAACATCATCTCCTAAGGACTGTACTTGGCCGTTCCACCAAGTTAGCGCTTGATCCAAGAACAGATTAGTGGCGTACATGACAGACTGTCGAGGGGTACACCCGCTGATGCGGATAACTGCCTCGGTCTTTTCGAACCATTTGACCAGGCCTATGGAACCCTCAGTGCCGCTGAAGTTTAGTGGCTTACAGTCCAAGAAAGCCTTGAAAGTGCAGCCGCGCTCTCCCGAGGCTGTCCCTGTAATAGTAACATAGTATGTTATTATGGGATAGGAGTTTGTGAAATATTCTCCCATCGCTTTTCATTTATTTATAAACCTCTTACCACTGGGGGAGGTCTCACGTCGCTCACTCCCTGTCCTGTCAAGGGAGTGTTCCGAGCGTGCGGCTTCGTGTTCAGCGATGGCACGAGCTATTCGTTCAGAAATCATAGTTTCGAGCTCAGCAGGTGTTGTGGGCAGTCCGTCTGCGCCACTGTTGCTTCGGGTGGCAGGTGCCATTTTCTTCAATAATAATTATCAAAGGTTAATTTGGCAAACATTTATACAATACAAAGCATAAATAACAAACCAAAGCATGAACACAATAATCAACACCATATCATCACACAACATACCAACACATCATACATAAATATAAATAGGAATCAACACAACATCACCACACAAATATACAAACCACAACACATGGAGTAAGCAATAATAATCATAGACAACAACATATTTCACCATAATAATAAGATTTTTCATTAATTTCAATAATGTCATTACAATGCTTGTTCATAATACAAAATGGAGAATACACTTCTCATACAACACATTGCTTTTGAAATAATAAAACATCATATCATACGCCGTAATACCCGTACGGCTGGGCAAAATGCAGACGAGTGTCATAACCCGTGCTGTACTACCATAGTGCTGCTAGTATATACATAATCTGGTGCGTCTTCAGTGCATCCCCAATATATCCTACTGTGGCGGTGGCGGGGGGTACTGGTACTGCGGCGCGTGCGTACTGATCGTCATACTGATCTTCATGATACGCTCGTACAAGAAATGTCGATGCGCAAAGTGCGCATCCCCTGTGATACCGCACTGAGCGTCCAGGCTCAGCAACTCCTCCGCGTAATGCGCCAAAGCATCCCGCGCATCTATCATCCTCGTCCACATCAGACGTGTCTGATGCTCCACCTGTGTTACGGTGCGCTGCACCGTATCAGCGAGAGTCTGAAAATCCCGCTCTAGTGTGATGGCAGTGGACCATGCTGGTCCAGACAAGGGTGTCGTCCTGGGTGGCTGGGATGGTCCGGGTATGTCTGGGTGTGTGGATGGGAATGGCCCGAAGGGGAATGGTACTGGTATGTGGGGCAGTAAGAAACTGGGTGGTCTGATGGAAAAGTGGTGTGGCATCAGATAAGGGTCCCCTGCACCTAGAGGGTATGGTGCAGGTGTCATGCTGGGTATGGTGGGGATAGGCATAGTCATGGCAATGGTGGGTGGTGGCATGGGCTCAGCTAGGGGGGCTATCAGTGGCTCAGAAACAGTGGCCCACTCTGGAGTGGACACCACTACAGGGGGTGTGGGAGGGCTCGCAGTGGCGAAGGCCTCCAAGCCTGCCCTATGTAGCTCAGAGCTACGGGCGGGACTACCCTCGTGTATGTGTGCTGCTGGTGCTGGCTCCTCATGGGGTATGGGCTCGGGTGCTGGTGGGGCTATGGGGTCCGCTGGGGCGTCCTCTAGCATGGGAGCCACTGGCTCCTCCTGGGCAGCCTGAATCTCGGGCACCAGCATGTGCCCTACTGATCCCACCGACTCGTCATCTGAGTCATCGGATATCCATCCGTTCCGTCCACGGGGAATGGGTAGGAGTCTCATACCAGCAGGTACGTGAATGTGGGGTACCGGTGCCGGCTCGTGCTCGGCGTGAGCCTGGAAAGGAGACTCTGCTGCGTCTGACTGGGCGGGAACTGGTCGCGAAGGACCAGCACAGCCGTCAGGGAAATCCCTGATGGCTCGAACGGGGCGTACGGCCAAAGGTGCGGCCGGTACGATGGGCTGTGGTGCGTCGACCACGGCCGGTGTCCAGTCAGGATCCTCGCTAGGATCTGTCTCGTCTGAGTCGTCGTCTGACCCTCCTGCGACGTCCATCTCTACGTCGTCTTCCTCTGCATCGAGTACAACCAACTCGACTGGCTCCGGTGGAGGTGCGGGTATAATCTGGATACTGCTGTCAACACTAGGCGCTATACTTCCCGCGTCCGACATCCTGGCAAAAGAACCGTACATATATATATGATTTATTTAGATTAGACAGTTATGGCTTTACTCTATAGTAACCTTCCTAACTTCTAATTTTACGTTAAAGCATAACAATACTCATGGCTGGCTTGGTCGGAATCTCCTCATGCCCAATGCTTCTTGAAAATTACTTTTATTTAAAACCATGTACATTTTCTTTTGAAAACTTTATCTTTAGAACCAAATCCGGTTATAGTCTAGTTTTTAAAGAAAATACTCTAGTTCGCTATAACCTTGGCTCTGATACCACGTTCTGTCACACCACGACAAAGGCGGAAACACGTGGCGCGACGGTTCAAAAGCATAAAGTCAAGGTTATGGCTAAACACAAGTAATTTAAAGAAAATGGGTCATTTATTATGACGTCGAATTAGTTTCAAACATTACACAAAGGATAATTGTTTTTGAAATAAACTTAGAGGTTTCTCAAATATATCCCAAATGCCTTGGGAAATAAAGGTGAAACCCCACAAAAGCCTGACGTCGCATGGAGATTTCCCGACCCTGCCTGCTTGATCTTTCATCTTCTAATTACCTGAAAGATATGTTTAAAAAGTTTTGTCAATATAAATATATTGGTGAGTTCACAGGTTTTCAGTTTCTAAAACTTGAATACTTGGGAATACCATGTTATGACAATATATAGGAGTTGCAAATTCCTATAAATCTACTTGAGACTATAATCAAACCAAGACATATAATAATTGTGCCCCGCTCCAAGTCGTTACTCGGTTTCCCACGACTTAAGTTCAGAATATTTGCACCCCAGGCATAACCTAATGCATAATCGACGCTATCGATTAGGGGTGGGCCTTGTCAGGCACCAATAGTACTATTCGAATATTCCTCCGGTTTCAATTCCCTGAACAAATGATTATAGAGGCGAGGACTCAACCCCGAGTGGCGGTCACACCTCAAGTATTAAATCCGTCAAACACTATCCCTAACATATCTTTCCCCCGGAAAACGTAAAAATAGTTTAAAATGGGGCCGTGAAACTCACCTGTAACTGCGTCTGGCTCAATGAGGTGAATAGCAAAGGGTGGTCTTGCACCTATAAACGTCCTAAACGTATAAGTCACTATTCCTATAGTGTATGTGCCTTGGCAAGTTGTACACCCAACTCCCGACCACAAGTGGTTCCAAATCCCGTTTAATTATGCGTGTATCCTAGGTGTTGTTGGCGTTACATTACCCTTTGTGTTACAAGTTATATATTACTCTTGTTAATATTTCCATAACTTGTATCTTATTATCATCGACTCGACTTCACTTAACATATAATTATTTTCCCATTTCAATAATTATACTTAAGATCGCATCACTCGATATAATATATACTTCAATCCTCGACCCGACTCACTTTGCCACACATTTGTTTTCCCATTTAAACAAATATGCTAAGATTTTGTCGTTCGATCGTATATCCTTAACGTTCGATTCAACTCACCATACCGTATATTTATTCTCCCATTTAAACAAATATACTAGGATTTCGTTGATACGACATACACATATATATATCCTTGTCTTCTCGTCGCGGTTTTCCTTCCCGCATATCTACTTTCCCATTAAGTAGATATACTAGAATTTTGCCGAGACGCGCGTACAAGTATATATATAAATGTGTAATTTTTCTTGTTAAGTATATACGTTTGTTTTAACGTCTTATTCGTTTACGTCAAGTGTTTCTCCCATGAATTAATCCTCCAACACTTAGGAAAGTGTTTATTTATTTTCACCCAAAGTATATATATATTTTACCTCTTAAAATATATATTTTTCTTATCTTGCCGCAACGGCATTTTTCTCATATTTTGTCCGGTTATGGCTTGTTAACGCGTTTTAGTTCGATCTCTTAACTCGATTAGTTAATTTTTCCAAGTTTTTCCCAACATGTATTTTATAGAAATATTTAACCATATTTCTTCCTATTTTCACATGTTACTTGGATGGTTAAAATACTTATGTATTTTTAACCCAACTTGTTAACTTAACTACAAAAATGTTTCCAACACTTTTATATTCCCATTTATATAAAAGTATTCATTTTTGTGTAAGTTTCCCAAGTTTGTTTAATATTTTTATAAAATCTCTATTTTATAAAAATCCTTATGTTAAAACCCTTTATATTTTTATAACTTTCAAAAATACACTTTTATACAAAATACCCAAGTATTTCTACTAGTATTTACAAAAATCATCCTTAGACTTTAATACTTACATTTTTGACACCAAACTTTCCATACTTGTATTTTTGGACTAATAGTTTCTAAAATATCCATTTTAGTCCCTTAACTTTCAAAGTTACAACTTTAGTCCCTTAACTTACAAAAGTTGCATTTTTCTTATTCTAACTTTCAAAGTTGGCATTTTTCACTCAAAATAGTTAACTTTGAAGAATCAACTTTTTATTGGTAAGTTATTTTTGTATCAAAACACTTAGGTTAGTCTTATATTCCATATGAAAGACTAATTATATGTGTGTTTTATGTATTTGTCCATTTCTTCAAAATATCATTCATCCAAGTGAGTTAACTTTAATTTTCCATCTTATTCATTTATGAATTTCTAACATGTTTTACCACATATTATTACTTAAATGATCATAATAAGATGAATTAAAGTTAGTTTTAACATATTCAAGTTCATCTCAAAATATTAACCAAAACATCATCCTACTTAGTCTTATATGTAAACTTCATATATTTTCAAGACTAATATATCATCATCATCAAATCCATGGTTTATTTCTATATCTTTAACCTTTCATTTTACACATGAAAACCTATTAAAGATTATGTTCAAAACCATTTTTAAACCCTTCATGTACAACTTGCTACTAGGAACACATACATGAAAAATAACAATCAAAAACAAGATTAAGAAGCTTACTACTAGCACAAGGCTAGGGAAGACAAAAACCTTGGATTTGAGAGGGGTTTAGTGTGTTCTTCCTAGTGGTTTAGCTCCAAGCTCTTGAAACACACAAAAGGAGTTTGGATGATGGATGATTTTGAGTATTTTGGAGAAGTAAAAACTTGAAAGAACAATGTGTAAGTGTGTATGCAATCCCACGGCTCTAAGAAGAAAAAGAAGGAGAGTTTTGCTTTGATGCTTCAAGCCTCTAACATGTGTTATTATATATCCAACTCATGTAATGATGTTAGAGATTTAGGAGATCTTATGGAAGATCATGAATGTACTAGGGAGATTTTTGAAATGAGGTTATGTGTGTGTGTATGAACCGTATGTATGGATGGAGAGTTAGGAGTTTGCTTGCAATCTTGGCTAAATCTTTATGAATGATCATAATCTATATATAAGACTTTACCTTGCATGCATACATACACTAGGTCATGATGGTTGGTTTATGTCTTGGGTTTTCAAGGCCATATGGCCGAAATCTTCCATCAAGGGGACAAGGAGGTGGCTCACTTTTGTACTAATGTTTCTTACACTTTTGTCTTTTACATAAGCATGCTTTTAGCCAAGTATAGATTATTATTATCACTAACACAATGCATAGGTGTTTTGTGGCCATAAGGCCGGCCCCTATGATGGGTATAAGTGGGGTTTACAACTTCAAATATTAACCCATTAGTTGTTATGTTTAATCCCCCGTCGTTCGGGTGTCGTTCGGGTATTTTTCGGGTTTTAATCACGCGTCATCCGGACATTAAATATACCTTAAATAACACTTAAATATAGTCTATTTTAAGCGTTGATTGATTATTTAGGCTTTTACCGGGTGAAATTATGAGTTATACGCGTATCGGGTGCGATACGCGCACTTTATTCGTTACCGGGAGATTTGTACAAGACGTTTCCATTTATGGTTTTGGAGTTCCAAAACTCATTATATCTTATGAAGATACCCTTTATTTCATATCCTGGGTGTCCGGGATTCATTTCGTTTATTTAATTATTACCGGGTAATTGCCAACATCCGTACCGGATAGCTTATTCGCACATGATCCAATCATGCTTTACCATTAAACGTATGCATTCCTATGCACTATTTGGAAATTGCTATTCCCTAAGGCCTTGCTAATTAAATCACACATAATTGCATTTAATTACGTTAATCATATATTAATTAATTGTACGGAATTACCTTATTTTTGCCGGTTGTTACACCAGTAAGCTTAATACAAGCTATATTGCGATGGGCCTCGCTATTGGGTTAATAATAAATAATATATATTAGTATAAATAACGTCAGGTGTTGACCGGCTTGACCGAGCCGGGACATACCTCGTCATGTCCCCCCAGTCTAGTATCATGATTAAGATGATGGTGCTAGACTAGAAGAAACTCATAGTCCTATAGTAGATATAGTCTCATCAAATAAGTTATGATGGAATCAGGCGGCGCGCGACAAATGTTTGGTTAATAAACCGTATATCCGTGTTTTTTACTTGTTCTTCGAGTACGCATAAGGGTAGTATGCTGAATTACAGCGTTTTAGGGCATCTTAAGGTTTGAAATGCGATGGCGGCTCTAAGATTGAATGTACTCGAGCATGAGTATTCTGACTACCAATGCACACGGTCTGGATAATATAGTACAACTTGCGCGCGCGATGTCATTCGTGTTGTTTGATGCAATATAACTTGTGCACATTCGAGGTGTCTTGTATGTTGTTTAATTTGTAAGTGTTGACTGGTTTGATTAGGGTTAACCCGTATCATACCTGGTCCTGCCCCCAGTCTGGTGTGATGGTCGACATTGAGTATGACGCCAGACTAAAAATGTTGTCAAAGGAATGAAAAATTGGATTCATGTGAATCAGGCCAAACATATTATGGTGTGACATCCAGCTCGGATTACCCGGTTCATCAGAGAATTGTGAGATTAATCTATACCACACCTCATTAATTGGTAGGAGTATAAAAGTTACCCTTATGATTGCAACATAATGATGACAGGTCAAAACGACGCCCGACAGACTGTTATATCCGAGTGTTATTCACTAGGTAGGATGTAGCCTGAACTTTGTTTTGCCGGACCCATTATTCGTTATCATCGGATTTCTTTTTACCCTATTGAAAGCTTTGGTTTGTGGTAGCACGCAGGCTTTGAACATTTAAGTAAGGTGCGTGATCCAGATTGAGACTTAGCTCTGACGTGTTGTCCAAAGTTTTGATTTTAGCTTTTTACTGTGGTGCATAGTGTAGCCAAATGTGGTGCTCGGCCTAATAATGATGTAGCGCGCATTAAGACGCGTTATGGCGCTGGGACACGCGTATTCCGATTACCAAACGGCGTAAAGGACCTTGCTTGATTGTCAAAGTATTCTGTAAATTTCGTGTTGTGAATGGACGCTTGATGGCATATAAAGCGTTTTTCAACATGGTTGACATTATTGAACACGTGCATGAGTTATCAAATGGCGTTACCTGTCGCGCTTCATGGAGTGTTTATTTGACTCATAAAAGCCATTTATAAGGTTTATGGCCCGAAGTTCTCTTGTTCTAGTATTCTCATGGTGTAAATGGACTATGGTATTGACTAACAAAGTCTATCATATGCATGTAGCATGAATGAACACTTTTTAAATGCAATAAAAACTTTTCTTATCACGCGTTAGCTTGCGGGGTGTTTGCTTACGTTTAACGTCATGCCATGGTGTGTGAAGCACTTACTCAACACATGGTAATGTTTTATAAAAGTGTAGCGCGCATGAAGACTTGGTTGAAGTTATCCCGTGTTTCTCATGTCGCACTATTGCGTATGCTGTCTAAGAAAACAAACACTCCCCATGCCCTCTTATCGAAGAAAATAGTCATTTTGTAATGCAATCTCATGAAAAGTAAACTGAACTCCATAATTGGTGTCTTGTTTGTAATTCAAGAAGTATGCGAGTATAATGGCGTGTGACGCGGTGACCAACAGATCGTCACGATTACATATTTTGGTGATCAACAGATCGAGTATTCAGGTGTAATACTTCTTGAGCTGCGCGACATTCCCAGTACGCGAGATGGGGTTTCCATCTAAGTGCGTCGGGGAGGAAGCACCGTTGCCCAAGTTCTCGGCGATAAGGTAGGGTCCTTCTCAGTCAGGTTCCATCCTTCCTCGAGGTTATGCCATGCTGGCTTCGTTATCGCGTATGACGTATTTGTCTACCTTAAAAGAATGTACCAGGTTACGTTCATCATAACATTTTTCCAGGATTTGTTTTTCCTTGTATTTGGCTTCATTGATGGCAATGATCTCACGCCGTCCCTCCAACGCCTCCAGATTTTCTCAGAGTAGCTGGTTGTTATTGGTGTTAAGAACCGACCGGTGGGATGTAGGAGGGCGATCGTGTGCATGCCTAGGGTAAACGTTGAAGGATGGTCCGCTTGAAGGCGATATAGCACAAGAGCGTATTAACAACGCAAATTAGGCATTAAATGATCCACACTTGCTCTCTGTCTAGGAGATTTCTGCGAATGTAGATGGCGAGGACATATCGGCGTTGAAGGAGATGCTAGCAGAATACACAGATTAGGTACAAGCGCCCCGTCAAGTGCCAAGTATAATGAAGCCCGTTGCTTTATGTTTGTCTGCCCCTCCCCCTTGTTTTTTGTATTTTCATTAAACACAAGCGCTCAGGCATATATGTTAAATTTTTATAATGTGAAGGGGTCGATATTGCCCTACTCAAGTGTAATTAAAGTTTGTCATTGCTATCTGACGTAAGCTCATTTTTTTGTTGGCAACAGGTCAGTGATTTAACCATTGTCTTGTCGACTTAACAACTGTTGGCGATAGTAAACGTGAACGTTGGCACCGTCTGTAATGAGCGTGTGCCTTAGGCGGTTACGCTGATTATAATAGTTTATGTTCCTACCGATGTGGCAGGAGTTGCCAATATAGGCGTAGGTGCGCATCACACTCCTGCAGAAGTGTGTGCTATGCTCGATGATCCTTAGAGGTCGTTTAGAGAGTTTTGTATTTCCCGTGGTGTGTATTTTTGTATACGTTTGGGACAAGTACTTGGTTTTTGAATCATAGTGGTTTTTGTATATCTTAAGATAAAGATATCCACTTTTAGCGCTATAAAGTTCAGTAGCATTGCGGATTTTTGTCCGCCGCTAGTAGTAAATTGTAATGGATATGCTTATCTGATTATAATGCAGTGTAGTTGCAGTTTTGCATTTATTTGTGATCTCTTGCACTATGAGTGTTAGTCGTCGTAAGAGAATAAGCTAGTGACTGTAAGGTAGTCATTATTCGAGTATTCTAGCCTCTGCGTTATTGCAGTGGTCTAGAAAGTGCGATAGTGCAGTAGGGTCGTTTTCTAAAAAACGTTAAGGATTCATAAATGCATACATGTTTCTAATGGTGGTCAACAGACCGGTTTCATTGTTACATGTAGCATTTTTTTTTTTTCAAATGGGCGACATTCCCTGCCCGCGGGATTGGACTTCCGTCTAGGTGCGCCAATGTCTACGCCTTTACTAAGGAATTTCGCTATAGGGTATGGAACTTTCCAGTTAGGTTCCAGCTTGCTCTGGGATTGTGCTTTGCTATCTTCATTGTCGCGTGACACGTATATCCAAATATACACGTGGCATTTATCAGACTGTGGCGTATAGCCTAGTTTGGGTGTGGCATACAACCGAATATAGATTTAGCATATAGCCAATTATAGATGTGGCGTATAGCCGAATAAGGATGTGGCACGTAGCCAGCTAGCGACTTGACTCGTAGCAGAACCTGTGAATGGTCAATGACGCCCCGTCTTGTACATAGACGAACTTTACACGAGGATGTTTGGTCTGTCTGCACATCTAATACGCAGGCTGAGACTAGATGCTCGCTTTAAGTATGATGCTATACTTTGCTAGTCCTCGAGTTCAATACTGTTGAACAAGGCGCAGGTAAACGTGAATCAACGATGCAGTCTTTTGATCTCGCCTTTTGTTGTGAGAAGATTGGATCCTTGTTTTCAAGTAGACCCATAGCCATGTTTTTGGATGAGCATTCGGTGTGTAAACTGATATTTCTGGACCAAAATTCCTAAACTTGATGGATGCACCGGTGATGATGGTGCCAATAGTGTAGCACTGTGCAAGTTGTGTGGTCTAGACTACTGAATGCTTGGCTGTATTTCCTCTATCCATTACGTAGCTTGTCACGCAAACATGTTGCCAGGAGAGGGAGTTATTCGCCAAGAAGATGTATGTGTATAGTGAAGCATATAGACGCATCAACAAGCACGTAGGGAGAAAAATAAATTATCCGAAATGTGCGCAATTTGTAATGCAAATTGAGTGGTAAGAGAGTAGCAACATACTAGGACCATCCGGCAAACGCAATGCTACTAAACAATATTAGTATGTAGCATTTGAACACTATAAAATGTTAAATAAATGTCCATGGGCAAAATCAGTATGAAAAAATATATCGCCTTATTTCGCGCAATGATGCTCACCGTATCTGAGTGCAGTGACGTACGTCCTGGTGCGTTAAAATGTATACTACAATGCAGCCTTTGGTTCAAAAGTCAGCTTTGATTGGCCAGCTTGGTAAGTCAAAATGGTGCCTAACCTTGCAGTAGTGATAGTGATATTGAAATTTAAGCACTTCTTGGACTATACCGTATATGAGGCTAATAGCCAGGTGGAATGCATTTGTCATGTGATATTCCAAGTTAGTCGCGCCATAAGCTTTGATTTAAGGATAGGCAACGTGCGTCTCTATGTAGCATATAATAAATGGCCTAAATCCTTCGTAAAAAGCATGGCGCACCTGTGACATCATTTGAAGCCGGATTGATTTGTTATACGCCACGATTTATTATCTTGCTATTCATATTGACAAAAGTCTCAATATAACATGTTGAGCAAGTTTGATGTTAAATATATCCACTCATCAAACAAGAAACATAGCGAAGGACTATGTGCAGGATGGGGACACAAATGATATTAGCCTTATATGTAGTACCCCATGTTTCCAAATATGTACCTGAAGTCACTGTCAGTCGCATTGTTCTTTTTCAACAAGCGATACACGTTGACCGTTAGTAGATTTGAAATGCACCGATTAGAGAGTATTGTCGACAGGTGGGTTTCCATATGTCGGCGTATCTGTGGTAAGGCGTGCTGGGTCGCGCTGCCCACAGTGTGTTATCGTGGAGCAACCAAGAAAGTCTCTACCAAAAGCTGCTTGTGTATGTTAGGTGTCCACATGAGGTGACTTGATTAATAATGGAGTCCGTGTGGTCGGTTTGGTGCGCAAGGAGCTTCGTCCACCGGAGTGCGGTGACTAGGCTCATTCGCCTGAGATGGCATGACCAACAACGGTGTATGCCGGAGGCGACGCGACTGAGACACGACGCCCGCTAGAAGAGGTGTGGCCGTGAAACGGGGTCACCGAAAATGGCGTTACCATGATGCATGGGCTAAAGAAAACACGACCTCTGGACATCAACTATATATACCAACAGCCGAAATATAAGACTAAAGCTTACAAAAGGATGGTTGGCATGTGGCGCAAAGACCGTCGTGCGAAGCCGGGTGGCGAAAAGGCGGATTGGCGTGACAGCAAGGCAGGAAAAAGATCGGTCGAGGCGAAAGTATTTGGCGCAAAGGCCGATTTCGCTTAGGCGGGCGGCGTGGAAACCGGTAAGTGGGGGCCCTTTGCACGTATGTGGGCATGTGGAATCCGGTTACAGAAGGCCATATGAAAATATTGTACCGAGGCGTCATCTTTAGAAGACGATTGTGGGAACATCCATGACGTAACATCATCAATCGACTTTCCTTTGCATGACGCTTAATAAGTAGTGTGACTGTAATCGAATAATATCATGTTATTGCTATTAGCTTTGAATATGTGCATACTGAAAACATACGACTTCTCTAGGTTGTAACGTCATCAAGTCATGCTAGTCTCCAAACTTATTACCGCTAATGGTGTTCGTGGCATTGAACTCGAATTTATTATTAGAGGATCCGTTTCCATAGGTTGCAACGGCATCGAGTCATGGGGCTGAACTCGTCCATCGCAGGAAAGTGGATGGTATGAAGATGAATGACTGAAATGTGGAAATTAACGCTGGTGACATGCATGTGAATGGCGTGAAAGTCGGTTACCCAGAGGTGGGTCGACGTAAAAGCCAATTGCGCAGAGGCATATTGGCATGAAAACCAGTTGCAAAGGGGCGGGTTGGCGTAAAAGCCGGTTTCGCTGATGCGCGTTAATGTGAGCCGATTTGCTGATTGCACAAAGGCGTACTGGCATGAAAACGAGTTGCACAGAGGTGGGTTGGCACGGAACCGGTTGCACAGAGGCAGGAATACAGGTGGCGCAGAGGCCTATTGCGCATAGGCGGGTGCACGAGTGTGGTGACTCGGACCCTAATTACACGAAGCTTTGGTGGGATCCGGATTCACGGTGGTGAACGTTGTTAATGACGGCGCACCAGAGGCTATTTGCGTGTGGCATGGCAGTGGTCGCCGCCTCATTTTAGGACGTTATAGAAGACCCCGGAAAGTCAGTTCGATCGTTCCAAACACAGTCAGGGTCATAAGGAGTTAAACAACATGATTTTTAACGATGTTTAAAGATGGCGGTACAACTGTAAAAAGCTTTAGACAGCGACGGAAAGGTGGAATGGTAATAGTATATTCATCGTATTCCCATTCTTCCGATTATCACTTTATGGTAATATAATTAATTGCAATCCAACAAAAATCGAAGATGATAATATTGTACCCCAAAATATGCTAATTAACTGACATTCCCCGTTCATTGCTACTAAGTGTAATGTTTAGGAGCACGACGCGCAAAAGTTATGCTCGAGTAGACAAGACCATGCTCCGCGAAAGATGCCTTTTTAGGCCGTAAATCAGTTGGGAGAAATGCTCCCCGATGTTCGTGGAGTGCTTTGCGGTGGCGTGTGATAGCCACTACTGCGCGGAGAGCTTGGTATTGGCGGATGAAACCATGCTCCGCGGGTGTGCGTAGGGCTTTTTCCACTGGTGAAGACCGCGCTTCGCGGGTGCGTGAAGACCTGCCTAGCGGATGCACAAAGTGCTTTGTGTCAACTCAACGCGAGGTGGTGATGTGGCAACATGTTTCTAAGGAGGAGTCACGCGGAGAGCGTCCTTTGAAACTTTACGTCAATAACATGGGGTGGTGACGTGTCAGGTATGCTCCTGAGAAGGAGCCATGCAGAGAGCTTCCTTTAAAGTTTTACGTCAACCCGACACGGGGTGATGACATGGTAGCATGCTCCTGAGAATGAGACATGCGGATAACATTCTTCGAAATTTTGCGGCAACCCAACGCGGGGTTATCAATGGGTGCGAAGTTACGAGCTTGCACAGAGTTACTAACAAGTGGAGTTCCCGATAAGCGTGGAGTTACCGGCTTGCGCGGGCCATCGAATGAGGAGTTACCGACAAGCAGGGTTACCGTCAAGCGGGATTACCCGTACGCGTGGAGCTACCGGCTTTGCGTGAGGTTACCGTTGCGTAGGGAGTTACCGTCAAGCGGGGTTACCGTTGCGTAGGGAGTTACCGTCAAGCGGGGTTACCCGTAAGCGTGGAGTTACTGGCTTTGCGCAGGGTTACCGTTGCATAGGGAGTTACCGACAAGCGGGGTTACCCGTTAGCGTTGAACCTGCAAGAATCAGTCATATAATATGGGTGTATTGTGAGGTGCCCAACCTTGCGTTAGTGCATCATTAACTTTAAAATAAGTTGATAGATATAAAGAATGCAAAATATTAAAAGATTGTACCAAAACCTTTTATTCGAAGCTGGATCATTTGGCGTGTTGTGATATAAGAACCATCTAAAATGTCGTTATGCCATGCAGTCTCCTAGTTCTTTCCGCGCATCGGAAGAAGGCGGGGGCTGCTGGAGGTCGAGTAGTCGATTCTTGAACACGGCGCCCTGCAAGGGTGGTTGCCACACAGTTGTTCGCCGATAAAAAAAAAAGAAGGGATTAATTTAAACTGCTATTAATAAGAGTATTGCTCGCATTTGATGCGGTACCATTTGACCTCCTTGAAATAATTAAATAGCATGCTACATGTTAATAGGTTATATACCCTATTTGTAGTTTTAAACTGTGTATTCCACCATGGTTCAACACTTGTTTTTACTGTAAAATATTTAGAGTAGTATTTAATAGAGAGGTAAATAGTTCACAAATGCATGCGTGTTAACATGTAGATAATCATGTCTTGGCTTTATCCCCCTATACTTTCTTTAAAACTTTGCTATTTATGGTCACACGTGGTTAGTAACCACTGGTGGTTACATAGACAAGCAAAGTCTTCAAAGAGGTCATGCCCAAGTGGGTCCCCCTCTTGAAATATAACATGCATAAAACTTCCACAAATAATTTGTGAAGAATGAGATTAAAAATATAACCTGGCAATCATAAAGGCACCCCGAACGATTATTTTGGTCGAAGAATAACATTTGATTACGCAGCCGCCATAGGTGACGGAGAGTATAAAACTTTCGCCGGAGATGGCGAATCAAGTAAGAACTTCCAGCGGGGGTAACGTAGTGTCGGCAATATATCCGCCGGTTAGCCGCAGGGCTGCGTGGAAATCTTTGCCTTGGCTTGGCGGATGAAAGCCATGCTCTGCGGTGACATCTCCGCGGGGAGCGGATGACAGTTATTCGAAGGTGACGTGCGAAAGACATGCTCCGCGGAGAGCGGATGACAGTTATTCGAAGGTGACGTGCGAAAGACATGCTCCGCGGAGAGCGGATGACAATTATTCGAAGGTGACGTGAGGAAGATATGCTCCACGGAGAGCGGATGACAGTTATTCGAAAGGGTTTACCAGATGCGGACCGTGCGAAGGTCTCAACCAGTTGTGCGTGGTCAACGGGCAGATGCGGACCAAAATATACCAGTGAATCACCAGTTAGTCTACCATGGATGGGCAGCTGTACGCGGGCGCCGCCGTAGTGAAAATATACCAGTGAATCACCATTTGAATGAGATGTAAGGTGACTTAGAAATTTTCCGTTGGTGGTGGAACAATGAAAACCCCTTTGTTTGTTTCATATGTAATAAAAGCTACAGTGGGTCTTCGACGTGTTTATCGGTTGCCGACAGCTGTAAAGCTTTTTCCTTTTTAATCATATAATATTGAATATTCGGTATTGCTGTATCCCCTCTTGTTGGACTAAAAGTCGAGTATTGAGATCTGAGACTCACTAACTCAGATTTGATGAGTTTTGTGATGTAGCAAATTTGTAGCCAGGTAAAACAAAACCCAGATCTAAAAAAGTATTCCACCACAAATAGTCTTTTCAGCTCCGATGGAACAGATCCGAAGGTTTAGAGTAAAGAAGAACAAAGGTGTGGTTCTTGCCGGTCCCACGGATGGCGCCAATGAAGAAACATGTACCGGTATAGGTAGATATTCCAGCTATGATGAAGAAGAACAGAACAACACATCGTCTTCTTCGTCTCCAAGATCCAGATCTGCAACAAGAAAAAAGGAAAAGAAAGAGGGAAGGAGGCGACTGCCAGGAGTTTCCTCCCATCACAGACACAAAAAGTGTGATAGGCTCCAACCTGTTCCCTAGGGTTAGAGGTGAACCTCTTAAATAGGGAACTAATGGGCCACCATCACAGACCCCTAACTATATGGGCACATAGCCCATTGGCACCAAGCCCAGTTAGGGGGTTGCCTCCATAAAACCCTCAGCCCAGTAAGCTTAATACAAGCTATATTGCGATGGGCCTCGCTATTGGGTTAATAATAAATAATATATATTAGTATAAATAACGTCAGGTGTTGACCGGCTTGACCGAGCTGGGACATACCTCGTCATCAACTAAAATAAATAAAGAGCTAGATTGGTGGTCTTGAAAGACATGTTTAGATGTTCTAAACTTGTCATAAAAAGATTCTTTACGAGAGTCGGTGATAACTTTGTTTTGAATCTAAAAATTGAATTAAAAAAAAAAAAAAAATTTGTTATGACATTTGCACAGCCATTCACAACATGCCAAAAACATATAATTGAGTGACCATTTCCCTCGTATTACAGTCAAAATGCATTTTCTTATTTATTTATTTTTTTCATTTTTTATTAATATTTTTAATTTAATAAAATATTGCATGATATTATCATGCAATTTTGAATAAAACAAATTAGGCCAGCCGGGATGGTCCGTGATGGCCACCAGTGGCGGATTTAAGAATTTTTGCCAATGGGTTTGCTATTTTTAGATGTTCATATTTCATAGGATCGGATAAAAAAATTTCAGGTCGGGTAAGGTTCACCACATAATGAATAATAATAATAATAATAATAATAATAATAATAATAATAATAATAATACGGTACAATAATTAAAATAAACATCCTAATTAGAAATTAAAAAACGCATAATAGTAATACCATGGTCTTTAAAATTTTTAAAAGCTTATTTATAGTTATTCCTTACGAGGTTTCATCTTTTGAAAGCGTTGCATAACATCTTTAACCGAAACTTGTTAGAAAACCCCCCCTTTCAATTTAACAAATCACAAATCATTCATGCATCCATCACTCATCACTAAGAGCACCCGTAGTGGCCTCGTTATGAGGCGTTTTGGGCCACCATAGCGCCGGGAACACCGCCCCCCCAGGCGCTATGGTGGCGTTATGGTGGTAATCAGCTTTCAGCATAGCGAGCGTTTTCACCAATGTTTGTGCCTTTTGACCGTTGGCAACGGTCCAAAATTAAAAAAAAAAACTGATTTATTTAATTTTTATCTATATATATATACTTCATCTTCTACAACATAACACACACATATACAATTCACACACACAAACAATTCATACATACACACACTCTGGGGGATAGGGAACGTGAGCTGTCCCTCCCATCGGACCTTGCATCCGAGGGGAAGTAGTAGTTCTCCCCACGAGGGGAAGGCATGCTCCAAAGGCGCTCCTCCTCCTCAAGTTCCCTGAGGGCTTCCAAGTCCTCAGGAGTTGGGTCCCCATATTCACGGGGTGGGGTGGGGATAGGTTGGTGGTGGTGGAGTGGGCAAGTATTATGGGGGGTGGGGATAGGTTGGTGGTGGTGGGTGGGGGTATTCTGGGGGGTGGGGATAGGTTGGTGGTGGGGGGAGGGGATAGGTTGGTGGTGGGGGGAGGGGATAGCAGCAGCAATTCGGGGGGTGGGGGCCGACACTCTCAGTCGGTCCATTTCATTAATAGCCATGGTATAATCCATGGCCCAGGCCCATTCTTCATCCGTGAAGTCATCATCGACTTCAGGATGAGGAAAGGTTGGTGGTGCCGCAGCAGGAGGAGGAGGGTGATAAATCCAATGTTGTGGCGGAGGAGGAGGAGGAAGAGGAGGTTGTGGAGGAGGAGGAGAGGAGGTGAATGGTAGTCTCCGGGGCCGGCCCCGTCCCCGGACCCGGCGAGCATACTGCCGGACATTAGAAGGTCCGGCAGCTCCTGCTTGAAAACTGCCCATATTATTCATTGTGTTCAGGATGAGGAAAGGATGAGGAAGAGGGAAGAGGTGTGACTGAGATTTGGGAGGAGGGGGGTATTTATAGGTGTGACTGAGATTTGGTGGAGGGGGGGGGAAACTTTGAAATTCAAACTTTGAAATTTAAACGTTTGGGGGGCAAAGTTTGAAATTCAAACTTTGAAGTAGGAGGGAAACTGTTTGAAATTCAAACGGTTTGGAACAGTAACCGTTTGAAATTCAAAATTTTTTTTTTTAATTTTATTTTTTAATACTAAATAATTTTTTTTATTATTTTATTAATTTAATAAACTTTCAGTCTAAATTTTTATTTTTATTATTATTTTTATTTTTAATGAAATATTATTAAGTATTAAATATTCTTATTTAAATAAAAAACAATAATTAACCAATCATTACCAATCATTTATAACCCCAACATAACCCTCCTTCCCACTACACCCTCTTTTTCCATAACCCCAACATAACACCTTTTCTATTACTTTTTAATATTTTAATCCTATAACCCCAACATAACTATCCACCACTACACATACCCTAATTGTCTAATTAAAATTCATATTTCACATGATCAATCAGGTTCAACAATTTAACAACACTCAACACATATTACTTATAAACTACATTATAGAATCAAAGAAATTAAATTATATGAATACATAATTATTGTATTAATAAAATTAAAGCCACTTGGTTCCAGATTAAAAAAAATAAGAAAAAGAAAAGAAAAATTAAAAATATGATGCAAATGAAAAGGCGGGTGCCACTAATTAAATTAAAGTCACCCTAATTGCTCACTCGCATTCCATATTAGAATAAATAAAGAAAAAGAAAAGAAAAACTGGAAATAACATGCAAATGAAAGGTCTCGAACTTTAGATTTCAATTTTGAAAGTGGGAGAATTAATCATGGAGCCACTCATCAACTTTGTTTATGGGTTCATCCTAATTTTACTTATGGGTTCATAATATATTTTTTATATACATTTGTACTGAAAATTTAAAACCGAGTGGGTTCGTCTGAACCCGTAACCCATTACCTAAATCCGCCCATGATGGCCACCCCGTGATGGCGTGAAGGCCGCGAAACACCGGCCCAGCCAAATGTATCACGCCCGCGATGAAAGATTTCGTGATGGCTATCACGTACGCTGAGGGTCTGATCGGTGGACCAGCATGTACGAGAACACGTTGAGGGAGGAGCCGGGCATTGACCCGGAGTTGGCTATCGAGCTCACGCATGTGGACTATGCGGCTCGATATGACACCAGCTTTGCCCATGTCGAGGCATGGCAACTGTTGCGCCAACTCTAGATTTTTTTATGTCTTTTAATGTATTTTATTTTTAGTTTTTTATGTTTAATGGTTATGAATTTTAGTTTTTTGTGTGTATTTATCTTTAATGTTCTTATTATTTAAGTAAATTTTAAACAAACGGTTTAAAAAAGGTAAAGATATTTATAAAACAAATGGTGCAAATAATAAAAAAAATAAAACAAACGGTTAAATACACAAAAAATGTATATATAAAAGTCAAAAACCAACAAAAACACTGGTACCAGCACGGTAAACAGAACCAGCAAAATGGTACACGGGACCACTACCAGCGTAGGTGGCGGCGCTGTTACCGTGCTAGTAGTTGGTACCCGTAGATAATTCGGTAGGCACCCCGTCTCCCCTTAAACAATGTATTTTATTTTACACAAAACAGTGACACGTTTTGGATTTTTTTTTTATTTATCTATATCTATAATAAATTATAATAAAAGAATTGAAGATTGGTGAGTTATCATTCAATGAATGTCTAAAAAAGCCATTTTAATGACATGACACTCAAGGAGGCATTCTCCTCCTTGGATGTTCCATGTGTCATGCCATGTGACAAATAAAAAAATAATATAAAAGGTAATCTACTAAATTTAAATTGAGTTATTTTAGAAAAAAAAAATTTTAAAAAAAATTTAAATTTTTCTCTATTATGTTTCCTCCCATAATTTTTAAAAGTTAATACCTTTTATATACGGGATTTTTTAAAGAAAAAAAATTACACCAAATTAACGAGCGTTTTATTATCTTTCCAACGAGTACCATAGTACTATATAAAAAACGGAGAAAAAAAAAACAACTATTCCTAATCTACTAAATTTAAATTGAGTTATTTCAGGAAAAAAAAAATTAAAAATTAAATTTTTTCTCTCTTATGTTTCCTCCCATAATTTTTAAACGTTAATTTCTTTTATATACGAGATTTTTTAAAGAAAAAAAATTATGCCAAATTAACAAGCGTTTTATTATCTTTCCAATAAGTACCATAGTGCTATATAAAAAACGGAGAAAAAAAACGACTATTTTTTGTGGGGTTTCGTTCATACAAGAAAAAAAACACAAAGTGTTCAGGTTATTCATAAATAATGTTTTTTCTTTTAATAATAAATACACACAATTTACAAATAAATTTATGGCTTTATATATAAGATTATATTTGATTTGACTTAATATATACAAACAAAATATAACCACACTACTTAACTCAATAAAAAAATTAACACTACATTTAATAGTAAAACAATAAGTCATGAGTTGACAGTTTTGACTTCTCTATGTTATTAGTCGTCCATCGCTAATTGTCGCTTGATATCACACCTACGTCACAATGCAACAACTGTTCTCTGACGTATGCTCATCACCTCACCTCACCAGCCTCAATCTAAGCCCCATCCTTGGACATTTCGATCTTAGTTGTCACCCGACAATGAAAACATCAAAGAAAACATCCCAATTTTATGATCGTCCATATTATTCTCCGCTCGATTCTCGCTCGGAAAATTTACGCTCGAAGGATGCTCGTTCGGTATTCGGCTCGATTGTAAACGAGCCGCTCCGCTCGATTCGATTTGTAAACAAGCCAAACATGAGCAAAGCTTCGCTCGGATCGGCTCGTGAACAGCCCTATCTACGAGACACTAATGTGGCGAAGCCCCGAGGCCTGAAGGGCTCCATACGTACCGGATGGCCTAATGAAGCCCTTAAGCAACAATTTTCAAACTGTTGGTAAACACAGCATTTAAAACCATAACGTCAAGCCATACCCATAACGTCACAAATAAAGATCACACAAGACATCACATAATATGGCAACTAAGCCTCAACAATCCAGTAGCTAGCATAATACTGCGGTAATTATAATCCCCTACACCATAATCAGAAACCAAAACTCATATATATAGACCACAATAGCATCACAAGAACACTACTAGATAGATGCACTGCTCAAACTATTGCGGCGGATAGGTAACTATTATTATTTACTACGATAAAGCCTCTAATCAAACAAACCGAACACCATATCATCATCACTCTCCTCTTTAGGCTCTTCCTGTACAACCAAAATTCAACAAAAAACATACATACATAAGAAACCTAACCAAACAAAATAACCATACACAATCCAAAAAACAAGAAAACAAACCTTCTTTTCCTCGGGAGGAGGCGCAGCGGCCGCTGCAGCTCCACCAGGAGCAGGGGCAGCAGCAGGCGGAGCGCCGCCACCAACGCCAACATTAAGAATGAGGTCCTCAATGTTTTTCTTCTCTGCAAGTTTGGCAAACAAGCCTGGCCAGTATGACTCACATTTAACATTGGCTGCTTTCAAAATAGTAGCAATCTTCTCAGCCTGCATTAGCCAGTTTATTTAATAAATCACCAAATATGTTATAGCTTATAACATATAGGGTATGTTTGGCAAAACTAGCTGGAGGCTGGTAGCTGGAAGCTGCAAGCTGGTAGCTGGAAGCTGTTAGCTGGAAGCTTTTTAAATATATTTTGGTGTTTGGCAGAGTAGCTGGAACTTTTAAAAAAATGTATAAAATGACCAAAATGGTCATAATTAAAAGATTGTAAAGAAGGTTTTTATTTTATTTTTAAAATAGAATGGGTATTTGTGTCATTTACTAACTAAAAGCTTGTAGCTAGTAGAGCTTTTTCTTAAAAGCTACTACTAGTAGCTTTTCACTGTAGAGCTTTTTCTCTAACCAAAAAGCTTCCAGCCCCTTCAACCAAACAAGGCTTTTTATTAAGTAGTAGTTTTTTCTTAAAAGCTTGAAGCTTGAAGCTCTTAAAAGCTCCTTGCCAAACATACCCATAAAAGTTTCCAGTCACTTACTGATTAATAAATAATAATAATAATAATAATAATAATAATAATAATAATAATAATAATAATAATAATAATAATAATAATAATAATAATAATAATAATAATAATAATAATAATAATAATACAATACAATACTAACAGTTCAACTGATCAGTCCAAATTAACAAATATTTTTACGTTGCATATAAAAAATGTTAAAATTATCTATAACTTAAGTTTATAATTATTTAGCAAAAGACTACGTGTATAAAATGATATATTATCGGTATATATAATATATCTATGCATGAACATCGGATTGCAGGAATATATTGCAGAAGATTAAAATATAAAATATCTATTAAAAAAAATAGAATAGAATGCGAGTATAATTAAAAGTACATATAAAATAATAACAATAATCGCATAAACATCTTCACCTGTAATAACCTAGAGACGCTGACGAAAAAACAATAAAAAAACAATTAAAAAAATAAAAAATAAAAAGTAAAAACGGATTACCGTGATAGGGATGCCCTCATCGGAGAGAATCAGGGTAGCGTAAGTGCAAGCAAGTTCTCCGATCGACATACTTAATCTGAAAGAAAACGGAATTAGAATGTTATAATCATAAGATTTAAGCAAGATTAATAAGTAAAAAAATAATGACCGTACATGTGAATATGAGGAATTTGTTCTTTTCTGAGTGCGATTATTATTACTGAAGAAGAATTGCGGTTAAATAGTTGAATGAGGATGTAGAAAACGCTAGGGTTTTTTTTTGTGATCGAAGATGGGCTAATCGGCCCAATGGGTTAGTTTTAGAGAGATAGTATGGGCCCAATTGTTTTTGCTAGCCTTAATTGCTTAAAAATTGTTTGAACAACAGTATCATTGTATATTTATTATAAAAATAAAAATAAAAATAAAATATAATATCCAACCAGAATTGGAAAATATTTAGTCAAGTTGATGGGTATTCGATCACAGAGTATTAGTGACAGTGTGACACCATTGAAAAAGTTGTTGAGAAAAAATGAAAAAAAAAAATTTTTATAATTTTAGCAAATGTTATATCGATCGATGTTCCTAAGCATCCTTTATGCGTTGATAAATTTGTTGGTTTTTAGGTGATCACCGAAATCAATATGCTTAAGAATATAACAACTAAAAATCACCGTTAAATATTAGCTCGCTACATTTTGTCTGCTTGACGCATTTCGTTTTTAATTTCTCATCACCTTCTACTTAACCCATAATCAAGCCGAATCTACCTATAATCACCCATTATTATATAACCATTTGTTGACACCCTTAGAGTATATGCAGTGGACAAAGAAGTTAGCGCCCCTTCCTTTGTTTTGATTGGTTAAAATATGGTGGCACAAAATCCAAGAAAACATGGCGTTAAAATTTTAACGCTCAAGACTTGTTTTTGGATTTTAGCGCCCTTTAAGGGCCCACTCCAGGCAATAGTGTTTGGGGCGCTAAAATTGAATCAAGACCCCAATTGACGCTCTACTACACATGGCCTTAGCTAGCTACGTTATTAGGGCGGTTTCCTTGTCTTTTGTCTTTTACTAAATCATGGTTTTTATTTATGGTCCTTCGACTTTGTAAATAAAGCCCCTCAACCTAAACAAAGTTCCATTTTTTTAGTTTTCTTTATTTACATACACTTTATTATAGGTAGGTTGTTTTGTTTACGTACGGAACCCGTCCTAGGTATTCGTTTTTATGTTTATAACGAGTGTAACTGAATCAATAACTTTCGCATATACCATCATAATGCCAAGATCTATAGTGATTTTTTTTTGTTTGGTATTGTCTTTTATTTATTTAATTTTTTTTTATTTATTTAATTTTTTAGAGTACCTTAACCTCTCAACTTTTAGCATTGGCACTTACATCCTCTGAGTTTTGTAAAAACATTGTAAATTGTCATTTTTACCCGCTCAAGTTCTATGTGCTTATTTCTATGTAATGGGGTTAGATATAATACGTATTCGTGCTTATTTTTATGAACGCTTTCGATTGGTGTACATTTTGACATGAATTATGTTAAAAAAAAAGGGAATATTTCATAGAATAGTAACCAAGTTTCAAAAGTGTTCCAATTAGGTCACTCATCCTTTTTTTTGCCCAATTAAATGACTAAACATTAAAATCGAGTCTTGTAAAATTTTGTATGTGTTAAGAATGACATGGAGGAGAAGATGTTGGAGTCAGGATTTTAAATATATGTAGATGTATTAAAAAAAGAAAATAAAATGTTAATTATATTAAAAAATTAAAAAAAAAATATGTTAAATCCACACCATCACTTAACGTCGGCATTAATAGATAGGAAAAAAATAAACAAAAAGCCACATTACCATAGTTACCTACAAAATAGATGAAAAAACCTCTAATTTACATACTAAGTGAATGTTGAGTGACCTAATTGAGACAAAAAAAATTGTTGAGTGACCTAATTGGAACACTTTTGAAAGTTGGTTACTATTTTACAAAGTTACCCCAAAAAAAAATAAGTCGGTTCAAATATAATACGTTTTCACTAAGCAATATAAATTAGAGTTGCTTTACGTTTCTACGTCGCCGCAACGCATGGTATCATTCTTTAATTTCAAAAACCACTTTTCCTTACGGGCTTATTTTTAAGTGTGTTTCGGTATAAATCTAAGTTGGTTTTCGTTTCAAAGTAATTTTTTCTTGGTAATGAGTTGCGTCAAATATAATATGTTTTTGTGCTTATTTATGTGTGCATTTTCAGTTTCTTTACATCTTGACGCAAGTTTTGTTCGAAAATGAGTCGGGTCATATGTTTGACGGTAAATTTAAGTTTCGATGCAGCTACATCGCGCGGTGTGTAAAAATACTAGTTAAATAATAATTGGAGATAATTATTATTATCTTATATAAAATATAAAATATAAGAACTTTTTTTTGAACGGTAAGGAATGACGTGTCAATCACCGTGACATCAGATGTTATGGCTAAGGTCAAGTACTCGATCGCTGCCAGCCCCTTGTCTTTCCCAAATACGCAAAAACCAGACCTCCACTCATTTAAAGACACAACAATGAAACAGTCGCTAAATCATAGCATCCAATCAAAAGATAAAAACTTTTAATAGTGATAAATTTCTAACTTGCACCAACCATTTTGTTAACGTGAGTGTCCTTTTCTTTTTCTTTTTTTTTTTTCTTTTTTTTCTTTTCAACAGCTTCTAAAAGTTAATATTTTGTCTTCTTTTCTTCACGATTTTCGTTTACTAAAAAGTTAATCTTCTTTACACACACGTGTGTGTGAAAATATGAAACATTGTAAACTTTAGAATATGACGGTATCTTAATTTTGCGGTTTGGTTGAGCTTTTCTATCCATGGTACTATAAACATCTATAATCTATGTTGTCTTATTAAGGAGGAGAGATGGCTACATTAGTAATTTTCTATATTTTTTAAGATGGTATTTGTAAAGTTTTATGCTTTAAAGCCTATATGTCACATAAATGTTCTCCAAATTACCCTTATTATCTATCTATCTATGTTATCTTATTAAGGAGGAGAGATGACTACATTAGTAATTTTCTATATTTTTTAAGATGGCATTTGTAAAGCTCTATGCTTTAAAGCCTATATGTCACATAAATCTTCTCCGAATTACCCTTAGTTGTACTATTTAACCCATAAATATCAGTTACTAATGAAACATACGAATTCAATGAAACATCAATGCACAAACTTGAATCCTCCTCATCATTGTAATCATCATCATCATCATCATCAACTCAGGCGTTTTCTTTTGGCAATGAACCATCACTGAAACAGACCCATCATTCATTCGCCATTTAATTCCCCAACTTAATGTCATCTCACCTTGTAATGACCTCCCTTTATATTTGGGGGTCGCATTACGATTCCAGCAACATTCTGCGTAGGATTACGGTTCCAAGTATTGGAAGTAACTTTAATTACATTCTTATAGTTTTGTGTGAATTTATTTTCTATACTTTCGTTTAATGACATTGTTTGAGTTGTGTGTGAATTTATTTGCTATAAATTAACAAAAACCTTACTTCACAAACAGGGGAAGCATATCTCCATCTCAAATTTTTCTGCGTCGGATTACGGTTCCAAGTATACTTGAGGTAAGTTTAATTACATTCTTTAACTTTTGTGTTAATTTATTTGGTATGATTTGGTTTAATTACATTCTTTGAGTTGTGTGTTAATTTATTTGGTTGTGTGATGGATTCTAATAAGATAAGGAAAAATAATATGTAATACAACATTTGAGATTACTCTTTTAAGAGATTGAAAAAACAGAGGACAGGAGGCGTGTAGGAAGATGAGTCGAAATGTAGTTTCAATATTAAGGAAATTTGACCTGTTCCACAAATGATGCATATATGAATTAATGAGTTTTTTTTTCTTTTTTTCCTTTTTTTATAACTAAAACTTTTTTAAACATTTTTATTGATTTCACCATGTATAGATGCTTAGTCAACAACTAATCCACGTATATGATGATAAAACAAGTTCGACCTACAAGCGTCCTATAATAATGATGATGCTAATAAGGTCCAAGAACTAATACTAGCATGAATGTTAAATCTAGACTTCAAGTCAGTGAGTCACCCAATTTGTTTGAGATGTGTATGATATAAGTGTTCTTTGAAGTTTTTGATGTTATTTTTGTTAGGAATTTAAAATATAAGATGACTACATGTTTGTTTCAGTTCTTATGTGTGCGTGATTTCATAATTCATATAGGAAAATCAAAATCTCGTGTTAGTATATATCCTAACAAAGAGAAGATGGTTGCAAAAGATGGACAACCAGCCAACATCATAGCACAAAAGTTACTTTTCATGAGCTTGCTGCAACAACCAAGAATTTTAGGCCTAAATTTTTACTTGGAGAAGGTGGTTTCGGGCGTGTCTACAAAGGTCGTTTGGCAAGCACAGGACAGGCAATATGCATTTGAAAGTTCATGTATTATTACATTCTTAAACGTTGGCACAGAATGCTACATTTCTACATGATTGGTCAACATGATAATAACATTGTCTTGTGCTAAATTCCCTCTCAATGGATGTTTGGATGTGCTTTTTGTAATTTAGTGTGTGATACTGAATAATCATAATATGATAATAGTCTTTGGACATGCATATGTAAAAAAGCTTTCGTCGTTTGCAGTGGCGAAGCTTGGTTAGTCAATCGGCGGGGGCCGGACTCAATTTTTTTCAATCGGTAGTGGCAAATTGGCGGGGGCCGGACTTAACCCGGACCAAATTTACCTACGAAAATCGTAAATTTTCACTACTGCGCCAAAAAACAGGGGGGGCCAGGGCCACCCCTGGCCCTTACAAAGCTTCGTCCCTGGTCGTTTGGCAAGCACAGGACAGGCGATATGCATTTGAAAGTTCATGTATTATTACATTCTTAAACGTTAGCACAGAATGCTACATTTCTACATGATTGGTCAACATGATAATAACATTGTCTTGTGCTAAATTCCCTCTCAATGGATGTTTGGATGTGCTTTTTGTAACTTAGTGTGTGATACTGAATAATCATAATATGATAATAGTCTTTGGACATGCATATGTAAAAAAGCTTTCATTGGATCCCGCGGCAACGCGCGGGTAAACTCGCTAGTCTCTACTACCTTATTAAGGAGGAGAGATGGGTAAGAAGGTAATTTTACCATCATTTTAAGATGGCATACAAAAGGTCTCATACATAAATCTCTAATTTTTACCATTTTCTTTTATCTATGCCCTTATGTACAAGTCACTAATACAAATCAATTGCACCATTCAATACATTTAATTCATGTATTAACTTTTTGTTACCTAGAACCATTACCAAGTAATAGATTAATTCATGTAACTTTTTTTTACCAATGGAATTTGAATTATCACCACAAGAAAAGGCTAAGCCTTATTTAACACTTTGTAACCAGTAGGCTAAAGGCTCTTTGGTTCATGTGTGTAACTAAATGTTGCAAATAAAAATCAAGCACGGATCGGATTGGATAAATGACAGTATGGTGTATAAAGTTTTGGCAATTTAAAATGTGAATAAAAATACATACCCGCGGCAACGCGCGGGCATTCCACTAGTACGTTATAAAGTATGAGGCATGGGTAAATATGTTCAAATTGTTTAAAATTAAGATGGCATACCAAGAGTTTCTTTACAATTTTTTAAATTTTACCACTTTTATTCCCTAAATGCTCTTAGAAGATAATTAACTTTTATATGAAAATTGAACTTATCAAAACTAAATAAACACACTGGATAGTAATATTTTTGAACAAATTTCATAAAATGGCGATGAAATATAATAATTTATGTTACCACAATGAATAATCTTATCTCAGCTAAACATGTATGAATTTTAAAACTTTGCCATAATAATACTTATATTATAAACCCTTTTCATATATATGCGTCTACCTAGCGACAAAGTGGACGGTATGGTTCAACTCAGGGGCTACATTAGGCAATTTTTTAGCTCTTGGGTGAAGTTGGCAAGTTTATTACAAACTTACAAATCACAACTTTTGATTTCTAAATGAACAATGACCTTCATATGATAGTTTATACAATATCATAGGACAAATTACACTTTTCGTCCTTTAGGTTTGGGCCATTTTTCAGTGGATGTCCTTTCGCGTTTCAGTTGATGTGTTTCGTCCTTAACGACCTAAAATCCTTACACCCACTGTCCTGAGGGCCTAACTTGGTTAGTTTTTAACGTTAAGTCAGGTCATGTGGGGGGCACGTGAGGGTATATTCGTCATTTCATCTGCCCCTTTCATTTCCCTCCTATATTATAACGTTTCGTTGAGATCAATCAGATCATCATCTAGGGTTCTTCAAGAAACCCAAATTAGGGCAACCACTTCGATCGATCATGGAGCCTATTTACTGCCATTGTGGAAAACCAACAATCGTACGTACATCGTGGACAAGTAAAAACCCAGGTCGAAAGTTTTATGCTTGTCCTGACCAGGTACGTTAACACTCAATTTCTGATTTTCATTACATAATGTTGCATCTGATGGATTTCATTCTGTCAAATTAGCTATCACGATGTGGATTTATTGGATGGTGTGATGAATTGAAGTGCCAAAGGTGTCAACAGATTATCCCAGGTCTGTTAAAAGCCAAGAACAACCTTGAAGTTTATAATGGCCACCTTGTTGCTGCAAACCACCAGCTTGAAGAAAAAGTTCAAGATTTGAAAGCTCAATGAAGCAAATGGAAAAGGATGTTGATATGTAGTTGGTTATGTTTCTTGGTGTATAAAATTTTGTATTCTTAGTTGAACTGTGCATTAATGCACCTGTTAGGACTTTGTAAGAAATGGTTAATGGCTAATGATAATGAAAGTGCTTATAATGCACATTGTTAATAGACTGTGTTGAAGTAGATTGTGTTTGACCCATTTGAAAGATATTGACCCATTTGAAAAACATGTAATAGACTGTGTTTGACCCATTTGAAAGATATTGACCCATTTGAAAAACATGTAATAGACTGTGTTTAAGTACATAAAATGCATGTTGAATGTGCAGACTGTGTTTGACCCATTTGACAAAACTGTAATACAATGCAACATAATAAACATCTGGACATACCCATTAACCAAAATTGCAACATTTTTTGCTGCATTAAGTACATAAACTGCAGGTTCAACATAGCCTAATCATTACTACTTGTTCAACAAACACAAACATAAACATAAGTTACTAATGTTCCCAAAAGGACCAAAATACATGTTCAACAAACATAACAAACACAAACATCCTAACCCTTGCTACCCTGAACCTTGCTAGTGGTACCCTTCTTGCTAATCTTCTTTCTTCCCTTCTTTCCAGACTTGGCTTGAGTACCTGCAACCTGTTCACTCTGTCCCTTGCAGGTCCTTTGATTGTGTCCAGTATTCCCACACTTGCCACATTTTCCTTTGGTGTTTTCCTAGACAGTGTGCCCCCTGATACCAGATCATCCATTTCAAATTCTGATCTCTTCCTAACCTTCTTGGGTCTTCCAACTTGTGTGTGATGATTTGGTGGTGTTAAAGTTGTAGGAACTTGAGACTTAGGCCATAAAGCTCTGCCATTGATTGGGTTAATCTTAAAGGAATAAACCTGTCTCCACCTATCCATTGTATACACTGGATTAACCCAACTCTCCAATGCCCCAACTCTACCTCCATTAGTAGCTTTGAACCAAATTGCAGCCACTGCATGTCTGCAGGGCATTCCTGTCCATTAAAGTAACAAAATTTAGCATTAATGAATGAAAGTGACAACATTTGAATTGAACAAGATATACATACATGTTATTTCCCAACCTCTGCAAGAACAAGTCTTTTCAGCCAAATCCACAACACGTGTGTGACCAGGTTTACCACTGACTCCATATTTATCCCCCCCATTCCACTGCACATGATGGAAGGTTGCATCTCTTCTGATTGTCTCAAACATTTGTGTGGCCTTAGGTGTCAACAGACCTTCACTGGTCTCTATATCATGCAACACTAAAACAATCCTCCTCATGCAATACTCCCTGATGTACTCAAGTGCATTAATGATGGGCTTGTCTCTGCCTTCAAATATCTTTCCATTGAATGTTTCACACATGTTGTTTAGTAGCATATCAGTCAACCCCCTACCTGTATTATGTTGGTATATCAAAATTTTGAAATCTAAATCTAAACAGCATTAGCTATACAACTATAAAGAACATACCTGAAAAGTGAGACCTGATCCAGTGTAGAGGTGGAATTTTTTACAACCACAAATAGGCCTTCTTGTTAAGGGCCTTTAACTCATTCATTGCAGCAGTGAATTCAGGGACTGTTGTTGCACTAGCACACTTCCACAACAAGTCTTTATACAATTTTCCTCTGAAACTTTGCTTCATGTTTTCATGAATGTGCCTGAGACAGTATCTGTGCTCAGCATTAGGATATAACCTTGAAAGTGCTGGAAGTAGACCCTGTTTAAAAATTGGATAAGTATATAAAGATGAAATGAATGTTATATACTTTAGTAAATAAAAACTAGAGAACATACCTTCTATCTATCACTCATGAATGTGAACCTTGACTCTCTATCTAAATCCAAGTCATCTCCCAACAGATCTAGAAACCAGGACCAAGTCGATACCCATATTTTTTCAAAACACAATTTTTTCATGTCTAATCGACATGCTGGACTTCTGGACTCTGTTTGACACGTTTTAGAATGTTTAATTGATCGTTTGTGGTTTTCAGAAGTCATATCCGATCAATTAAAACGTACCGAAACGCGGAACCCTTGTTTGATTATACTCGTGTTCAGCCTTTAAAGAATTATAAAATCATTTTACTAATTCCCGATTCTTGATACTTTCATAAATCATTTTACTAATTTCTGGTTCTTGATATTTTCATAAATCGTTTGGCAAATCATAACCATCATCATCATTACACCCTCAAAACAGAAATAAAATAACAATAAATAAAATAATAATAATAATAATAATAATAATAAATCATTGCTCTAACATAACTTGCACTAGCTTGAGATATGAGTTTGATTACCTTAAATCTCTCTGATCCATGGTATCCACTAACCGTAGCGACAACGAGATCCATATTTCAAACATGGAGCTAAACGACATCTTAATATGTTAAACGTTAGGGTTTGATAAACACAAAACTTATTATTAAAAAGAAACAAAAACAAAATTGGAACCTTAAATGGTACCGTGATATAAAGAGAGGCCTATTAGGAGTGCCGTGGAGGAAGATCGTCGGTTTGTTGTAGTCGATGATGGCGCAGAGGTTAGCGGGAAGTTGAAATTTTGAATGATGTTCGTTGGTTTGCTCTATATATACTAATTCATAACAGAGGTAGGAAAGTATTCATATATAAAGAACATTAAAAAGTCACTATTCAACGAAATTTATCTACTCACAGTGACATCGAACACTTTGTAAAACAACAAATTCAAAACAGAGGTAGGAAAGTAAAGCTTCAGGTGAAAGTGGATACCATGGATCAGAGAGATTTAAGCTAATCAAACTCATATCTCAAGCCGGTGCAAGTTATGTTAGAGATATCTATCATCTTCTTCTTCAACTTGCATTCTCTTGATCTTCACACTTGCTTTTGGAGCTCTGAGCTTCATTATATTATCTTTTTCTATCACAACTTAAAGCTCTGATCATGGGTCACATGATTTTATAAGATGAAAATAGAAGTGCCGGTCCAACTGTTGATTTCTTTTCGCAACCAGTACAACGAACTCTGTATGGATGATATCGATCAAACCTTCATAAAACAACCAAAACCACCGTTCGAAACTGTGACACCCGGCATATTTAGGTTAATACTTTTCATACTTTACATACATACGTTTCGTACTCTACATACATGCGTTTCATACTTTGCATACATACGAGTCTACCTCAACGAAAACATTGAAAACAACTACTTAATATCATACTTGACCAGGTCGGTCGAGTCGTATCGATGATTCGGGAATCATCGGGAGTCGTTACAATGGTCCGAGGGACCATTGGGTGTCGGTCCATAACCATGTGTACAAGGATCGGTGATTCGTGGAATCGCCGGGTTTAACGCACACACACAAGTCTCGAGTCCCGGGAATTGGTGATCGGGTGGGAACGTGTTAGTTATCGTGCATTATATGTTGGTAATCATTATGTGGCTTGTCGGTATGTGAAAACGTGATTACATATGTTAAAATAGGGTTTAACGCGCCAAAAACACGAACACATGGACTATAGGCGATTAGGCTAGTGTGAGATAGCCTAATCGCCAGTATTATAGGCGAGTAGGAGGTTATTGGGGCGAATAGGGGGCTATTCGCATGATGTTTCATGCGAGTAGCAGCCCTACTCGCCTATACTGCTGCGTACTCGCCTGAAATGCCTTGAACGATCAAAAACGCCTATAAATACCACCCTTGACCTCTAAAACATCATTTATACAACCCTAGCCATCCCATAACCTATCTCAACCCACAAACACCCTCTGGAACCTATTTTTACATCAAAACAACCATTTCCAAGCTTATTCCGTCATCTCCTCTTAAATACAAGGTGTGTTCTTCAAACCCAAACCTTTAAATGATTATGTTTTACTCCCTAAAAGTCCAGACCTGACTTATAAACGTTTTTGTCTTTGAAAATCCATTTAAAACCGTTTTTAAACAAACCCACACCTTTACATGTGTTATATGTGTTATATGTGATTAAAGATAGAATTTTTAGGATTAAATCATGGTTGTTTTTGTGTTATTATGATGTTTATGGCTGTTACAAGTTAGTATGATGATGTCCTAGGAGTTTGAATGGTTTTGGTTGTGTATTATGGATACTTGATGTTTTGACCCATTTGAAGGATTATGGATGATTAAGGATGTTATGAGGTGTGTTGTTGATTGTTTGATGTTAGGGTTTGCTCTAGGATGATGCTAGAACAGTAGGATGCTATCGGACAACGTGGTTATGTGATTTAATCTGAATAATTGCTATTTAGGGCAAGTTCTTGCATGTTGATGTGATGTTTACATGCTAAGTTACTATATTGGGAAAAACACTCGCATTCGGAACTGTTAGAACGATGAAAACTGTAACACCCCAACCGATGGCGGAAACATCGGGGTGCCACGTATTGATGATTGTTCAGTAGCTCATGGAGAAATAATAAGTTTCATTAATTGATTTAAATATATTACATACAATTGTTCTACAAGAATTCGTACATCAAATTGAATAAACTATGCACATATCTTCAAGCAAATCTTCAAGCAAGTACAACCTGAAACATGTAAAGTTGAAAATATTTTGGGTCAACAAAAGTTGGTGAGAATACATAGGTTTGTGAAAATAAATGGTAACGATAGTTTGTACAACATTCAAAGTTGTATGATGACAGAGTATGATACCGACATGCAACAATGCGTCTTTGTACAACCAAACCTTGTGTCGACTGATGACTAACTCGCAAGTTAGTTAAATGTTATTACTGTTATCGATCATCCCTGAGTCTATGCGGGTGGGATGGGTTTGTCAGACCTATAGCGCTATAATCTAAACAGGCGGCTTGATCATTGTTAATGATTGTACTGTGTCTTTTTGTTACAGTCAAATGATAGAATGATGTTGTAATTGAATCACAGGTAAATATGAGTAAATGATAGTATAAAATGTTTAAACATGTTTCACCCCAAAAATAGTGAAAATAGAGAAAAGGGGCTATGTAAACTCACCTTAGCAAATGTTAATTCGTTGAAAAGATATGATAATTGTGTTGCCCAAAGTGATTCCAAATATTACCCTATAATGAGGTAATATATATAATAAGTCTAAGTCTATATAAACTAATATGTGCATCCTAGGGTTTCGATTTGGGGATAATCAATTGTTAAATTTAATTTAAAAATGTTAATTAAATAAAGAAAATTGAATAATTAAGGAAAAATAGTCTTTTTATAAAGTTTGAATTTTGAATGAGTACAATAAAGTGTTTGAAGTAATAAAATAATTTTTATAAAATTATTTCATTTAAAATAGATTTTTAAATCTATTTATTTATAAATAGCCAATTATTAACTTTAATATTCAAAAATAATAAAATTAAAGAAATCTATTTTTAAAAATCATAATTCTGTTCTAAATGATTAAAAATAATTTGTATAAAATTTTGGTGCAAAAATGATGAAAATTGGTTTTATTATGAATTAAATATGATTAAATCTTACAAAAATTGATTAAAAATAATAAATAAATGATTTTACTGAATTAAAAATT
This sequence comes from Ambrosia x helenae, assembly GCA_030844895.1. Lineage (NCBI taxonomy): Eukaryota > Viridiplantae > Streptophyta > Magnoliopsida > Asterales > Asteraceae > Ambrosia > Ambrosia x helenae. The sequence goes on from JAUTDX010000016.1 coordinate 244,643, forward strand.
ATTTCAGTAAAGTTTAACTTTACAAAAAGTTAGGATAATTTTTGTGGAATTTAATAAAACTGTTTTGATATAATAATGGATTTTTATAAATATAATAGTATAAAAATGATTTAATTATTATAATTATTAAATAAATGATTTTCTGGAAAATAAAAATTGTAAATAACACTTTTATATCAGGTTAAGTAATTATAATTTTTTTAGAGTTTATAAAATAGTTTAGGTATTTTAAAAAGAATTTAAAAGATTTAAAGGATTAATATATATATATAATTAATTATATAGTTAAAAAGAAAAGAAAGGAAAAGGGTGCAAAAAGCCGGTCAGAGCCGGGACTCGAACCCGGGTGACCCGTGTGGAAGGTTAGAGTCTCAACCACCTGGCCTAGGCCGGTGGTTGTGATGACTTCTGGTTTAAAATTAATAAATACACGATGCCAATACAGTTTTATCCCCAAATCATAAACGAAGAACCCTAGATTTTTCAATTGGACGATTCAGGCAACTATAGCCCAATTAATGTTAGGGCTATTGTTGCCTGTACGCCGATGAATAAACCCCACAATTAAAATAGGACTCACAGTGTATGTTTGAAGCTAGAAGTCGGGTCAAAGGGAAAAGTCAACCACGAGCAGAAACTTAATAATTAGCGTATAAGTGAAAGAATTGGAGGTGAAGAGAGTGGTATGAGCGAGTTTTTAAGCTACGTAGACCCTCAATTTATACTAAGGGATTAGGGTTAGGGTTAATTAGATGGTTTGACTTTCCTTTTAATAATACGCGGCCAATATGATTATTAGGGCAACGATTGCCGTGTAATCGTTGTGAATAAGCGTTGGATTGGGCCGGTAATAGCACGAACTTGCCAAACATACATCAATTACGCGTTAATAATCCGGATTGCACACCAAGGAATCCCACAGTTGACTTTTCTTGTCAACTGTGAGGATTTTAAGCGTGCATAAGTATAATGTGCAACCGGGTTTATCACCAAACAGAACTCCAGCCCAGTTGGTTAGTGCACTTGTGTTAGGTTGGGCCGGCCTTTGGCGCGGGTTCGAACCCCGGCCAAGGCAATATATTTTTTTTTGATTTAATTATAATATCACACACATATATAATAATATATATAGCATTAGGGTTCCATAAATGCGGCAAAAATAATAACTGCGACGATAATTATGAAACTTGACGTTTTTATTAATGTCGGTGCGTAACGTACAAGTATTAAATGCGTAATGTTACAGTCTCCCCTACTTTTAGGAACTTCGTCCCGAAGTTAAGAGAAACACTAGTCCCACAATTGGTCATCTACTGAAAACCTTGATAAAATTTCACACTACCTTAATGTACCTGTAAATTCATGATTACGTTCCGGACCGTAATTACCAATTTACCTTACATTAGGGTTTTGCGTCCTTTTATGACCTTACCGATTGTTAAGCAGGTCTGATAGTCTCCGCCAGTCGTTCAGGTGGTAGGGCCTCTCCCGACTGTTGGAAAGACATGGTGACCTCTACCAATCGTTAAGTTGGTTGTTTGGTAGTTAACTAATTGTTGTACAAGCAAGTATGATTATAGATATAGCAATTAGTTCACATTCAGACAAACATGCACACAGATGTTATGATAATACTTGAATCTTATTACTTGAATCGAATAACGTCAATACATAGAATAAAAAGTAACCAATAGTCAAATGGTGAGTCTTGCGGTTAGGTAGCTGGAGGGTCTTGATCTCTGTTCAGTTTAGGGCATTGGTTACGGAAGTGATTTGGGTCTCCACATTCATAACATTGACCATAGTTGTATCGATTAGGATTAGCAGCCTGAGCAGGGTTGATGGGCTGGTTTTCATTAGGATTTGGGGTCTCGCGACATGTATTAACTAGATGGCCATACCTACCACAATTGGTGCACAAGCGGCATGCTGAAGCAGTGGGATGATGTCGGTTGCATGTGTTGCACAATGGATGGTTTCCTGTATAAGGTTTCTTGTTAGAAGCTTGTGTAGTGAGGTTGACATCAGGATCCTTGGCCTTACGCTTCTGATTCTCAGTAGTTACCGCGGCTACAATACTTGTTTTATTGCCTTTCCGAACTAAGGTTCCGTTCTTTACGTGATTATCGGTTAAGGTAGCTGCTAAACGTTTGGCTTCTTCAAGGGTAGCAGGGTTCCTTCCCCATACCGTGTCTTGAATCTGCATAGGCAAACCACCGATATACTTTTCGATGGCTACAGGTAGCGGAGTGACTTTATGAGGCAATAACAGACTGAGCTCGTGAAAGCGGGTATTATAAGCAAGGTTTTCCCCACTATCCTGAGCAAGGGTGTGGAATTCATCCTCAAGTTTCTTAACTTCATTGCGAGGACAAAACTCTTCCTTCATGACCTCCTTGACTTGGTCCCATGTCATAGCAAGAGCAACTTCGGCCCCACGAGTACGCTTTTCTTCATTCCACCATGTGAGTGCTCGTTTATGGAGAACACTCATGGCGTAACGAACCTTGAAGTTGTTTGGGCACTCACTGTTGATGAAGGTATTTTCAATACCCTCAAACCATTGGAGAAGTCCAGTAGCTCCTTCTTCACCGCTGAACTTTGGAGGGTTACAAGAGTTGAAATGTTTGAGGGTGCAAGCTTGGGGTCCATTGCCATTGCCATTGCCATTGCCATTCCCGTTCCCGTTGTTGTGACCATTCCCATTCAATTGGATGACCTGAGCAAGTAAGTTGGGAACCAGAGTTGCGATTTGCTGCGCCATTTGTTGAGAAATGATCGCAGCCAGTTGAGCATCGACCCCATTGTTGTTGTGGTTAGGAACTTGGTCATGGTTGTGGTTATGGTTATCACCACCTTCTTCGTGGTTCTCACCATTGCTGTTGCGAGTGCTGCGACGTGGAGGCATGATCTGTAATAGACACCATGAAATGAATGAGATTATATAAGGAATGTAATCATTTATTCATTAATTAAAACGAATAAACGAAAACGTTGACTTATCAAGGATTCTAAATTCTAATAACATATGAAGACATGCTTTAGCCTATAAGTGAACACTCATCCCGAGAATTCCCAGGTAGGCATCCGGGTCCCTCGTCTGATTGGGATATATGCGCAATGCCAGCCTAGACAGAAGACTCAGAATACAGGCGTTCACCCTTCCAGATTGCACGTGTTTGTTATTAAAATCTAGAACTTTGACGAGATCTCAAGGTGGTTCAGGTTAAACCTGAGGATTTTGCCTTATTAGTCTAAGAGTGAGTCCAGTGATGGAGAGCAACCTTCTTGTAAGGATGAAAGTAGGGATGTGAAGTAGGAGGGAGGTATAGCAAACAAAAGAAGCAAGTACTGGTTAAATCCTTATGGTTATAGACTAGATTATTTCTCTAATAACCTAATTCCCTATAACCATGGCTCTGATACCAATCTGTAACACCCCAACCGATGGCGGAAACATCGGGGTGCCACGTATTGATGATTGTTCAGTAGCTCATGGAGAAATAATAAGTTTCATTAATTGATTTAAATATATTACATACAATTGTTCTACAAGAATTCGTACATCAAATTGAATAAACTATGCACATATCTTCAAGCAAATCTTCAAGCAAGTACAACCTGAAACATGTAAAGTTGAAAATATTTTGGGTCAACAAAAGTTGGTGAGAATACATAGGTTTGTGAAAATAAATGGTAACGATAGTTTGTACAACATTCAAAGTTGTATGATGACAGAGTATGATACCGACATGCAACAATGCGTCTTTGTACAACCAAACCTTGTGTCGACTGATGACTAACTCGCAAGTTAGTTAAATGTTATTACTGTTATCGATCATCCCTGAGTCTATGCGGGTGGGATGGGTTTGTCAGACCTATAGCGCTATAATCTAAACAGGCGGCTTGATCATTGTTAATGATTGTACTGTGTCTTTTTGTTACAGTCAAATGATAGAATGATGTTGTAATTGAATCACAGGTAAATATGAGTAAATGATAGTATAAAATGTTTAAACATGTTTCACCCCAAAAATAGTGAAAATAGAGAAAAGGGGCTATGTAAACTCACCTTAGCAAATGTTAATTCGTTGAAAAGATATGATAATTGTGTTGCCCAAAGTGATTCCAAATATTACCCTATAATGAGGTAATATATATAATAAGTCTAAGTCTATATAAACTAATATGTGCATCCTAGGGTTTCGATTTGGGGATAATCAATTGTTAAATTTAATTTAAAAATGTTAATTAAATAAAGAAAATTGAATAATTAAGGAAAAATAGTCTTTTTATAAAGTTTGAATTTTGAATGAGTACAATAAAGTGTTTGAAGTAATAAAATAATTTTTATAAAATTATTTCATTTAAAATAGATTTTTAAATCTATTTATTTATAAATAGCCAATTATTAACTTTAATATTCAAAAATAATAAAATTAAAGAAATCTATTTTTAAAAATCATAATTCTGTTCTAAATGATTAAAAATAATTTGTATAAAATTTTGGTGCAAAAATGATGAAAATTGGTTTTATTATGAATTAAATATGATTAAATCTTACAAAAATTGATTAAAAATAATAAATAAATGATTTTACTGAATTAAAAATTATTTCAGTAAAGTTTAACTTTACAAAAAGTTAGGATAATTTTTGTGGAATTTAATAAAACTGTTTTGATATAATAATGGATTTTTATAAATATAATAGTATAAAAATGATTTAATTATTATAATTATTAAATAAATGATTTTCTGGAAAATAAAAATTGTAAATAACACTTTTATATCAGGTTAAGTAATTATAATTTTTTTAGAGTTTATAAAATAGTTTAGGTATTTTAAAAAGAATTTAAAAGATTTAAAGGATTAATATATATATATAATTAATTATATAGTTAAAAAGAAAAGAAAGGAAAAGGGTGCAAAAAGCCGGTCAGAGCCGGGACTCGAACCCGGGTGACCCGTGTGGAAGGTTAGAGTCTCAACCACCTGGCCTAGGCCGGTGGTTGTGATGACTTCTGGTTTAAAATTAATAAATACACGATGCCAATACAGTTTTATCCCCAAATCATAAACGAAGAACCCTAGATTTTTCAATTGGACGATTCAGGCAACTATAGCCCAATTAATGTTAGGGCTATTGTTGCCTGTACGCCGATGAATAAACCCCACAATTAAAATAGGACTCACAGTGTATGTTTGAAGCTAGAAGTCGGGTCAAAGGGAAAAGTCAACCACGAGCAGAAACTTAATAATTAGCGTATAAGTGAAAGAATTGGAGGTGAAGAGAGTGGTATGAGCGAGTTTTTAAGCTACGTAGACCCTCAATTTATACTAAGGGATTAGGGTTAGGGTTAATTAGATGGTTTGACTTTCCTTTTAATAATACGCGGCCAATATGATTATTAGGGCAACGATTGCCGTGTAATCGTTGTGAATAAGCGTTGGATTGGGCCGGTAATAGCACGAACTTGCCAAACATACATCAATTACGCGTTAATAATCCGGATTGCACACCAAGGAATCCCACAGTTGACTTTTCTTGTCAACTGTGAGGATTTTAAGCGTGCATAAGTATAATGTGCAACCGGGTTTATCACCAAACAGAACTCCAGCCCAGTTGGTTAGTGCACTTGTGTTAGGTTGGGCCGGCCTTTGGCGCGGGTTCGAACCCCGGCCAAGGCAATATATTTTTTTTTGATTTAATTATAATATCACACACATATATAATAATATATATAGCATTAGGGTTCCATAAATGCGGCAAAAATAATAACTGCGACGATAATTATGAAACTTGACGTTTTTATTAATGTCGGTGCGTAACGTACAAGTATTAAATGCGTAATGTTACAAAAACTTAGGGGTTTTGCTTGAAATATGTTTGTTAATGTGTTAGGATGATTATTGGATGTTTTTACATGTTTCGGATCTGATTTGGAGTGTTCGGCGCGTGAAATTGCACTACAGAACTGCAGAGGCGAGTAGGATCCTACTCGCATGAGGCTTCAGGCGAGTAGGCTCCTAAATGCCTAATGTTCAGGCGAATACAAACCCTAATCGTCTATATATAGGCGAATAGAGGCCTATTCACCTCAACTACTAGCATTTACAATCCTAAATGCTAGTTTGATTCCTAAATGCTACTTCTACTAGCATTTACAATCCTAAATGCCTATACTTAAGGCATTTACAATCCTAAATGCCTATACTTAAGGCATTTACAAACCTAAATGCCTATACTTAAGCATTTACAATCCTAAATGCTAGTTTGATTCCTAATCGCGTATAATGCTGCTGTATGTATATTTTAACATCCCGGAACATGATTTGACGCCTAGGAACATGATAGGAACCCCGGGATACACCCAATGACTTAGTAACACGTGTTCGGACCTGTTTACGCGTTAATCGGACATTATGCTAGACTAGGTGAACTGTTGCGCGTATTAAGTGATTAATTGCATATGTGGCATGATGTCTTGTATTTATCTAACACATGGAATGTCGGGTCACCAATGGGATGTCGGGCCTTGTCTGGTGCGGTCGGTTAAACGTTTGAAACATCATTTCATATATATACGGTTATGGTCTGGACTGCTAAGGACTAATCAACCTACGGGTTGTTAGTCTAACACCTTATACGCTCGTCATGATAGGTCACCGGTATTTGGTGCCGTCTATTGAACAGGTTTACTTGTCTTAGTGCGAGGAGCAGCAACAGGTGAGTTTCACGGCCCCACTTTACGTTTTACATTTCGGGGGAGACACATGCTCATACTTATTTCATAAATTATCATGTTATACTAGTGTTAATTCATTTACATACTATACGATACGTAAAGTCCCGGGGAAACCATGAATATGCTGGATAGCATAACGGGGGAAATGTGGATAGATCTATTGGGACTGACAGACCCCACCCGTCGGCTGGGAGCCGGGCGGGTGCATATTGTCTCGGTCATAACGCTACCGGGGAATGGTAGTGCATAATCGTTTCGGGCAAAAAAATCATATATCGTTGTCTGTAATGGTTTCCGATCGTAGTAGTATTACTCATGCGTCTAGCTAACGCTATCATTTCTGACATAGTGATAACATGATGACTTTCATTACTTAAACGTTTAACATAAAACCTGTGAACTCACCGGCATTATTTGCTGACGTTTTTAGCATGTTTGTCTCAGGTCGTTGAGGTAGCAGCTTATCATAGGCGCACGGAGTCACACGGCGTCTAGGATTCATTTGCATTTTCTTATCTTTTTCAGACTTACGTACTTTTACATTTTGGGTTGTAATAAAGTTACGCTTCCGCAGCGATGGATTTATGAAAACTTGATGGTTTGTTTATGTCATTTTACGTATCATATAGTGTAGTTTATTGTGACCGTTGACTTAGATCCTGGTTTGTCACGCGCCTCGCGGTAAAACCCCGCACGTGGAAATTTGAGGGTGTGACAGATTGGTATCAGAGCCAATGGTTATAGTGAACTAGGACTGCATGTTGAGTCAAGTCTATAGCCGAGTCGCACACACTAGACGGTCACATTCATATAAGTCATGTCATATGGGAATTGCCAGGGTGTTTCTATTACATTCATTATTATCATTTATGCTTACATCATCTATCTATTACTCTTATTTCCTATCCTGTTCTTCATCTTCGTGCTGAAGACGAGGGGACTTACTATCCTTGCACGGCAGTGGTGTACGTTGGAGTGGCTTCGGCATCCTTCGGAGATTTGTCCAAAACTCGGACATCTCCCCTTTCTATACTCCAATGGACACATTTGCTCGCACACATCATCTCACACTTGTACTTGTTGTTCTATATCTTGGGTGTTCTATCACCTAGGAGTCCTTACCTATTCTTGAATGTGGGTGCCTTGTGGTCTGAAAGTCAAGCTAGGAGCACGCCTCGGGGACCATGTAGAGCGACTTATCATTTCGGGTGCACACGAAATAATAAGTTGAAATGCATGGAAATCCTGGTGGACTCTGTGTTTGATCTAATAACCATGATGGAATCCAGTTCTCTGGTTGACCTTATTGCTTATGATTTCTTCATGATTCCTTGTTATCTGTTCTGGAATCTGATGTCTTGTCTTTGATCTTGACAGAAGATGGCAGGACGTCGTGGTGGTCGCGTTGGTGGTCGTGTTGGTGGCCGAAATGGCGGTGGACGTAATGGGGTCGTGGTAACATCAGCATGACCCAGGCGGAGCTGAATAATCTGATCTAGGAGCACGTGGCAGCTGCTATTGCTGCGCAGCAGGCCGCCCACCAGGGCCATTGTAACATTTGTACTTTTCGTATTTTCTATTCTAGTTCTTGTATTCTTGTATCTTTCCATTTTGTACCCTTGTAATCCCGAGCTTATGATCAATGGAAAAGTATTTTATCAATTGCATCTAATCTTAATCTATTTTATTTATTCTATAAATTCTACGCGACGCAAACTTTATATAACGTCGCGTGATCCTTAATTTTCTTGTATTATAAATTCTATATTTAACAAATTCTAAGTTCGCCTTTATTCGTTTCGTTTAGGTTACTCCTACCAATTCTTGACGGGTCGTCGTTATAATTCAATTTAGACTTTATAACAAGAAACTTATTTAGTTAAGATCTTAATATATACTTATTATTAATAAAACATATATATATATATATATAATAATCATACAAAAAAAAAAAAAAAACAAAACATAACATGAAATGTTATGTTAGAAAAAAAAATGCCGTCCATTTTTTTTGTCATTTATTTATTTATTTTTTTCTTTTTTTCTTTTAAATATATATTTACCACTAATTAACTTCTAACCACCCTAATTAATTCATTAAATACCCAACCCCTTCACTCCAACTATAAATACACCACTCCTACCCATCCTAACACTTGCTCATTTCTAAATCCTCTCTAATCTCTCAAGAATTCTCTCAAGAATAAGTGAGTTTCTCACTTCACCTTCAACCTCTCTTCTACTTTCTTCACTCTCCTCTTCTTCAAACCCTTTGAGGAAACCTCTAGGACCTCTCTCCTATTTGCCATGGCAAATAAACATGAGTAGGGCACCAATTTGAGGTCTCAAATGTGGTCATCTTCTATTATCTTTTTATGCACTAAGTTGTTAATAATACCAACCAAGTTCACCAACAACTCAATGATGGAGGGACTTGTGTTATGGTTCATGGTTGACAAAAGGAAGGCCAAGGCTCATCCAAACTAAGTCACCATACCCTACTTTCTAAGTTATATTATATAAATACTAAATTATATAAACTCTACTAATTTATTAACTCGGAAAGGTTTGTGGATACATCCCTACCTTACCAATGCTTGACTCTTATGACCATCCGAATCACCTTCATGGTGGTTTGTGTTTTGGTTCGCCTAAAAGGCTTGCTTGACTCTCTTGAATCTATAACCTAAACTCGAATCTAAGACCCTTTATTTTTTTTTTTATTATTCTAGTTAACCAAGGCTAAGAACTAATCCCCAAGACTCATCCTTTGGAGCCTTACTAAACACACCCAAAGGTGAGTTCATACTTGTCCCCCTTTTATTCTTTATTCTTTGGGGCTCAACATGTATCACTATCAAAACTTAAACGATTTCATACTCTTAAAAACTATTATGCTCAATCTAAATGCTATTATGCTATGCCATGCTAGAATTCAAAGTCTTACATACAAATGTACGATTAGTTAACAACCCACCTTACATGTATAGCGCTATAGGTTGACACGCCGCCCCCTTTATGGGTCATGATAAGATGAAGTCTTTTGTGTTATCGAGTGTTGTTGCCGTTTGTATGGTTCTACGTGCATATGCCTATAACATGATGATTCGAGTAGACTTTTCTATACTATGTACTTAGACTCAAACTAGTATGCTCACCAATGCTTTATGTGTTGACGGATATTTTATGCATGTTGCAGGAAATGTTTGATGCAAGATATTCAAGAAATCTACTTAGGATTGGACTAGAAACTCACGCTAGTTTAAGTTCTATACTTTGATGTCGTATTTCTCTTTTCATGAAAACAATTTGTATTTTGTTATCTTTTTAGACGATAATTATGCTATGAATGAAATTTTATCTTTAAATCATATTGTCACGAATTCTAGTGTCATGAAGTCTTTGAACAATCTATCACAAGTCACACCTCGATGTTTCCGCCATCGGTTGGGGTGTGACAGCCATGGTGGTAATTTAATTACCCCTACTCTCATTCCTTATCTTTTGTCGTGTGATGTTCATTTTCTGACCTGTGTTGCTTGTTGTAACAGGGGGTGCTTTTCCACCTCCACCACCTCCACCTCCTCCAGTCCACTGTACTTACAAGATGTTTCAGGACTGTAAGCCCCATAACTTCAGTGGGACTGAGGGAGCTGTGGGACTACTCCGTTGGTTGGAGAAGGTCGAGTCCGCTTTCTCCATGTGTAACTGCCCAGAGGAGTACCGTGTGAAGTATGCTTCAGGGACATTCGAGGGACGTGCCTTGACTTGGTGGAATTCGACGGTGCAGACTATTGGTTTACTGGAGGCCCATGCGTTGCCATGGACCGAGTTTGTGTTTCGTTTGAAGAGGGAGTATTGCCCTAGGGATGAGATCAAGAGTTTGGAGCATGAGCTGTGGAATCATCAGATGGCGGGATCTGAGATAGAGGAGTATACCACTCGCTACCATGAGTTGGCACTTTTGTGCCCGGATTCTGTGACGCCTGAATATAAGGCTATTGAGTTCTACATTAGTGGGTTGGTGCCTGAGGTGCGCGGGTTGGTGACCGCAAATGATGCTACTACACTTCGGGATACCATTCGGTTGGCTCATAGGCTGACTAAGCAGAAGGTTCAGGAGGGTGTTTTGCCTCCTAAGGGTAATGTGGAGAAAACCTCTGATGGCAACAAGAGGAAATGGGAGAGCGCGGGAAAGGGTACAGTTCAGCCTCAGCAGCAGCAGCCGAAGAAATTTGAGGCTACGGGTGCATCTTCTGAGCAGAGGCAGAGTGGGTATACTGGGAGGCTGCCGAGGTGTGATCGTTGTGGGTACCATCATCTTGGGGATTGTAGTTATTGTACCGATGTAAGAGGAACGGGCATCAGGCCCAGAGCTGCAGGGTGAATCTTCAGGCTCAACAACAGGTGGTCGCCCCTACCACTGCTGCACCTAGGGAAATCAGGGATGTTATCACTGTGGCGACACTGGGCACTTCAGGCGGGACTGTCCCAAGGTGAAGCAAGGCGAGGGTGGCGGTCGAACTGCTCCGGCTCGTGCTTATGTCATCGGTGCTAGGGAGAACCAGGAGGATCCTGATACTGTTACTGGTGAGTATTCTTTTCTTGATTCTCGTTATACTTGTATTCATTTTCATTTACATTGCTTGACGATTCGTATTCATTGTGTGCATTTAGTTTGGTATTTGATCATCGTTTTGCATTCATCAGTCTGATGTGGGTCCCTTAGAGATGCTACTTGGATGGTACCGGTGTATCATTTATACCGATCACAGTAGTCTCTGGTAGGCCTTCGATCAGGAGGATTCACTGTTTTGTATTCACTTTGGGAAAGGCGGTTCCCCGGCATAGAGTAACCGTTGCTATCATTCTTCGTTCGCTGTTATCCTTTCGTTTACATTCTGGGAAACGTTACTTGGGTTAGGTCGACACTCATCACTGTCAAAGAGTGAATCTCGGGGCAAGATTCCTTTCAACAGGGGGATGATGTGACGACCGGGAAATTTTTGGGGAAATTTTTCTTTTTATCGTTTCATTCTCTTTGACTTCGGAAAATTTTCGAGACGAAAATTCTTTCAACTGGGGGATGATGTGACACCCGGCATATTTAGGTTAATACTTTTCATACTTTACATACATACGTTTCGTACTCTACATACATGCGTTTCATACTTTGCATACATACGAGTCTACCTCAACGAAAACATTGAAAACAACTACTTAATATCATACTTGACCAGGTCGGTCGAGTCGTATCGATGATTCGGGAATCATCGGGAGTCGTTACAATGGTCCGAGGGACCATTGGGTGTCGGTCCATAACCATGTGTACAAGGATCGGTGATTCGTGGAATCGCCGGGTTTAACGCACACACACAAGTCTCGAGTCCCGGGAATTGGTGATCGGGTGGGAACGTGTTAGTTATCGTGCATTATATGTTGGTAATCATTATGTGGCTTGTCGGTATGTGAAAACGTGATTACATATGTTAAAATAGGGTTTAACGCGCCAAAAACACGAACACATGGACTATAGGCGATTAGGCTAGTGTGAGATAGCCTAATCGCCAGTATTATAGGCGAGTAGGAGGTTATTGGGGCGAATAGGGGGCTATTCGCATGATGTTTCATGCGAGTAGCAGCCCTACTCGCCTATACTGCTGCGTACTCGCCTGAAATGCCTTGAACGATCAAAAACGCCTATAAATACCACCCTTGACCTCTAAAACATCATTTATACAACCTAGCCATCCCATAACCTATCTCAACCCACAAACACCCTCTGGAACCTATTTTTACATCAAAACAACCATTTCCAAGCTTATTCCGTCATCTCCTCTTAAATACAAGGTGTGTTCTTCAAACCCAAACCTTTAAATGATTATGTTTTACTCCCTAAAAGTCCAGACCTGACTTATAAACGTTTTTGTCTTTGAAAATCCATTTAAAACCGTTTTTAAACAAACCCACACCTTTACATGTGTTATATGTGTTATATGTGATTAAAGATAGAATTTTTAGGATTAAATCATGGTTGTTTTTGTGTTATTATGATGTTTATGGCTGTTACAAGTTAGTATGATGATGTCCTAGGAGTTTGAATGGTTTTGGTTGTGTATTATGGATACTTGATGTTTTGACCCATTTGAAGGATTATGGATGATTAAGGATGTTATGAGGTGTGTTGTTGATTGTTTGATGTTAGGGTTTGCTCTAGGATGATGCTAGAACAGTAGGATGCTATCGGACAACGTGGTTATGTGATTTAATCTGAATAATTGCTATTTAGGGCAAGTTCTTGCATGTTGATGTGATGTTTACATGCTAAGTTACTATTTTGGGAAAAACACTCGCATTCGGAACTGTTAGAACGATGAAAACTTAGGGGTTTTGCTTGAAATATGTTTGTTAATGTGTTAGGATGATTATTGGATGTTTTTACATGTTTCGGATCTGATTTGGAGTGTTCGGCGCGCGAAATTGCACTACAGAACTGCAGAGGCGAGTAGGATCCTACTCGCATGAGGCTTCAGGCGAGTAGGCTCCTAAATGCCTAATGTTCAGGCGAATACAAACCCTAATCGTCTATATATAGGCGAATAGAGGCCTATTCACCTCAACTACTAGCATTTACAATCCTAAATGCCTATACTTAAGGCATTTACAATCCTAAATGCCTATACTTAAGGCATTTACAATCCTAAATGCCTATACTTAAGCATTTACAATCCTAAATGCTAGTTTGATTCCTAATCGCGTATAATGCTGCTGTATGTATATTTTAACATCCCGGAACATGATTTGACGCCTAGGAACATGATAGGAACCCCGGGATACACCCAATGACTTAGTAACACGTGTTCGGACCTGTTTACGCGTTAATCGGACATTATGCTAGACTAGGTGAACTGTTGCGCGTATTAAGTGATTAATTGCATATGTGGCATGAAGTCTTGTATTTATCTAACACATGGAATGTCGGGTCACCAATGGGATGTCGGGCCTTGTCTGGTGCGGTCGGTTAAACGTTTGAAACATCATTTCATATATATACGGTTATGGTCTGGACTGCTAGGGACTAATCAACCTACGGGTTGTTAGTCTAACACCTTATACGCTCGTCATGATAGGTCACCGGTATTTGGTGCCGTCTATTGAGCAGGTTTACTTGTCTTAGTGCGAGGAGCAGCAACAGGTGATTTTCACGGCCCCACTTTACGTTTTACATTTCGGGGGAGACACATGCTCATACTTATTTCATAAATTATCATGTTATACTAGTGTTAATTCATTTACATACTATACGATACGTAAAGTCCCGGGGAAACCATGAATATGCTGGATAGCATAACGGGGGAAATGTGGATAGATCTATTGGGACTGACAGACCCCACCCGTCGGCTGGGAGCCGGGCGGGTGCATATTGTCTCGGTCATAACGCTACCGGGGAATGGTAGTGCATAATCGTTTCGGGCAAAAAAATCATATATCGTTGTCTGTAATGGTTTCCGATCGTAGTAGTATTACTCATGCGTCTAGCTAACGCTATCATTTCTGACATAGTGATAACATGATGACTTTCATTACTTAAACGTTTAACAAAAAACCTGTGAACTCACCGGCATTATTTGCTGACGTTTTTAGCATGTTTGTCTCAGGTCGTTGAGGTAGCAGCTTATCATAGGCGCACGGAGTCACACGGCGTCTAGGATTCATTTGCATTTTCTTATCTTTTTCAGACTTACGTACTTTTACATTTTGGGTTGTAATAAAGTTACGCTTCCGCAGCGATGGATTTATGAAAACTTGATAGTTTGTTTATGTCATTTTACGTATCATATAGTGTCGTTTATTGTGACCGTTGACTTAGATCCTGGTTTGTCACGCGCCTCGCGGTAAAACCCCGCACGTGGAAATTTGAGGGTGTGACAGAAACCATAAAGCACAAGGATGAAGTCTTGGAAAACCCCACTAAGAAGCCCTAAAATTTTGGACCCTAACACGCACGAGACGAATGTCGCGTGTTATGAGTTCGACCAAGATGACACGCGAAGTGGGTCACTATTCATATCTCAATAACAAGTTGAAGAAGGGCTTCTTAGTCCTTTACGCAGGTTTGCCAGAGGGTCACTATTCATATATAAAGAAAATTAAGTAACCAATTACCAAAGGGTCACTATTTATCAGAGTTTCCAACCACTAATACCATACAATGACCATGTTTGAAAATGGAGAGTTCCTATGGAAGTTGCTAAAATAGTAAAACAAAAGCTGAAATGGATGGATCACTATTCATCAGAGTTTCCAACCACTAATACCATACAATGACCATGTTTGAAAATGGAGAGTTCCTATGGAAGTTACTAAAGTTTTTGTAGATAGAGTTGTTGTCGGAGATATATCTGTCAACGATGAAGGCAACCTGAAACAACCGGAAAATATTTCAAAAGTAGTCAAAGCATGCATCAATTTTTTGTAGATAGAGTTCAATCTCCATGAAGATGGATCTCGGGATGGTTGGTAGCTCTAGGTAAGAACATTGTGGATGATGATGATAATAACTTCTCTTCAGTTTCTAATTGCACCGATTCTAGTCTTCAGGTAAGTACACATGGTTAATCATCTATACATTCCATGGGTTTGTGTCCAATGCAAGGATCTTCGAATGCGGTATGCGCATTAAATTTTATTAAATAAAAGTTTCTTTTCTTTATTTATTACTTGCAGCTGAGATTGATTGATTGTTACTCTTGATAGCCATTGTAAAGTTGAGAAACTTGATTTTTAGGTAATGTGGATAGTGTTAAAACAATGGTGGAATTGGAATTGAAATTAGAATTAATGTTAGGAATTTGAATGGACAAACCGAGGCCTAAGGTGAATCCGTGTGGTGATGGTAAACCTAGAGAGGTTTTGCTTCAGGAGAAAGGTGTGGATTATCGGAATTGAATACTTAGAGATGACACGCGAAGCTTTAGTCTCCAAGCGGATCCCTTGAAGAAAGTGTTCCTCTCAATTACCAAGCATGTCAAGAAATGATAATTTTCAAATATAGCAGACCAAGTATAACGAAGATTAATGTTGTATTTTTCCCAGAAGAAATGAATAAAAATAAATAAACACTAAGATATGATAATTTTCAAATATTGCAGATCAAGTATAACGAAGATTAATGTTGTATTTTTCCCGAAAGTAATGAATAAAAAAATAAATAAACACTAAGAAATGATAATTTTTAAATATTGCAGATAAAGAATAACAAAGATTAATGTTGTATTTTTCCAGGAAGTAATGAATAAAAAAATAAATAAACACTTTTAGAGTTATTTAATTTAGTTATTTTATTAAAAAAAACACTTCAAAATATAAAAAAAAAACAACCAAAATTAAAACCTTGATCCAAAGTGCCTCGCTTTGGCCAAAGCGATGCGCTTTGAATAAAAAAATCAGCTCTTCCTGCCACCTCGTATGACCTCGTTTGATTTGACCCGAAACACCTCGCTTTGGCCAAAGCGAGGCGCTTCGGAGGGGGGGGGGGGTGTGGTTGAAATAGAAGGTGGGGGTGTGAATAGTTGGAGCCTTCTATTATTTTCACGTTTCATATTTTAGCACTCCCATTCTATAAACTTTTCAAAATAATGCAGCCGCAAATTACGACCCGACTACTAAGCGTTGGATGTTCTATTATCTTATACCATTACTGTAATGGTTATAAAAAATAAATAATTTCGTGAATTCCATATATGATATTGTTGTAATAAAATAACATCTACATGCGGTTTTAAAGTCATATATTAATGTCAATCAAATGTTTAATTTATCAGTTTAAAGGTTTTATAAACATTCTTTAGATATGTATTCAAACCAAACAACATCAGTATCGGTTATTGAAACAGTTATTGGTTGGGGTGAGCATAAGTCGGTTTTGGCCTAAAACCATAAACAATCCGTCAGTTACTGGATATCCATAACCATAACCAATCGGTTATGGCGGTGTTTGTTAATCGGTAATGAAGGTTATAACGGGTGGTTATGGGTCGGTTAACCATGAAATTTGGGCCTGGCTAAAAATTGCTCAAAGCGATTAAATTGTCCATTATTCAAGTCTAAAAGTTTTGGTTTATTCCTTTTATACAAATAATAAATTGTTAGTACACATTTATGCATATTAATATATTATATACCATTAAAAAGTACGTATAATCTATAGTATTAATATTGGTTATTACTAAATATTCAAATAAAACTACAGGATATAATCTATAAATTCAAACAAACGTTCCACCAAAACAATATGATATAACCTATAAATTAAAAAAAAAAACGTTCATGGCAAAAAGTCCCAAATCCGTCAAAAATTTTACTACCCTTCGGTTCGGATTGATAACAGTAACCGACCCATTACTTTCGCTTTTTAGAAAAATAATTAACCTACCCACCGGTTTTATATTTGGTTCGATTTTGTTGGTTAATTTGGTTATGGTTCGGTTGATTCGGTTTTTGCACACCCCTAGTTATTAGTATACGTTTCTTTGGTTTTTAACTGATGTAAAATATATGTCGGTTTTTTGGGCATATCAAGCCATTTTTTTTTGTCTCTTTTTCAGTTGTTATATGAGGTATTGATACCGAACTGAGACTGCTATGAAGCGTGGATACAAACCGATAGTTATAAAATACTATAAAGTTGTGTGAAACGTAGTTTGAAGTAAATCTATAAAACTGCCTCATTAAATGATGCATGTTTGACAATTGATATACACGGAGAGAGTGATCAAAATCAAACAGTTGAATATTCAAAAAGGTATTATATTTGGTTTTTGATTTGAAATTTAAGACTACCGAGTACCACGTTTAAACCGATATGTACGTGTCAAGTCATACTTTCAAATTCAAACCTTTATGACTCTCGAAAGGATAGTGAGTGATGATTAATTCACCCACCATAAAGTACAAACCACTACCAAAAGGCCACGTCTCACATATATATTCCCAAATTGTTGGCTACTTTCTTATTTGATCTTTTGGGATAACATGATTATCCAGGATTCCAGGTTTGTAAATTGTCTTAAAAACATTAAAGAAATCAATAAATGTGTGTAAAAGTAGGCGTATAAATGAACCGAACAAACACGAACACATGCGTGTTCGTGTTTGTTCATTTAACTTTAACCGAACACAAACACGAACACATAATCAAACAATTTTTTCTGTTCGTGTTCGTTCATTAAAAAATATGTCGTCTTCATGTTCGTTTATGTTCGTTCAGTTAAGACCTAAACTAACCGAACACAAATGATCAATATAAATGAACATAAGCGAACATAAATTAACACAAACAAAAACAAGTTAATAATGATTCATCATAATTCAACCAAGTCTAATACATCACAATGCAACCAAAACCAAATGACGGGGATGATAAATACGGCGGCGCTGTGGTCTATGGAGACGGGGATGAGGGAGACGGTGGCGTTGTGGCGGATGGAGGCTGGAGAGTGGAGATGGGGCTGTGGAGGCTGGAGACGGGGTTGTGGAGGCTGGAGGTGGGGCTGTTGAGGTGGTCGGCCGGAATTAGAAGAATGTAGGGTTGTGGAGTGTGGAGTGTGGAGAAGAAGGGATGTGAGGCTACGAAGTGTGGATAGCGTCTGATAAGTGATATGTTAGAATGTTAGGGTTAGGGTTAAGTTTTTAGAACATATGAATTAAAATACTTAACAAAAGGAAATAAATAATAAAAATAAAGTTAAGTTTAATTAAACGAACGAACATAAATGAACGGGCACAAACGAACGTTCATGAACATAAATGAACGAACAAAACGCGTGTTCATATTCGTTATTTATTTAAATAAAAGAACATAGAACTTCCCACCGAACAATTCACGAACAGTTCATGAACGTTCGGTTTGTTTACAGGCCTATGTAAAAGTATTGAACCACGCATGCACATTACGTTGTGTTATCTCGCAAAATGTAAACCGATATAAAAACAAAACTTTTAAAATCCAAAAGATGTACTGTTAAACTGAAAAAAATAGACGTAAAATCGATATATAAATATTATGAGTAATAGTAAAAATGATATATTTCTTTTTTTATCTTTTTTTTTGAAGATGATTTCTTTTTTATCTCATAACTATACTCGATTATCTCACAAAATATACTGTCTTTTATTGCGTTCAAGTATGTAAGAGTGTTGTTGTTACTAAACTTGAAAAATGATCTCTAACTACCTAAGTTTAATAATTTAACTTTGTCTTTTATTGGGAACTGGTGGCTAGTAGGTCAGGAGCTTTATCTGTCTGAATAAAGACGGTTAGGGCTTCTTTAACCATTAGAAGTACCTAGCTTCTACTTAATTATACCTTAATTTTAACTATAATCACTAGTACAAAAAAGATCAAATAAGACGGTTTAGGAAAACTTTTTAAGACGGTTGATCAAAATAAGACGGTTTAGAAAAACTTTTTAAGACGGTTGATCAAATAAGACGGTTTAAGAAAACTTTTTAAGACGGTTGATCAAATAAGACGGTTTAGGAAAACTTTTAAGACGGTTGATCAAATAAGATGGTTTAGGAATAAGTCGGTTTCTATCACAACCGTAGATTTTAACTTATTTGATTTTTCAAATATAATAATTTAATGGAACTGTCTTATTTGGTAGATTTTTCAAAATAAACCGTCTTATTAACTCTCTTATTTTTTATCAACTAATAATTAAAACACTGAACTTCAAATTCTATAATCTTTTTGAACTTCAAATATATCACCGTACGTAATTTTTAAAATTTAAACTAACATGATAATCCATTTATAATTAAACAAAGATAATCCTTTAAATATTTAAACAAACACACACATATATAGTTTTATAATATGTTCATCGATTTCATTAAAGTCTACATATTCATTCTGAAAATTCAAAGTCACGACAATAGTTCTCCTTTCAACTAGTAGGGTACGCATCCTCTCTTATCTTCTTTACTTTAGTCATAAAAACGATGGGCAAGTTTAATGTATTGATATGTGATGTTAAAGTTTTACAAGTATCATCACTCAAGTTAAGTTAAAACGTTGGGGGTTTTTGTTAGGGGTGTGAATTACACGACTTGAACGTAACATGAAATTAGCGGGTTTGAGTTTAGTCTAAACGGGTTTGGGTCAGTTTCAGGTTGAAACCGCGAACTCGTTTAGCTAAATGGGGTTGGGTTTGGGTCAACCCTGATGGGTTTGCCGGTTGACCCGTTTAACCCATTTATATTATATCTTTTTTACAATATGTTTTATGTTATAAATTAAATTGGTATAAAGTTTTATAATTAAAATGCAATGTTTATATACCTTTGTGTTTTTTGTAGTAAACTTTTAATTTTAATATATTAGTTTGCGAATAAAAATCGGGTTGAACGGGTCGCATTCGGTTCAACCTACGAATATGCGGCCCGGGTTCGTATGCATGACACAATTTTGGGGTTTGGGTCGTGTTCGGGTTCATGCAAAATTTTCGGGTTTGGGTCAGTTATCTGTTAGCCCACGAACACGACCCGTTTAGCGCGCACCTCTACTTTTTGAGGTATTCTAATAGATCGAAATTTAAGGATATCTCTCGGGAAAATTGGTGTTAATTTGAATTTAAGTAATTGTATTGTGTAGTTTGATTGGCCTGATTTAGGTTGGTGTTTGTTTATAGTAAAGTTAAGAAAAGTTTAATAAGTATGACACTTGTTGTCTTATTTTATTGATTTTACTAAAAGCCTTTTCACTTGAATAAGCAAATTATTATAGAATTATGTTACCCTTCTTGCGGTTGGGAAAAAAATATATAGAATTTTGTGCTCCTAAAATAAATTCTGAGAAAAAAATAACATTTTATGATATAAGTTATTCAACAATAGGTTATTCGACAATAAATACTTATTGTAAGATTAAATGCCACTAGTTCTTCATTATTATTCCTTCATTCTGTATTAATTTTTTATTCTATGATGTTTAATTTTCAAACTAAAATGTATTTATATGAGGCAAAAACTTAGTTAGGATCTATCACAGATTATTTTTGGTTCATTCATCCGCATCATATGTATACACACACATACTATTTCAAATCATATTTGCTTTTTGTTTATTTATTCATTTCAGATGGATCGTAACAATTGGATGTATGAAACTAGACGTACTAACCCGAGATTTGTGAACGGCCTTAAAAGTTTTCTTAAGATTGCTCAAGAGGATCGTGTGAGAAAAGGAAACGAGTCCATTCCGTGTCCTTGTATGGAATGCAAAAATTTCACCGACTTTAAGGAAATCAATGAAATCGAGTATCATTTGCTTAGAAATGGATTTATGTTTAATTATACTTGTTGGTCCAAACACGGTGAGTCACTTGATGATCGTAGCACAATGTCAATTAATTTAGAAGCTAATTACAATGACGAGAATGATGGTCTGCACGTTAGTGATGACAATGATAATTTAAACGAGGGCAATGATAATTTAAATGACATGTGCAATGATTTGGAAACTAATATCGACGACTATGATCAAGAAAAACTACAACAGTTACTTTTTGACGCAGACAAACCATTATATGATGGTTGCGAAAAGTTTTCTAAGCTTAGCGCCGTGTTGACTATTTTAGCATGTTATTATGGTTCATTTTGTTATATTGCTTCTATTTATTATTTTATTTGTTTTGTGTGATTCCAAATGAAATGAGATCGAATCTCATTATATTGTTGAATTAAATTATTAGTATTGGTAAATCAAATTATGATAGAATTATATATATATATATATATATATATATATATATATATATATATTTATGGCAACCGTCTTATATTATGCTACCATCTTAATTATTAGGAAACCGTCTTATTTGCCTTATATTGCAACCGTCTTATTTGCCAATATATTGTGCTACGTCTTATTAGGCTACCGTCTTATTTGCCAAAAACATAAAAGTGTCTTATTAGATTAAATGATGGTCAATATAAAATAGGACGGTATCTTTTAGGACACTTCATTAACCGTCTTATTTGATTCAAAAAACGTCATATTAGCTATCTTTTATTGTACTAGTGAATGCTGTATTATGTATACTAAACATGCCATAATATTAAATAGTTGTTTTTAATTTTGAATAAAGAATTCCAATTACAATTTAAAGTAACATGGCAATGTTAGAAGTACCATCGTATGCATCAATGGTAGTAGAAAACTGAATAGTGATTTTAACACACAAACTTTATTTGTTAACTAGTGGGATCGTCTCGTTTCGCGGCGGCTTTTGGTCGGTATCAGTACGGTTTATTAAGGCACCGTTACAAATCAAACACTCGTTATAGTAATCGAAGAAACAATGAATATCGGTGCAAATACTACCTCTTTTTCAATAAAATTTATATCGAAACTTCGAGGTAACTACAAAAGCCAATGCCAATGTTGTTCAAACATTCGGTTCATCACAGTAAATAACAAAATAAGAATTGAAACATTATATTTGGACCGTTAGATTTTGGACGAAAGTTTTATTGAAACATAGATAAAAGTAAGTACGTCACAGCGATTTTTACAAAGTTTGTAACGCAATATATATCGCAAAGATACTCTCGAGATTTTATAAAGTATTGTATTTAGAAGATAAATGAGAAAAAATAATACGAAGCTGAAGAAAAAAAATAATAATGTAAGACAAAAGTAAGAAACCCACGCAAAAAGATGATGACAATTCATATATATATATCTACTAGCTTATACCACGTAAGCGTCCCGGATTGATAAATCTAAGTAAAGTGATTATTATTATTATTATTTTAAACAAATCCCTACCATAAGTTATCATATTCTAATATAAAAAAAAAGCTAATTGGGTCGGGTATCACCTAATCCCAGGCCTGACCCAAACACACAAATTTTTTTTAACTAATTCCAAACCTGACACAATACCTGCCAGGTTACAAAAAATAGTCGTTTTTTTTCTCCGTTTTTTATATAGCACTATGGTACTCGTTGGAAAGATAATAAAACGCTCGTTAATTTGGTGTAATTTTTTTTCTTTAAAAAATCTCGTATATAAAAGATATTAACGTTTAAAAGTTATGAGATGAAACATTAGAGAGAAAATAATAAAGTTTTAATATTTACATTTAATAGATTGGGTATTTAATAGATTATGTTAAATCATATTTAAACCATATTTATTCTTTTTTTTAATTGGTCTAGAGTTGCCATATCACATCCTATGTGGCTTCTCTCAAAAGAGAGATTGCATAATATTATGACATGTCATTAAAAATGCTTTGGTTTATTATATAATAAATAAATTATACCCCGGGAGTGTCCCGGGTTGAGAAATTTAGTATGATACATCAATTTTACATATAAAATAAACTGATGTATAACTCTAATATTAATATCTAACCTAAAACAAATTAACAATGTACAACTCCAATGCTAACACCTAACCTAAAAGAATGTAGAACTTTAATGCAACTCTAATATTAACACTTATCCTAAAGACTAAACAAATATACAACTCTAAAATACTAATATTGATACCTAACTTAAAACAACGTATAACTCTATTAACCTATTCGGCTCTGGTTGAAAAAAAAATTCATATTTACTGATTTAAACATAATTAGTGACTTATCTATACATGATTAATGATTTACCTGAACACTTTGTGTGTTTTTTTCCTGTATGAACAAAACCCCACAAAAAAATTTCTCTGTTTTTAATATAGCACTATTGTACTCGTTGGAAAGATAATAAAACACTCGTTAATTTGGTGTAATTTTTTTCTTTAAAAAATCTCGTATATTAAAGATATTAACGTTTAAAAATTATGGGAGGAAACATGAGGGTGAAAAATCCAATTTTGTTTTTAAATTATTTTTTTCCTAAAATATCTCAATGCCACATGCCACATTCAAGGAAGAAAATGTCTCTTTGAGTGCCATGTCATTAAAATGGCTTTGGTTTATTATATGTATAGATATAGATTTAGTACTACTATATAATCTATACTATTATATAATGCATCCTAGATGGACATCAATGTAATTTCACTACTATTTTAAGATTGCATCCCAAGAGACTCAAGTGTAATCTCTAAATTTTTATCCTCTTTCTTCCAATTATATCCTTGTGTACTGTGACACCCGACAAATTCTGGTTAACAACGCTGTCTAGATGAAAGTCTACCTTAGCGAGTCACGCGTAGATTATACTTAACTGGGTTAGTCGAGTCGTGTTACGGTTCGGGAACTGTTAGTTTAGTATAGAGGATCATTAGATGTTAGTCTAGAGGCTCATTAGATGTCAGTCCTTAACCAAGTGTACAAAGGGTGACGGTTCGTGGAATCGTCAGAGCATAGGGAACATACAAGTCTCGAGTCCCGGGAATTGGTGAACGAGTGTGAATGTGTTTGTTTGCAAGTATTATGTGTTTACAATCATTATGTGACTTGTCGATATGTGAAAAGGTGTTAACATATGTTAAAACGGGGTTTAACGCGCAAATTACGCAGAACCAACCCTATAGGCGATTAGGGAGGGCTAATCGCCTATAGGGAGGGCGAATGGGAGATGCTGGGGGCGAATAGCAGGCTAATCGCCTATAGGGAAGGGGATTAGCAACCCTATTCGCCTGATGCTGCTGCGTAATCGCCTATAACGTGCTGGACGACTAAAAACGACTATAAATACAATACTTGACCTCCTAAACTTCATATTAACAACCCTAGTCGTCCCACAACTCGCCCCAACACACACACAACCTCTGGAACACGATTTTGGATCAAAACACAAGATTTCAAGCCTATTACATCAATCTATCATAAATCTAAGGTGTGGTTTTCATTCATGCAACCTTTAATAATGTTTTATTGAATCCCTAATGGTCCAGACCTGTTTATAAACGTATGTGTCTTCTGAAATTCGTTAATAATCGTTGTTAATTGGATTCTAACTATTATGCATGTTGTATGTGTGTTTATAATTAAAAGATAGGGTTTTTGTGATTCAAGAAGGATTGTTAGCATGATATTAAGGTAGTTACAGATTGATGATGATAGCATGTTGATGAAATCTGAGTAATTGTTCATTAGGGTTACGGTTATGCATGTTAAGGTGATGTTTCATGCTATGTGTATTGTTTTTGGGATACATGGTTGCATGCAGGGCTGATAGAACGAGGTTAAACGAAGGATTTTGATTGAAATATGTTTGGTATGGTTGTTTGATTGATATTTGATGTTTACACACGTTCTGGATCTGATTTGGAGTGTTAAACGCGCGAAAAACTGGAACAGCTGGGCTAAAGGCGAGTAGGGATCCTATTCGCCTATGCTATAGGCGAATAGGAGGCTATTCGCCTGATATGGGATCCTATTCGCCTATAGTATAGGCGAGTAGGGGCCTAAATGCCTTTACTTCATGCGATTACGATCCTAATTGCTAGTTAAGCCCTGAATTGCATGCCTTACGACGTAATCGCCTATAAACTCCTGATTTGCATACCATATAACCCTAATCGCCTATAGTATAGGCGATTAGCCTTCCTAAATGCCTGTTGACTTTCATAATCGCTAGTTGACTTTTCCTAATCGCCTGTACTGCTGCTGTAAGTGTATTTTGACATTCCGAGACCCGATTTGATACCTAGGAACATGCTAGGAACCCCGTAACATACCTAATAACTTGGTAACATGTGCTCGGACTTATTTATGAGATACTTGAACTACGTGCTACAACTTGTTGAATTTTAACGTATGTTAAGTGTGATTGCATGATCGTATGTTTGAGAGTGCAAGTATAACACGGGGAGTCTCGGGTCACCAATGGGATGTCGAGTCTTGTACGTTGGGTTAAATTAACAGTCACCGTGTTTTCAAACGAACTTGGTTATGGTCTGGACATCTAGGGACTAACTAACCTACGGGTTATTAGTCTAATTACTTGTAACTGTCATATGTTAGGTCGCCGCCTTACGGGGCTAACATAGCTTGCTGATTTTATTCGTATTATGAAGTAACGCAACCTAAGGTGAGTTCACGGCCCCTCTTTTAACTGGTTTCACTTTTTGGGGGAGAAAACATGTGTTAAACTTATGTTTTGGTAACAACTGTCATACTATGGGTTTCTATGGTTTGCTATACGATCTTTGGAAGTCCCGGGGGAAACCATTAATGTGCGGGTTAGCACAACGGGGAAATGTGAATAGATCTATTGGGAGTGACCAACCCCGCTCGTCGGCTTAGAGGGTCGGCGAGTGCATATTGTCTCAAACAGGAACAGGTTTACTATTCGGGCACGACATCTGGATTGCGAGTTAGTAATGGTTTTCCAATCGTTGTAGTAACAAAACATACGCCTAGCTAGCGTACTTGGTTTACAAATTGATATAGTATGGACAGGTTGAACTTGATACTTTGATTACAAAACCTGTGAACTCACCAGCATTTTTGTGCTGACGTAACTCTTACATGTTTTCTCAGGTTGCTAAGGTAGCACTACGGAAATAGGGCGCACGCGTCTGCACGGCGTCTAGTTAGGGTTGCATGGTTTTCAAACATTGATTAATTTGGTTTACTTTTGGATTATGTTTTGAGAATAAACTTCCGCTGTATTTAGGGATTTTAAACTATGTTTTTGAAATTGCATATGTTCATTTAGATTTGTTTATTGTGATCGTTGACTTGGATCCTGGTTTGTCATGCGCCTCGCGGTAAAACTCCGCAAGTGGATTTTGAGGGTGTGACATATTGGTATCAGAGCCAATGGTTATAGTGAACTAGGACTGCATGTAGAGTCTAGTCTATAGCCGAGTCACACACACTAGACGATCACATTGTACTAAACATTATGGTGGGTTACGTATGGCCTTGTCGGGGTGTCTCTAAATCATCTGATCTTCCTATGTCACATCATCCGTTCTATCTTAGGTCGGGTTACTTGCTCTCTAGGCAGTGTGGTATATTGGGGTAAATCGTGTACTCTCGAGATTTGTCCAAGGCTCGGACATCTCCCTTTCATACTCCAATAGAAACACTTGCCATAAACTACCGTAGCATTTCGGTGTATAGCTAAGAGTCTATGTTCGGTGATTTGAACTTTGAACTAGGAGAACACTTGGAGGACCATGTAGAGCGGTTTATCATTTTGGGTGCACACAAAATCATAAACCGAAATGCATGAAAGCCCTAGTGAGCTCTGGGTTTGAATGGATAGTCCTGGGTTGGATCTAGCTTTGATCTTGTGAACGCTAGTGGTTACCATTAGCTGCGAAACTAAATTTTCTCGTCCTTTTTGTCAGAATCATGTCTGGTGTACGAGGAGGACGTGGAGGTGGCCGCGCTGGTGGGCGTGGTGGTGGTGGTGGTGGTCGTGGAGGTGTAAACCTAACACAAGAAGATCTAAACAACTTGCTGCAAGCTGCCTTTCAATTAGGGCACAATGGTGGTGGTAAGTTGACTTATTCACTTTTGCCTCATTGGTGAACCTTGTTTACATCCTTCATGGTTTCTCATGCGTTTCATTTCAGGTGGTCCTGTTAACCCACCCCCACCTATGTGTACCTACAAGATGTTTCGGGACTGTAAGCCCCAGGAATTCTCTGGCACTGAGGGTGCGGTGAGCTTGCTCAGGTGGCTGGAAAAGGTAGAGTCAGTGTTTCTGATGTGCAACTGTCTCCCAGAGGATCGAGTCAAGTATGCTGCTGCGTTATTCCAGGATGTTGCTTTGACCTGGTGGAACAATATCACCCAGAATATGGGTATAGGGGAGGCTTATGCTATGCCTTGGGAAAATGTTGTTCAACTACTGAAGCGAGAGTACTGCCCAAGGGAAGAAATTCAGAAGCTAGAGTATGAGGTGTGGAACCTCAAGATGACCGGGTCAGAGATTGAAAAGTATACGGTAAGGCGTAATGAGTTGGCAGTGCTGTGTCCTGATCTGCATGTGCCAGAATACAGGAGGATTGAACACTACATCTCGGGGCTAGTACCAGAAATCGCAGGGTTGGTGGCTGCAGGGAATCTTCCTACATACTCAGAGGTGGTCCGATCGGATCACAGGATGACAAATTTGAAGGTGAATGAGGGTATCTTGCCTGCTAAGGGTTCGACTGTCAAGGCCCCGGAGAATAACAAGCGTAAATGGGATAATGAGGGGAAAGGATCTGTGTCAGCACAACAGGGTAAGAAGTTCGATAGCGGGGGTTCTTCTTCTTCTGGTACCAAACCGGGTGGTTATGCGGGGAAATTACCAAAGTGCAACAAATGTGGGCGTCATCATCAGGGGGACTGCGACCGTAATCGTTGCCATCGCTGTCAGCGACTTGGGCATTTTGCTAAAGATTGTCGGGCGACACTTCCATCGACCCAGGCCCCAAGTACTACCCCGGCTCCTACTGCTCAAGGAACTACGGGAAAAAAGGGTTGTTACAACTGTGGGGAGACTGGGCATTACAAGAAGGAGTGCCCGAAACTGAAGCAGGGCGGGGATGTGAGGGATAGAAACGGTAACGGGAACAACGGGGGCGGTGGCAGGAATGCACGTGAGGCAGGATCCTGACACAGTTACCGGTATGTTCCTTCTCAATAATCGCTCTGTTAGTGTTTTATTTGATTCCGGTGCCGATAAAAGTTTTATATCTATGGAAGTTAGTCGACTGCTAGATGTAGTACCCGTACCATTAGAGGCTAAGTATGTAATTGAGTTGGCTGACGGTAAAAAGATTGAAGCTACTTGTATTCTTCGGGAGTGTCAACTAGAGTTGTCGGGTTTGTCGTTCCCCATCGACCTTATGCCAGTACCTTTGGGTAGTTTTGACGTTGTTGTAGGCATGGACTGGTTGTCTTTGTATCGCGCCGAGATCGTTTGTTACGACAAGATTATTCGGATTCCCCTCCCTGATGGAGAATTCCTTTCTGTGTACGGTATCAAGGGCGGTGCTCCGCTAAATCTCATCTCCAGCATGAAAGCCCTTAAGTATCTTCGAAAGGGTTATTCGGCCGTTTTGGCACTTTTATCTGTTTCCTCTACCGATGAGAAGAAGATCGACGATA
Organism: Ambrosia x helenae; assembly: GCA_030844895.1. NCBI lineage: Eukaryota > Viridiplantae > Streptophyta > Magnoliopsida > Asterales > Asteraceae > Ambrosia > Ambrosia x helenae. The sequence continues at coordinate 273,466 of JAUTDX010000016.1, forward strand.
TTCCTGTTGTACGCGAGTTTCCTGATGTATTTCCCGATGACTTATCTGGTCTTCCTCCCCATCGTCAGGTTGAGTTCAGTATTGACCTTGTACCGGGGGCTGCTCCTATTGCTCGAGCCCCCTACCGTCTTGCACCTCCCGAGATGCAAGAATTGTCCAGTCAGTTACAAGAACTCTTGGACAAGGGTTTTATCAGACCAAGTTCTTCCCCTTGGGGAGCCCCGATTCTGTTCGTTAAGAAGAAGGATGGAAGTTTTCGGTTGTGTGTGGATTACAGAGAACTGAACAAAGTGACCATCAAGAACCGTTATCCTCTTCCACGTATTGATGATCTATTCGACCAACTCCAGGGTTCTAGCTACTATTCTAAGATTGATTTGAGGTCCGGTTATCACCAGTTGCGCGTAAGGGAAGCTGACGTTGCAAAGACTGCCTTTCGTACACGTTACGGCCATTTTGAGTTCTTGGTCATGCCTTTCGGTCTCACAAACGCACCGGCGGTTTTCATGGATTTGATGAACCGCGTTTGCAAACCATATCTTGACAAGTTCGTCATCGTGTTTATTAATGACATCCTGATTTACTCCAAGAACAAGACCGAACACGAGGAACACCTGCGTTTGGTTTTGGAACTTTTGCGACGGGAACAACTTTACGCTAAGTTCTCAAAGTGTGACTTTTGGTTACGCGAAGTACAGTTCCTAGGACATGTGGTTAATGAATTAGGAATTCATGTCGATCCAGCTAAGATCGAAGCGATCAAGGACTGGGAAGCACCAAAGACGCCAACTGAGGTGCGGCAATTCCTAGGCCTTGCGGGCTATTATCGTCGTTTCATTAAGGGGTTCTCGAAGATCGCTCAACCCCTCACCACTCTTACTCAGAAGGATAGAAAATTCGCCTGGGGTGAACCACAAGAGTCAGCATTTCAAGAACTGAAGTCCAAACTTTGTTCTGCTCCTATTTTGTCCTTGCCTGACGGCCCTGATGACTTCGTTGTTTACTGTGATGCTTCTATTCATGGTCTCGGTTGCGTGTTGATGCAACGCGAGAAAGTGATTGCGTATGCTTCTCGTCAACTCAAGGTGCACGAGAGGAACTACACCACCCATGACTTGGAGTTGGGTGCAGTGGTTTTCGCGTTGAAAATCTGGAGACATTACTTATACGGTACCAAATGTACCATCTACACCGATCACAAGAGTCTTCAACATATTTTCGACCAACAACATTTGAACATACGACAGCGTCGTTGGGTTGAACTCCTGAACGACTATGATTGCGTCATTAAGTACCATCCTGGCAAGGCGAATGTAGTAGCAGACGCCTTGAGCAGGAAGGAATCAATTAATCCTCGTCGCGTTCGGGCGTTACAGCTCACCATTCATTCCTCTATACCTGACCAACTCCGTTCTGCTCAGTTAGAAGCTTTGAAGGAGGAAAACCTTAAAGCTGAGACTATGCACGGTGCCGACAAGCACCTCGAGCGAAGGCCTGATGGCCTGCACTACTTCGCAGAACGCATATAGGTTCCTTTATTTGGGGGACTTCGGGAGCTTGTTTTAGATGAGGCTCACAAGTCCCGGTATTCTATTCATCCTGGTTCGGATAAGATGTACCAAGATCTAAAGGTGCTTTACTGGTGGCCAAACATGAGGTCGGATATAGCCTCATACGTGAGCAAATGCTTGACCTGTGCTAAAGTCAAGGTAGAATACCAGAAACCGTCGGGTCTCTTGCAACAACCTGAAATTCCGGAGTGGAAATGGGAACGGATTACAATGGATTTTGTCACGCAACTACCTAAGTCACCAAGCGGGAATGATAAGATATGGGTGATTGTTGATCGGTTGACGAAATCAGCCCATTTTCTCGCTATTAAGGAGACCAACACCATGGATCGTTTGGCTCGTCTTTATCTGAAGGAAGTTGTTTCTAGGCACGGGGTGCCAGTTTCTATTATTTCGGATCGTGGCTCCCACTTTACTTCTCACTTCTGGAAGTCTTTGCACAAGGCTTTGGGTACCCAGTTAGACATGAGCACAGCTTATCACCCACAGACTGACGGTCAGAGTGAACGCACGATTCAAACCTTAGAGGACATGCTGCGAGCATGTGCGATCGATTTTGGCAAAAGTTGGGAAGCTCACCTACCGTTAGTAGAATTCTCTTACAACAACAGTTACCACACGAGCATCAAGGCAGCTCCGTTCGAGGCACTGTACGGGCGGAAATGCCGGTCTCCTCTTTGTTGGGCTGAGGTGGGTGAGAGTCAACTCACTGGGCCTGAGCTAGTGTACGAAACTTCGGAAAAGATCGTACAGATTCGTAACCGGTTGGCAGCGGCACGGGATCGGCAAAAGAGTTATGCCGATCAGCGTCGCAAGCCATTGGAATTCCAAGTTGATGACAAGGTACTTCTGAAAGTTTCACCGTGGAAGGGCATCATACGCTTTGGGAAGCGTGGCAAGCTCAACCCTCGGTATGTCGGCCCATTTACAATTCTGGAACGGATTGGACCGGTGGCATATCGTCTTGATTTACCGGCGGAGCTCGGCAACGTACATAACGTCTTCCATGTGTCCAACTTAAAGAAGTGTCTGGCTGACGAGTCTCTTATTGTTCCACTGGAAGAGATCAAGGTTGATGATCGTCTTCGGATTGTGGAGGAACCTGTTGAGATTCTTGATTACAAGATTCGTAGCCTACGTCATAGCAAGATTCGCATTGTTAAGGTTCGCTGAAACTCGAACCGGGGACCAGAGTACACTTGGGAACGGGAGGATCAGATGAAGTCTAAGTATCCTCATCTCTTTCTTAAGGAAGCGTTCGAATCGAGATATGTTACCACTGCAGCTGAATGAATCTCGGGGCGAGATTCCTTTTTAACGTGGGGATGATGTGACAACTCGGGTAAATCTTTCTCTTGGTTTCTATCTTTTGTCTGTCTCTTTTGTTATTCCTTTTGGTACTTGTGCAATTTTCGGGATGAAAATTCTTTTAACGTGGGGATGATGTGACACCCGGCAAATTCTGGTTAACAACGCTGTCTAGATGAAAGTCTACCTTAGCGAGTCACGCGTAGATTATACTTAACTGGGTTAGTCGAGTCGTGTTACGGTTCGGGAACTGTTAGTTTAGTATAGAGGATCATTAGATGTTAGTCTAGAGGCTCATTAGATGTCAGTCCTTAACCAAGTGTACAAAGGGTGACGGTTCGTAGAATCGTCAGAGCATAGGGAACATACAAGTCTCGAGTCCTGGGAATTGGTGAACGAGTGTGAATGTGTTTGTTTGCAAGTATTATGTGTTTACAATCATTATGTGACTTGTCGATATGTGAAAAGGTGTTAACATATGTTAAAACGGGGTTTAACGCGCAAATTACGCAGAACCAACCCCTATAGGCGATTAGGGAGGGCTAATCGCCTATAGGGAGGGCGAATGGGAGATGCTGGGGGCGAATAGCAGGCTAATCGCCTATAGGGAAGGGGATTAGCAACCCTATTCGCCTGATGCTGCTGCGTAATCGCCTATAACGTGCTGGACGACTAAAAACGACTATAAATACAATACTTGACCTCCTAAACTTCATATTAACAACCCTAGTCGTCCCACAACTCGCCCCAACACACACACAACCTCTGGAACACGATTTTGGATCAAAACACAAGATTTCAAGCCTATTACATCAATCTATCATAAATCTAAGGTGTGGTTTTCATTCATGCAACCTTTAATAATGTTTTATTGAATCCCTAATGGTCCAGACTTGTTTATAAACGATTAGGGAGGGCTAATCGCCTATAGGGAGGGCGAATGGGAGATGCTGGGGGCGAATAGCAGGCTAATCGCCTATAGGGAAGGGGATTAGCAACCCTATTCGCCTGATGCTGCTGCGTAATCGCCTATAACGTGCTGGACGACTAAAAACGACTATAAATACAATACTTGACCTCCTAAACTTCATATTAACAACCCTAGTCGTCCCACAACTCGCCCCAACACACACACAACCTCTGGAACACGATTTTGGATCAAAACACAAGATTTCAAGCCTATTACATCAATCTATCATAAATCTAAGGTGTGGTTTTCATTCATGCAACCTTTAATAATGTTTTATTGAATCCCTAATGGTCCAGACTTGTTTATAAACGTATGTGTCTTCTGAAATTCGTTAATAATCGTTGTTAATTGGATTCTAACTATTATGCATGTTGTATGTGTGTTTATAATTAAAAGATAGGGTTTTTGTGATTCAAGAAGGATTGTTAGCATGATATTAAGGTAGTTACAGATTGATGATGATAGCATGTTGATGAAATCTGAGTAATTGTTCATTAGGGTTACGGTTATGCATGTTAAGGTGATGTTTCATGCTATGTGTATTGTTTTTGGGATACATGGTTGCATGCAGGGCTGATAGAACGAGGTTAAACGAAGGATTTTGATTGAAATATGTTTGGTATGGTTGTTTGATTGATATTTGATGTTTACACACGTTCTGGATCTGATTTGGAGTGTTAAACGCGCGAAAAACTGGAACAGCTGGGCTAAAGGCGAGTAGGGATCCTATTCGCCTATGCTATAGGCGAATAGGAGGCTATTCGCCTGATATGGGATCCTATTCGCCTATAGTATAGGCGAGTAGGGGCCTAAATGCCTTTACTTCATGCGATTACGATCCTAATTGCTAGTTAAGCCCTGAATTGCATGCCTTACGACGTAATCGCCTATAAACTCCTGATTTGCATACCATATAACCCTAATCGCCTATAGTATAGGCGATTAGCCTTCCTAAATGCCTGTTGACTTTCATAATCGCTAGTTGACTTTTCCTAATCGCCTGTACTGCTGCTGTAAGTGTATTTTGACATTCCGAGACCCGATTTGATACCTAGGAACATGCTAGGAACCCCGTAACATACCTAATAACTTGGTAACATGTGCTCGGACTTATTTATGAGATACTTGAACTACGTGCTACAACTTGTTGAATTTTAACGTATGTTAAGTGTGATTGCATGATCGTATGTTTGAGAGTGCAAGTATAACACGGGGAGTCTCGGGTCACCAATGGGATGTCGAGTCTTGTACGTTGGGTTAAATTAACAGTCACCGTGTTTTCAAACGAACTTGGTTATGGTCTGGACATCTAGGGACTAACTAACCTACGGGTTATTAGTCTAATTACTTGTAACTGTCATATGTTAGGTCGCCGCCTTACGGGGCTAACATAGCTTGCTGATTTTATTCGTATTATGAAGTAACGCAACCTAAGGTGAGTTCACGGCCCCTCTTTTAACTGGTTTCACTTTTTGGGGGAGAAAACATGTGTTAAACTTATGTTTTGGTAACAACTGTCATACTATGGGTTTCTATGGTTTGCTATACGATCTTTGGAAGTCCCGGGGGAAACCATTAATGTGCGGGTTAGCACAACGGGGAAATGTGAATAGATCTATTGGGAGTGACCAACCCCGCTCGTCGGCTTAGAGGGTCGGCGAGTGCATATTGTCTCAAACAGGAACAGGTTTACTATTCGGGCACGACATCTGGATTGCGAGTTAGTAATGGTTTTCCAATCGTTGTAGTAACAAAACATACGCCTAGCTAGCGTACTTGGTTTACAAATTGATATAGTATGGACAGGTTGAACTTGATACTTTGATTACAAAACCTGTGAACTCACCAGCATTTTTGTGCTGACGTAACTCTTACATGTTTTCTCAGGTTGCTAAGGTAGCACTACGGAAATAGGGCGCACGCATCTGCACGGCGTCTAGTTAGGGTTGCATGGTTTTCAAACATTGATTAATTTGGTTTACTTTTGGATTATGTTTTGAGAATAAACTTCCGCTGTATTTGGGGATTTTAAACTATGTTTTTGAAATTGCATATGTTCATTTAGATTTGTTTATTGTGATCGTTGACTTGGATCCTGGTTTGTCATGCGCCTCGCGGTAAAACTCCGCAAGTGGATTTTGAGGGTGTGACATGTACCACCTTTGATAGCAATTGTACAAAACAATAATGCAACACATAATCCCCTCTACTTAACGTGTTATGCTACTACAACATCTGCACCTACTTTCTACTAAAATTGTATGCCCTCCGATCATATATTACACATTATCAGTATGTTTGTATAATGTACAACACTAACAACTTGATTGACCAAAAGCAACAGCCAAACACAGTGCAGCCCCGCCGCAACGCGCGGGTTACTGCTAGTACTATATAATAGGTTCTGGATGGGTAAGATAGTAACTTTCATTTAATTTTAAGACACATAAAAATATTGTTTTTGCATTTGGTACAAGTGTTAATCCATAAATAATTTCTCATTTACATTATTGTCCCTCTACATTTTAGCATTTAATAATGTAGTGTAATAAATGATAAACAATAATGTAGTGTTATTAAATCTATCATTTATACTTACAATGTAATAGTATTTTATAAAAGCTTGTAAAAAACTTATTAACTTATACTAAAAACAATACATAAAAATTTGACTAACATATTCAAACACAAATAAAAGAAATAGGCGTCGTCCCATTCGTGACTGAGTAGGTCATTAGGAAAACTAAAATAATTGTCAAACAAAAATACATGATTACTTTTAGTTTAAAAGTACAACAATTAAATAACTTATTAACTTATACTAAAAATAATACATAAAAATTTGACTAAGATATTCAAACCCAAATAAAAGAGATAGGTATCGTCCCATTCGTGACTGACTCTGTCATTAGCGAAACCAAAATAATTGTCAAACAAGAATACATGATGACTTTTAGTTTAAAAGTTATTGTATATGTAATAAAAGTTTACGGTTAAAAATTACAATCAGATAGATGTAGTGTTAATCAAGAGCAACACCATGGCTATTGTGTTAATCAAGAGCAACCTCATGGTTTCTTGGATCAAAAGTCATGGTTTCCTTGATCCGCGCATACAACACAAACTTCTCCTTCACACCTATGGGTGTCTCATTAGACGAAACAATTGCTAATATGAGAGATGGCATATATACGTTCGGAACATATTCGGGAATATACCACAAAATCGACCAGTTAGTACTACGGGATGGCAAACCCATCCCACACGCCATTCTTTATTTTTTATAGCTTCATTTAGAGTATTTAGCTATTTTTTTCAGAGACTAAAATCTTGTCTTCTGATTCAAGTTTTCAGTATTCTCCCGCATCAATTTTTATTTTTTATTTGTGCTTTCAATAATAAAGAACTTCCACCAAAATAATTGTCACACAAGAATAAATGATGACTTTCAGTTTAAAATTATTATATATGTAATAAAAGTTTATGGGTGCAGCCCCATCGTAACGTGCGGGTTCCTGCTAGTAATAATTAATATACGGATGATGCATATATTATACATGTTGTAATAAATATACGTAATGTTTGTATATTTATCGATAGCCTTTATAATCATTTGTATAATGATGATCAATTATTAATTATCCTAAGCCCAATAACATATATGTCTTTGATGGGCGGACTTATCATTAGATGGGCCTTATTAGGGTGTCCCCTGGGTGTATATAAATAAGGACAGATTACTGGGGATTAAGGGTTACACAACATTATTATCATAACACCATTAAAGTTTTCGACCCCCTCTCTTTATAACCGATTCTTCACCAAGAATCATAATCCATCATAACTGCATACCCTAAAGGGAATCCGATCATACTGACAAGGATGTCGTCTTCCAAGAGAAACGACAATAAACATTACTAGGTTGTTTTCTCTATTAAAATCTATGGATATTCCAAATGTTAGACCTTAAGCATGCTGAATTCATTAAGATCTCTAGCGTAAGTGGGAGCAGTAAAAGTCCTTATTATGACTTTTCGGAAGTACAAGATGCGGGGAGAGACTCGTTAGAATTCGAGACTCATTAAATTTAAGTCTGAATTTAACTTCGATTATTCCTCTTGTACACCTTATTGCACAAACTCTTACAAACTTAGAAACTAATATTGCTCCTTATATTCCTGAAAATAAAAACACATAACTAAAGTTAAGTTTGTATCATAATAAACCCAATGTTCAACTCAGGAGGTCATCTAGGTCTAAAAGCCCATTAACTTTGATGATTATGTAACCTACCTGACTAACACAAAATGGATGTTCGGAAAGTTTACCGATCCTACCTTATCTAATTAAATCATTAGCATCAATCAATCTTTTAAATGGAATAAAACTATTATTAGCAAAACTTGATTCCAGAATTTAGAATAATGTTTGGGATTTGGTAGAATTACCTAAAGGTATTCATAATTAAACTAGATCCGAATGGGGACGTTATAAATAAGATTGATTGTAAAAGATTATACTTAAGGGGAATTAAATTATCAAAGAATCTCCTTATCTATGTACAAAAGATTTATTTGAGGATCATTACCGTCCTAGTAGCTCATAATAACTGAGATCCACATTAGATGGACATTAAAACAACTTTCCATAACAATGACCTACATGTTCATTAAACTACCTGAAAGTTCTAAACGGAAGGTCAAGAACACTCAGTCTGTAAGTCAATAAGATCCATGTATGGGTTGATGTAAGCATAAATGTGTTGGAATCATAATGAAATTCTCTTCATCAAGAACTAAGTGGATTAAAGAACCTACCTCAAGATGAGTGGGAGCAACTAATGAAAACTTGTCCTTACATAAATGACGCCTCTCTTGACAAGTATATGTTACCCAAGTCAAAGCATTGTTCATGCATAATTTTGACATGATGAATTTCAGGGATTCCTCTTACGTGATAGGAATAAAAAATATACCGAGATAGACCGAACGGGATATTAGTTTCATCCCATAAGTTTTACTCTAAGCAGGTCCTTAAGTATGTAACATACAACATTGCTCTCTTTTAGAGGATAATAGGATAAATGAGATTATTACCTTATGCTTCATTAATTAGAAGACTTATGTAAATTTAAGTCTATGCTTGTTTATGATATTGTTCGTATTGCTTAAAACTAGACTTGTCTAGATTGATGAAAAACATCTAATGGAACATTATAATATCTTTAAGAATCAAGAGACTATAATCTATAGAAAAAGTGAGAACCTAAAGTGATTAACTACTCTTATTCTAACTTTGTTATATTCAAAGGAAATCAAGTGTTAATTTTGGGGTATATTATAACGTCAGCAGACATAACTATCTTATGGAGGAGTCATAAGGATCTTTTAACAACAACCTAAGTTATCATGACATAATGTGTTGCTGATCACAACAGAATGATCATTAAATGTTGTTGGTAAATTTATCAGTTGACTCATAACTTATCAACTCCATTTAAATACTATGTTGAAGACTTGCTGTGATAAAGTCAGCTGCCCTAATTTCTCGAACAATAACAATTTGAGAAGAGCTGCATTAGAGTTTGATACGAAATTATTGTTCGCTTATTTTAAGAACAAGTAGAGGAAATTAGAATTTTGTATCGAATGCATTTATGATATGCTTATGGAACCAATAACTAAAGGTCTATTACCCATAAGTCTCACTAAGGGTCAAATAAGAGAAAAGAGTTTTACTAATGACCATGTACAATAGCATATCTTACTATGAATGACTCGTGACTAATGACTAATGATTAATTTTCCTCAATTTGATTGGTTTGTCTATTAATATGTTAAGCTAGCATAATGACATAAAGACAATAATGTAACAAATCAACAACTAAGGGCATAACGTAAATTGATCATAATGTTAAGTTTTAAATTTGATTGTAGTATGACTAATGGGGGTCCTAAGTCGAATATAGACTTAACGACTGTATTTCTCTGCTACATTTTGGGTTTAGAACTAAAATGAGTATAAATCTCTCGAGACTAACGTAATGTTCATAACAAATGATTACTCGGCTAACTGGGAGAATGTTGGAATAAATATACGTAACGTTTGTATATTTGTCGATAGCCTTTATAATCATTTGTATAATGATGGTCAATTATTAATTATCCTAAGCCCAATAACAGATATGTTTTTGATGGCCGGACTTATCATTAGATGGGCCTTATTAGGGTGTCCCCTGAGTATATATAAATAAGGAGAGATTACTAGGGATTAAGGGTTACACAACATTATTATCGTAACACCATTAATGTTTTCGACCGCCCTCTCTCTATAACCGATTCTTCACCAAGAATCATAATCTATCATAATTGCATACCCTAAAGGGAACCCGATCATATTGACAAGGATGTCGTCTTCCAATACTCTTACAACATCAAGATCATGCCTCACGAACCTCTCAGGTATTATTATTAATATTCCTGTTATATTTTCTATTTACATACAATCAAAACTGATAACAATATAAACTAATTTATTCATATTTTCAAAAGGAAAAATATATCAGTGAACTACATATGTGTATTTATATGTAGATGCAATATATAACTTACACATATCTTGGTTCTAGACACATAAACGAAACTTATAAATGTTCCTTGTTTTTAATTTCATGAGAGATGAATAAAACGCCTATAAGCATTTTCTATATTTAAATTTTTTTCAAGATTAATAAAAACGAATAACTTATTTTGCTATACGTGTTCTCATAAAAAAATTGTGTTATACATAAAACCATCCCATTTAGGCCATGGGGTATACCTTCACACCAAGAGTGTTAACGGTGACGTGACATGTTAACTTTTATTGTGCACCACTCCCTTCCCATGTTAAGGAGCATTAAATTGTCACTAAGTTAACATGTTAACATGACTTAAAAGAGAGAAAGTTAAGGGATGAGGTAGAGTTAAGGGGCGTTAAACCATTTCCTTGAAGTGAGCTAGTGTGAAAAGAGACAAAATGAAGGATATGAAATCTACGTAGAGTTAAAGATGGTTAGAGTATACTCCATGGCCTTATACAAAAAATTAAGTTCAATTTTTCCTTTTTTAAAAGGAAGTTCAATTCTATTAGGCTGGGAGGTGTGCCTTCGGGGAGATAGCTCGGGGATGTGATGTGGCGTTGGGGGCCGAACGAAACACCGCCCCCCCTAACCCCCCCCCCCATTTGATTTCGGGAAAAACGGGGAATTATCACCGATCACACCGTTTGATTTGATTGGTTATTGTTTTTATATTATTATTTTTTGTAAAGGAAGGGGGAAGGAGGGGGAACCATTTCCTTGGTTTGGGGGAGAGAAGGGGGAAAATGATGTGGCGCTTACGTGGCATTTGGGGGAGTTGGGGGAAAAGGGGAGCACACCATATAGTCTTACAGTAGTTTGATTCGAATATTCAACACCGACTTTTTTTTATTGGAGCTAGTTATAGTGAAAGGACATGGTAATTTTCATTATGGAGCAAGCTAAAAAGTAAGGGCCATCATTTTAAAAAGAATGACAGTGAAAGGAATGATTTAATTGCTTTTGGTAGCCTGGTGCAAGTTTCATTTCATAACTTTCATATATCAAGCACACCAATATCTTGAGGTAGGGACGGCGACTTTATTATTTTTACTTAATTAGTGTAGGTTTTGTAGAACGGCAATTACTTTGTGTAGATAACAATTACTTTTGAATTCTTCCTAGGAATGATTCTGAAAATCTTTTGAAAGTGATTCAACTAAAATTTTGTATCCTGGCCAAGGCCAATGATTTAAATTTTTAACTAATACCATTGACAATATTTGATGAAGTGAAAGGATAAAGAGTGTAGGTGATGCTTTTCACATATCACGTCTAAAAATAGCACATCATACTTTATTTATTAAATGCAAATAACATGCGTATGTTTTTTTAACTTAATCTAGAAAATAAAAAAATTACTAATGTAACATGAGTAAAAGATAAGGTGATTTTATATCCAGCTATCCGTTTTATTTTTATAAAATTTTATTTTACAAATTAAATATAAATTACAAAATCATATTTTATAGATCTACAATTAAATAACAATTATTTAATTAATCAAAAACAGAAGCATGATTTTATTTATAATAACGAATAATATCTCAAACTAGTAACAGTTCAAACAAATAATTACATAAACACAAACCATAGGGTGTTTAGAAATCATACCAGTGATGAAAAACCGAAAATGGGACACCATGAATCAATGAATGTCCCGCCAATAGACATGATAACAAAATCACCAACATTCCAAATCAACTCCTTGAACCGAATCAATGCAACATGATGGTGGCACAAAATGGTTGATGGCCAAATACGGTAGGAGTGGCTCACGGTGGCGAGACGCCATGGTGGTGGCAGTGGCCATGGTTGCGGCACAAGGAGGGTGGCGACCAAGGTGGGTGGTTGTGGTAGCTAAGGTTTTTTGTTAAAACTCTTTTTGACAATTTTTAGGAGGCTTAGATACAGGGATTGTAATTATGATTGTTTATATAGAAACCTTAATTACCTTATAGACACTAAAGTCTTGACTACTTCTCTAAGTTGTTGACCTTTGTGAATAATAATTAATTAGAACTACACCCTTGATTTATTTTAATTAATCCTTATTGTTTAACTGATTAAACAAACAATCAGTTATATATTTTATTATCTAATAATAAAACTTATATCATTTAACGCTTAAATGATTAAGTTAGTTTACACATTCCCGTTTATTATCCAATAATAATCATTCCTTATTTAACGCCTTAAATGAATAACCAACCTTTAATTATTCCAAATAATTATCCACGGTTTCGTTAATCATTTCTTTAAACAACTAAATCGTGATTATTCAAACCAATCAATTAAGTAAATTATTTTTTAAATATTTATCATTGCTATTTATTTTGCCTTTTGTGATATATAATATTTAACTATCAAATATTATTCATTGTTTGTTGTCCATGGTGTAACTATTTGGATCGTACTCTGATAGTTACATTAAATAATCGATGACCGGACGCCTAGTTTCAACATGGGTATTATTCAATAAAGATGATGAAAAATCATTTACATTGTACTCACAGGTGGCACAGTGTTCATCTTTGGGTAGTTGAAACCATCGTGTACAAATTTATAATAATGCAAATGCAATCCAGTCCTCATCGTCGTTGGGTACTCACAAGTCTCATGCCACTTACGAGACCCAAAAATACTTTATATTGAAACCAAGTCAGTTTCAATACAAATTTATATTAGAATGGTTGTAAAAAAACAGACAGCATTGTGTAATTATTATTTTTTAGTTAAGGAGTACAAGTTATTACCAAATAATCAATTGAGATGCTTAGGGATTGTTTGTTTTAGATTTTGATCGGATAAATGTCTGAATCGGTCAAACATAGTTGATTCAGACTGTTTGTTTCACGAGCAGATCGATGTCTGAATCAGTCAGACATTTGCCTCTGAATGGGTAAACATTATACTGAGTCTGAATGGTTCAGACCTTTTACTGGTTCAGTACTTAATTATTCAAACCTCTTACTGATTTAGCGTTACATATTCAGAAGCTGCCAAACAACCCCTTAATTAATTGTTGACTTAAAAAAAATAAAAAAAATAAGGGTTATTAGAGGCAAGGCAAACATATCGTTGGAAGCTGGAACGTGGGTAGTTTCCTTAAATATTCCGAAAACAAAAAACGAGCAGCCTCATCTTTAGAGAATTTAATTATTATCTTTAGAGAATTTAATTATGTACGCCATCACCCCAATCCCCAAGTGTTCGCTTTTATGCCATTTCTAGGATCTTACACCAAACAAGTTGGATTCTATTCTATCTCAACACTAGTAATTTAATTATTAAAAGTCAGATTTAGATAATATACAACTTGCCTAATTAGATATATATCCGATTATTGTTTAACCTAAGTGATAGAATGGAACCAGTTGGGCTGATCGATATTTAGCAAAGAGAAAGTATAGGATACAAAGTATCCTTCACGTACAAAGAAGAAGAAGCCATTACAAGTTGCCACCTGTCAATTTAACCAAATCATGATTAACCTAATTAAACTCGATTGCAGTTAAAATAAAGGGCAAATCAGACTTTAATTCAGATTCAATTCACGATTAAATTCACGATCGATTAACTTATTTCGATTCACGATCGATTAACGGGTTTCGACAATAATTCATATTCAAATCACGATTAAATTCACGGTCGATTAACTTATTTCGATTCACGATCGATTCAATTGATCCAAAACATGATCAACCATGCTCAAGTGAGATGATAACCACTCTCACCAACAGAGATGTTAAGAACGAGTTTTTGAACCTTGATTTCTCTCATTTGGTTTGCTTGTTTTATTTCTGAAGCCTGCAATACATTTTAATATTTTATTCAACAATATTATTATTTAAAGCAAATAAATGTATTCATGTAATGTTTGATTTGGTTGTAAAAAAAAAGTACCATAGCCGTTGGGGCGGTGGAAGAAGAACCGAACAAGGGAGGGTGGGAATGGGTTTAGATATGCTTGGGTTTTATTATTTATACAAACGCACGTTTGTTTTATTTTTTTAAACATAAACGCACGTTTGTTTCTATTTTTGATGATGTAATTTAGATTTGCTAAAACTTTTGAAACGTGCGTTTAATTTAAACGCACTTTTGGTTTATATAAACGCACGTTTGTTTATTTTTTTTGAAACACACATACATTTTTTTGACAAGTGCGTTTAAAATTTGTGGTTTCAAAGAAACAAATGCACATTATTTACAACATGTGTTTAAACATACGAGCGTGCATTTGTTTTGTTTGTCCCATCAAATAAAGTTTAAACACACGTTATTTTCAATGTGCGTCTAAAATTTACAACGTGCGTTTAAACATATGAACGTGCGTTTAAACGCCTCTGTTTTCGCCAACTTCATCTTCTTTCTCTGCAACTTTTTTTTAACCTAATTTGTATGTTTAATCATACTTATTGAAACAAAATCAAAAGTATTCGACAACTATTACGAGCATTTATTCATAATTGTATGCTTTTGTATGATTATTCGTCTCTATTATAATCCTCTGTTTTTTATTATTTTTAGATTCAAGTACTGATCTTACGTTTTCGTTCATTGTAATAGAATGTTTTTTTGTTATTTTGATTGTGTAATCACTCAGAATGTTTAATCGATTTGAAATGATGGAAATTCATGTTTCGAATTAAGCCTGTTGTTTCGATTTGAAAATGTTTTAAACGTTTTTTTCCTAATTTACCCTGGTTTAGATCTGCCGACCATGATTAGGGTTATTAATTACCATCATGTCACCGCCTATAATCTAATGGCTAACAATGCTTCTTACACTTTGTATGTTAAGGTTCTTTATACGTTATCTCTTCCCTTTAGCAAATGACAAGTCTAGAAAACACATATTTAAAGGTTTTGGGTTTAAGTCCTCATATGGTTAAAGAGATTCATTGTTAATAAAAGTAATAAGATGGATACGTATGTTGTATACACAAGCATGTCAAAAAGTTTCATCATATATTAATTAATCAGGATTTTATCTCAAGTGTTTTAAACCACTTAAAAAAACGAAAAAGTCATAAATATAAAAACTAGCAAGAAACAAGAATACAAGAGAGTAACATCCGCACACACAAATTGTTAACTATTCTTTTGAGGGTGCACAGTTGAAGGAACAACAAAAGAGTAACAAGAATACAAGAGAGTAACATCCAATGTTACTGGTTCCACCTGTTGAAGGAACAACAAAGAACATGAACATCTTTCAAGTTATATCATGAATTATCAAATATTTTTGGTATTAGTAAAACATGAACATACTGCTTTAGTATCTTCATCAATCATAAAGATGTCAAAATTGCGATTGAGTTTAGTAAAAAGACTTGGACCACTAAAAGAAGTAGAAAATGCCTATATACCAAAAACCAAAAGTTATAAGTTGTAGAAAGAGCATACAATAAATTAACAAAAAAAATTATAAATTTATAGCTAAAGTGAAAATCACACTAGGTGTATTTTAAATGCTTCCAACATCCTACATTGCTTTTTAAGAATTACATTATTATGTCCATAATATCATTATATAAGATTGTTTAATACCATTCTTAACCAACATATTAGCAACAAACCATGAATACAGGTCGGGCACAACTGTCCAAACCCATTTAACTATATCTACTTTATGCAACTTGTTGCCCGCCTGCCTACTATCTTAATGTGATTTGCTACTTAGGAAGTGAAAATTTCTACAGTAAAAAAAATTCTCTAGTTAATTTTGATAATGAGCATGAATAAAACATCTGACATACCCACTTTCACTATTGCAAGTAAAGGACTTTAAGCATCTTCTTTCATTAATAATTTCAATTTTTTAAGTGTATTCTCTTCTGAGATAGGATGAACCTATTATATATTAGCCCAAATCATGGATCATCGTCAATCAAGGAAAGTTAACAGAATTTGGAAACATGTTCAAATGGCTAATTACATGCTATAGTCAATATTTGGTAGTTAATTATTTTATAAATCTCCTTGTATCTATCTCGTGAATATTTTCATTCATTGTAAATACTTGGTCTATAAATGCCAAATACGACATGATTACATTTTATTCATACTGACATATATGGCATTTATAGGCCAAATATTTACAAGGAATGGAAACATTCTCAAGAGAGATACAAGGTGAGTTATAAAAGAAGTAATTACCAAATATTGATTCTAGCATGTAATTAGCCATTTGAACGAGTTTCCAAATTCTGTGAGTTATCCGTGATTGATGATGATCCATGGTTTGTGCTAATATATAAATAGTCTTTGCATTAGACATAGCCTGAAAAACGATTCAACTTAACATGAGACATGAATGACTAATATAAGTTCAAGTTCAAATTTCCAATAAATATACAGCATAAACAGTTCACCTCAACTTCTATTCCGTGTGTTTAATCCTATACACAGTAATAAGATTTCCATTCAAAAGGCTTACATATGTGTTCTTTAAATAATTAGTAGCTGTTTATGGTCCTATTAGATGGCCTAAAACGCACATAAAGTGTTTTTTCCCTTGTCTGTTTGCGCTTTGTGGCCTCTGATAGGTGTCAGTAGCAAGAATCTTTTTTTCTCTCGTGGTTACGATCGGTGGCGTTGCTGCGGCCTATTGTGATTTCATATATGGTTTTAACACACGAATGATAGTGAGGTTTCTTGATCTAGTACTTCGCTACCTTGGGTATTGCAACTGCAAAAAAAAAATATTTTTTAACTAGTACATCATGTTATATTCCGAACACATGCTACACAAACTAATCAACGAAGGGGACATTTATAAATACTAAACATCAGTTTTAGGTTGAAATTAATAATTATCTCTAAACATCATAACTTAAATGTACCACTTAGGAAAAAATAAATATCGCCAACAATGGAAAAGACTTATTTAACTTGATCAGTAGTCTTGTTCCCATGAAAGTTGAAATAATAACTAAACCAAAGAAAAAAGAAATACAACAACAATACAATTTCTTATTTTGCAATGACAACAACAACATAAAAAAACCCCAATATAAAGCAAAATAACCAGTAGAGCTTACAATTAGTAATGATGCAACCTTGTCAACGTCATAAGCTAACACCTTCAATTAAACGCATAAGATGTTAGTGATCGATAGTGACATCAATAACCGATCGAATAAGACGGAGTGAAAACCTATTCATATGCCGAAGCCTTGGCCCGACCTAATTCTTCTTTTTAATAGAGTACTTAAACAAAGAAAGAGAAGAAAACATAAGTTGCAGGTCTGAAAACGACAAACGGATAAAATAAGAGAAAACAAGGATAAAAAGTATCTTTAACGTGAGAAGTGTAGGAAGCCACCACAGCTTGACACGTGTAAACCCTAGTTAACTCTAACTAACTCAATCCTGGTTGATTAAAAGAGTATTATAGACTTTGCCCTAATTTCCCGTCAAAAAAGCTTATCATCTTCGTAATCAAAATCACTAAAATGCACCTCCAGATGCATTCACGATCGATTAACTTATTTCGATTCACGATCGATTCGATTGAGCCAAAACATGAAACGAAAACAACAACAAAAACATAGCCGAATTTTATAATTCAATTAAGATATGAGACATGTAATCTTACGAATAGTTCATTTGTTTCGTTGAAGATACCAGCACCGCCAGATGCAAAACTAACTCCAGTGACCGTCACATTGGTATGATGAAGAAAAAGAGACATAGCGTGCGTCTATAGTGAATCATGTGTTTTAAACGTGTGTTTATGTAAATGAGTATCTGGTGGCATTGTTTTTGTAAGTGCGTTTAAGAATTATTCAAGTGCGTCTATCAATGTCTGGATAAAATCCAAGCATGATCGTTCTTATTTACAAGCATGGTTGTGATCAGGAATGAGCATGGTTATGCTTGGGTGTGTGTCATACTCCGCCAAGGCGGAAACACGGGGATGCGGCCTCGAAAGGTTTTCAAGCACAAGGTACAAGCAACACACATAAATTTATTAAAAAGTACCATCAACGGATGGTCATTGTCACAGAACTTACTTAAAATAGAGTAACATTGTCTAAAAGCAAGTAAATTGTTTGAACAATCATGAAACTACAATATTACGGGATAGACAAAACCCAATCCACTATGATACCACCCAGTGCTTGCTTGGACCCCTCTCTCAAACCCCCGCTGCTCTCAATTAGTTACCTGAAAAACATGCATGAAAGATTTGTCAATAATAATGTTGGTGAGTTCACAGGTTTGAATGTAACAAGTAAAACAATTGTGTAATTCGTGTATGAACAATCATAGGCTAGCTAAGCGAATGATTAATGTGCAAACCATGAGTCCCGTAACCAAACCTTTTGACTGTTGTGTCTCACGCATTGTACACTAAAGACAATGTATGTATAGTAGAATACTAACACTCTTTTGTATGTGACTGGTTAAAGCGACTAACCGAGAGTGGGGATGTCAACCCAATAGATCTATTAAAGTGTTCCATGGCTTTCGATAGCTAATGATTACAGTAAATGTTGTACGAGGACCAATGAGCTCATGAACCAAATGTCTCATGTTCCACATGACAGTCACGATAGAATTAACACACACTTGTAAATTGTACTAGAGTTGAAGCATGTTTATCCCCCCAAAATGTAAAACAATAAAAATGGGGCCGTGAGACTCACCTGATAGTGTCATGTGTGGTCTAGCGAAGCTGTAAATGTGAGATAGCTACCGTCCCGACAATGTTTGCCCTATGATTATTAAGAGCATGGTAAATTGCAAGTTCTTGTTGTTTATCATACAAGTTACTCACCCGACATTTGTGGACCCGAGTATTTGTGTATGTGGGCCATGTTTTTATGCATGTGATGACCTTAAGTGTACTTGTATGGTTCTGGAAACCCCGGTTGTCTTGTAAAATATCATTTATTGTAAACAAAACGGGCCTCAACATGTCGCCATGGGTCCCAAATGGTTTCCAATCTAACACGTGTGGTTGGTTTGTGACAAAACAAGTGTTTTAGCATATGATTAGACCGTTATAACATGCAAGCTAATGTTAACATATGTTTTAACTTTACTTAACATGTGTTATAATGTGGTAGCCGAATCAACACACATAAAGGGCCTTGAAACCGATTATTTAATAGACTAAACTTAGTCGATTCATGTTTATCAAGGCCTCATCGAGTCACTACAAGATGTGTGCGTGTGTTTTGTGATAAAATTGAGTGTAAACACCATGTTTTATAAACTTTAGTTTCGGGTATAAACCAAGCAAGTTTTTTAATCCTAAAAGCCGATTCTTAATTGATTATAACAAGTTGTGATTCAATAACCATTACACAATTGATCCATTTGGTATAAAGGCCGCTTGAATGATGCTTTAAGTGAGCCAAGGTAGCAATGTGATTACATGATAGTTGTATTCATATAAGTGTGACAAAATGTATGATCTATAGGTGTGTGTGGTTGATTATACTTGAATCACAAGTCGGGGTCAGGTGTTAACTAGGCCGAAAGACTAATGGTTTCGAGGAACACAAGGTTTAGACAACATACCTACTCGTGACAATGCGGAGCCGATGGATCTTGGACCTTGATCTTCCTCTAGAGCTTGCCTTGGTGCCTTGATTTGGGGTGTGCTTATCTTGGTCGTTGGGTATCAAAGAAGTGAGGAAAGAATGGTGTGAGTTTGGCAAGTTCTAGTGGCCTTTATATAGAGGTAATTATGGGTACTCAAGTTATCTTGGTTGTGTAACTTTGGAGTGCACATACTAGTTTAGTGTATGTGAGTTGTCCACACTTGTCTTTCGTCGAATGCATGCTCTTGATCCTCCATGGGCTTCGTCCAATTACAATTACTCATGGAAGTGGTATGATGTTTTGTGTAGGGGTGTAAACTAAGCATGTGCATAGTCTAAAAGAGGTAAGTGTAACACCCCAACCGATGACGAAAACATCAAGGTGTCACGTAGTGACGATTGCTCAATAGCTCATGGTACTAAAGTGTAAATATTGATACATTGATTAAATAGTTTATTACAATGAAATGAGTTACAAAGATACAATGATTCAAACTAACAATCTAAACTGAAATACAATGAATCCAAAATCTATGTATAAATTCCAAAGGCTTAAAAGGCGTCTCAAAAATAACCTGAAACATGTACGAAAATAGTATAGGTCAATACAAAAATGTTTTGGTAAGCATACCCTGTTTTGAATACATATAGCATAAAAATGTTTCGCAATTCATGTGTTGTATATTATTTGCAATTATGTAATAAGTAATATCCGTTCAAAATCAACCCTAAGAATCAAGTATCAAGAATCAAGAATAAGACAACCACTTTGAAAACCATTTTTTGAGTATAATGAATCACAAGACAATGACCAAGGTCTCACAACAGAGTCACAAGGGGTATATACCATAGTACTATTCATTGAAATGCAGGCCTTCAAAGGTTAATGATTTTGACAAGTCATAGACACATAAATTAACATAAAACAAACACACATGAGAATTGCATTTAGTGAAAGAATAACATTTAGTCATAGACTCATAGTGTACATGAATAGCCCCAAAAGAGTAAAACATGAAAAAGGGGGAAAGACATACTCACATCCGCTAAGCTGAATTATCCTTTAAGCGTTATAAATGTATGTGAGGCGAATCCCAAAGTCTCAACCTAAAGTTTCAAGTTTCCAACATAAGTGTCTAAGCTTAAAAGAGTCTAGGGTTCCTAATCTATGGCATCTAGGGTGTCTAGTCTAAATTTGAGGGTTTTAAGTTTAATATAAGGATGATGCGCCAAACAATTAAATAGTTTATAAGGATCAAAAGACAGGAATCCATGAGGTAAATCGAGAGTATAACTTAGGTTCATATTATGAAATATAAACTAAGTTATATAATAAAAGTCAAGTGAAAGAAATAAATTTAATAAATAATTATATTAATTATTAATGAGGTGTGAAAAAAATAATGAATAACTTGAGTTTACAAACTAAATATTTTATATAAAAGTCATAAATTTGAAATAAATTATAAAATGGTTTAAAAATAAGGTTTTCTATGGAAACTTTATCTACTGACCTAGAAGGTCTGAAAATAATTTTTATAGAAATTTTGTAATTAAAATCGATTTATTATAAAGTTTATATGTTTAAATGTTAATTTACTCCATAAAAATGAGATATCATATAAAGACATTATAAAATAGAGGAAAACTGATGTGAACATGATTCTAACATGATGAAATATTTTTACACAAATTTTTATATTAAAATAATTAAATTTCGATTTTATATGATTTAAATATTATTAAAACCACATAAATTCAAAATAAAATACAAAACACTATTAAAGGTAAAAGTTTCTATGAAAACTCAATCTACTTACTTAAAAAGGCTCACAATAAATTTATAGAGTTTTTGTAACAAAAACCTATTTAGCATGAATATTATTTGTTTTAAAACAAATCTAACAAATAAAATGAGATAACATATATAACCATATCAAAATAGAGAAAAAAATGACATGAAATTATTATAACATAATGAAATATGTTTCTACCAATTTTTGTGTTAAATACATTTAATACGATTTTATATGAATTAAACATGATTAAAGCATCATAAAAATAACTAAAAATACTAAACAGCCTCAATAAATTCCGAAATAATTTTTAAAACTTCTAATCATTTATAGGAGCAAGTCTACCAAGTTTCATAATTTTTGTATAAGAAATGAGTGAGTTATGAATTTATAAAGATCTATAAACTTTTAAATCAAAACCCCCAAATAATGTAGAACACCCTAAACCCTAGATTATCCAATTAAAACCCTTAGAGACTATAATTGACAAACTAAATAGAGGGCTATTGATCTATAAATATGAATAAAGTATTATGCAAAAATAATTGGAAAAACTCACAACGTAGCTAGTCCAATTTGTAGAAATAAAACCGAAATAGAACCCAAGATTAAGCTTCCAAATTCGTCAGAAAAAAAGAACTAATGATTTATGCTTGGACCTTAAACGCGTATGATAACTACTAATCTTGATCAGAAATTAGGGAACTCAAAGCAGAATTATAGATGCAAATTGAAATTGGTGAAACCCGCGACATGAATATAGTTAACAAATGATTTTTTTTCCATATGATAATAAGGCACATATGTGTCTATATATATAAAACCATCCATTAAAACATGATTAATAGTCCTAAATTCCATCAATGAGAGTCAATGGTACTAATGGTTTCAAATGGAGAGTCAATATATAAATACCAAAATGAAATGTTGTATTCATATGAATTTAAATAGTAATATGAAATAAATTAAATACTAATTTCTATGTTTAATGCTATTATATATTTTTGTTTTTAGTCAATATTCGTATTTATGTTGAAAAAACCACAATAATTAGTTTGAACAAACAAAACTTTACTACAAATTTTTTATACGTTTTTAATTGCTATTATTAAAAATAGAATAAATGTTATTAGTAATTCTATTGTTAACGTATCAGTATTTAAAATTTCGGGTGTTACAACACTACCCCAAACGTTACGAAAAAAATATGGTTTATGCGATTTTCAGTTATGCATTATTGTCACTTTAGATCCCCAAAGTTATAATTTACTTATTAGAAAAATTTGCGAATGTTACAGTAAGCTAGTGATATGTCCAAGTGATAGGTTTTGTAAGTTGATAGTGATGTTTATGACTTCATGGCCGATTGTTATTTGTGGGCTATTAGGGGTAGAGTTGACTAGTGTATAAGGTGATTGAGATCATTGTCTTGTTGCCTATTTTGGTGAAATACACATGTTCTTGTTTGCTAATAGGGGGCGGCCGAATTGTATGAGTATTGAGATGTCATTGTCATGTGTTGACAACCAAGTCTATGCTTCCACTCCTTAGGAACTAGCGATCGACTTCTAGGCAAGATAGACAAGGTCTTAGTGATAGTTTGGAATGAAAAGGATAGGTGTTCTTGTCTTTTAATGAGCCGATTAGTTGGTATAGGCATAAGAGGAATAGGTGGTTATCTAGGGACATGTAATGGTAAGTAGTTGTTTCCATTTTCTCACAAGCTAGCACCATGTAAGCTTTTAGTCGATTTGTGTGCACAAGGATTTCTAGTTTAGGTAAACATCATAATATGGGAAGTAGAGATAAGCATGGGTAGGGTCTAATTGTGAGCAAGGGTGGGTGTTGACCTTGTGTGCTATAATCGGTTCAATGGAAAAGGAATAAAGGTGTGTCATAGGGTTAACATTTCCATTTTGATGCAAGAAATGGACACACATGGTGTCTTGGTTGGTGTGTTGCGGGCGTAACTTAGAGGTAGGGTAGGAATGTTTGTTGTTTTCCAAATGAAGTGATCAAGTCCCTCTAGGTAAGGTCTATGTATAATCAAATAGGAATAAGGAATGACAAGGGTGTGGCCTAGTATTCAAGTATATAGAGGCGTGTGGATGTGTGTATGTATATATATATAGTGTCGTGTGTGTGTGTAACCGATCGCATATACACAAGTGTATGTTGGTATAGTGTTGTTGAAAAAGACCATTAATTATTGTGGTTTCCAAAACATTTATAACTTATTATGCACGTATGTTTTAGTTGTAAATGATCGGGTATCGTGCAAACTTGTTATGGATACATGGTGTGCATTAAGACTCGATGACGATATCAACATGTATTGGTACTTATTAGTTGTGTACACATGCCATTTATGTTGATAATTGATAATGTTTGTGATTCGCATACATGTGTTAGTGAGAATGTATCATGTGTTAAGGTGAAATAACCTCATTGAATGCTTGTTGGGTGATTGGTCGGTGTTGTATGCATAAACAGATGATCTTTGTTGAGTTTTCTGAATAACTCTTGCTTCACTAGACTGGGGGGGGGGGGTATTGTGTGTGCAAAATGTCTAAATATGCACGTATAATGATAATAATAAATGAAATGCCTACGGATGTTGACCTGGATTGTTGACTGTTGTCACAGTGTGGCATGATCGTGCTTATTCACAAGCATGGTTGTGCTTATTTACAAGCATGGTTGTACTTAGGAATGAGCATGGTTATGTTTATATACATGCTTTTAAAGGTGCGTTTAATAAGTATGATTTACAACAATTTGCGTTTGTTTTCAAAAGGAAGTGAATTCAAAGGTGCGTTTAATATTGGTGTGCGTGTGCTTAAATTTTTGTAAGTGCGTTTAAAAGCCCCCATTTTCACGAACTTCGTCTTCTTCGTCTGCAATTTTTTTTAACCTAATTTTTATGTTTAATCATACTTTTTGAAACAAAATCGAAAGTATTTGACAACTATTATGAGTGTTTATTCATAATTGTGTGTTTTTTTGCATGATTAATTGTCCCAATGTAAATCTCTGTTTTTCTAATTTTTTTTTTCGTTTTCATTCATTGTAATCGAATGTTTTCTGTTATTTTGATTGTGTAATCATTATGAACGTTTAATCGAACTGAAACAATGAAAAATCAGGGTTCGAATTAGGTCTGTTGTTTCGTTTTGAACATTTTTTAACGTTTTTTTTCATAATTTACCCGTGGTTAGATACTCCTGACCATGATTAGGGTTGTTAATTACCATCATGTCACCGCCTATAATCTAATGGCTGTGAATGCTTCCTACGCTTCTCACGTTAAGAAGCTTTGTACATTATCTCTTCCCATAAAATAAAAACTAATAAAAAAACAAAACTAATAACCAGATGAAACACTTCTTATCCATAATACCTATAGATGATCGAGTTTGATGACCAATTTCATGGATTTGCGAGAAAGGATGTGAGAATCGAATTGGGTTGTATCAGAAACAGAGGATTTGAGAGCATACGTAAAATTGGCGATGTCAACACATTCACGATATGTGTGGATTGAGGGAGAGAAAAAGGAAAGTGAAAGGATTAATAGATGGAGATTGAGGTATATATAAGTGGAGGATAGATTTGGGTGAACACAAATTGGGAGAAAACGGTTATTGAAATTTTTGAAAAGGTAAAATTGAGAGGGAACGGTTATAGCGTGAAAAAAGGGGCGGGAATGGCTATAGCATAACCGTCAATGAAAACAATAACCGCCTAATTTATATGACATCGCTAAATTTCTTGATCGGACGGATAAGCTCAAACTAAAAATGGTTTTGGAGGGCCGGCGTCAATAGTATTTTAAATGCTTTAAAGATGACATAACATAACATAGATATGACTTGAAGCTAATTAATTAGGGAAATTAATAATGGAACACATTTTCTCTCTATATATAATATATATACACATATTAGAGAGAAATAAAGAGAAAGAAGAGTGTGCTAATATTAATTTGGGTGTACCACTGCCGTTTATCAAAATAGTTCACATGATGGAGTTGACCTCAAGCAAGATGAAATTTGTGCATTCTTACAAAGCACATAAGCTGATAACTGATAAGCACCTTTTAGCACTACTTTTTAAAGATGCATGATTACGTTAATAATTAGTATACTATTTCATACTAGTGAAAGAATGTAACTCTATATGTGTATTTATTTAACGCATATAAATTGAAATTCATATAAGTCACTGAAATATGTTTATAAGAGCATTCACATCTTCTTTACTAAATTTCCTCTATCAAATTACACTAAAAATCATTATTCTATCCTAAAATTTTCTCTCTCCTTTTTAAAATAATAATATTTTTTCATACTTTTATCATTATATTTTATCTCTCCTCACTCACAACCACTTTAAAAAATATTAAAATATTTTTAGGGGTGAACAGTAGTTTTTCAAATACAGGGATGAACAGTGCTTCGACCAAATATCTTCTCTTTCATCCACTCACAGCCACTTACACCCACCAAATATCACATTTACAGATTTACTATATAACAATTAGCACAAAAAGAAAAGGAGCAACTATATAAGACCGTGTGTTGTGCCAAAGCCTCCGCAGCACCACTCACCAACGTCATTACCATCGGCAAACCATTAGGGACTTTACAAAGGCAGTGCCAAGGGGCTCGTCGCCATATATTGCATTGCTGTGTAAACTTTTTTCTAACGGAGTTGAGTTCAAGGTAGATTAATTTTTGGGTATCACAAATTATATGAATGCCAGTGTATCTGCACATTGATGAACTGAACCAATTCCGACCGAACAACATCAGTATCACCCCCGGTATTCAATTCGTTGTCATGATTTTCGATTGATGTAAACAAGCGTTAAATCATTTTAGTCATATCACAACTTTATTTTTCTTGACTTCTCTTTTGTTTACTATAACGATTGCTAATACCGTAACAAACCTTATCAATATCTAACTTATCAATACCGATCGAATTCCCGTTTGCTAGAACTGGAAATCCCAATGGTTAATAAATAAAAGTTCATTCCCTCATATGACTCATTTCTCTCAAAAGTGCATGGTCGGAGATAGGGAGATTCCTAATCCTCTTCTCACATATATCTTGTGGGTCCGGCCAATAAACCTCAACTTAAAATCTTTTCAAAATTATAAAGAAAAATTCAAGAAAATAAAAACGTCCACACGCACTGAAGCACGCATATACTCAAGCTACACCGTCCTACCTTTTTCTTTTTCTCTCTCTACACCATATATGTATATATGTGTATGTACATATCATTTGCAACTATAAAAATCCAAAGTGTGTGTCGTAACTCTAAATATATAACATATACTTACATACATTTAGACAGAAAGATACAAACATATTAAGACGCATGATCAAAGGTGGCGTAATTGGCATGGTTAACCCATGCGACGTAGCCAGACCCACGACCCATCTGGCTGCTGAGATCGCACACTGCACCACTACTCGAACCAACCATCGAACCAGACAGTTAAGTGTCAAGAGTTCATGGAATAGTGATTCGGGTCAGGCCCGGGTCATGCACCGTGTGGCTAATTTAGATCAGAAGTGGAGAGAGTACCAAGGGATCAAGAACTGGGAAGGTTTGCTTGACCCTTTAGATGATGGTCTCCGCCATGAGATACTACGGTATGGCGATTTCGTCGAAGCGGCTTACCGGTGTTTCGAGTTTGACACGTCATCAATCGACTATGGAATGTGTAAGTATACGAAAAACATAATGTTAGATAGATGTGGATTAGGAGGGAGTGGGTATAAGGTGACTAAAAATTTGCATGCCACGTGTGGGGTTCAGCTGCCAGGTTGGATTGACAGGATGCCGAGCTGGGCAACGAAGAACTCCAGCTGGATTGGTTACGTGGCGGTTTGCGACGATGAGAAGGAAATTGCGCGATTGGGTCGAAGGGACGTGGTGATTGCCTATAGAGGAACTGCCACGTGTCTTGAGTGGGTTGAGAATCTGCGTGCCATGTTGACATCATTGCCTGATGATATGACACCTGAAAAGAAAAGAGCAATGGTACAAAAGGGGTTTCTTAGTATGTATACGTCATCAACCGCCACGTGTCCAGGTTTACAGGACATAGTGCGTGAAGAGATATCAAGGATCATTGAGAAGTATGGCGACGAGCCCCTTAGTGTGACCGTCACTGGTCATAGCCTTGGTGCAGCACTAGCCACACTCACAGCGTACGACATAACCTCCACATGTAAGCACTCACCAATGGTAACAGTAGTTTCCTTTGGTGGGCCACGTGTGGGAAATCAAAATTTCCGATCACAACTTGAAAATAGCGGGACGCGGATTCTTAGAATCGTGAATTCGACAGATGTGATCACGAAAGTCCCTGGATTCTTGGTCGATATTGGTAGCAACGTTGTGACAAAAAGAAATGTAGGGTTGAAAGGATGGCTACAAAAACAAGTTGATGAAGCTTGCGATTGGTTCGGATATGCTGAAGTAGGCAAAGAACTGCGGGTATGTAGCGAGGCGTCTCCATACCTGACCAAAAGCGACTTTGCCACATGCCATGACCTAAAAACCTATCTCCACTTGGTTGACGGCTTCGTGAGCTCCTCCTGTCCATTCCGAATAACAACAAAAAGACTGTTAACTGGAGCGAAGCAGAACAAGCAAAAAATTTTGGTTAGATGACTAGAAGCAAACGTTTTAGCTAGTGATAATTTCAATTTGATGTTACAAAAGTTGTTTAGTTTTGGTTTTCAACGAAGATAGAAAATAGAGAAACCCTAACTGGTAAATAATTGTTAATTAATACTAATTACTTAATTAGTAAATCTATACTATCTTATAATACATTTCACAAGGACATCTTAAAATTTAAGTTTTACAAGTATAATTGCTTAGAGTACAACACACAATGCATATGTTAACTACTTTTTAAGGGCAAATATGTCTTTTATACAATACTTGTACATTTTTCCCTCAACTTTTTTTTATAATTAAAATAACAATTATACTCTTCACCCTTATTTTAACCAACTACCCACACGATTTTTATATGTCCATAATTTTTTTATACGTTAATATTTTCCTAATATTATTACACCGTATAAATAGACATTTTTTTCTCTTTAATTTGAGTATAGTATTGCTATAGTTTTTTTTTTTTTTAATTTAAAAATGATATGTTATGGCTAAGTAATAACCGAAACGAAAACAAATGAAAATAAACCGAAATCATCTATACTATATTATGATACATTTCTTATTGACCTCTTAAATTTAAGTTTTACATTATAATTGCTTAAAGTACAATACACAATGCACAAGTTAACTAAATGTTGTTTCCCGCGACAACGCGCGGGCACCTGACTAGTAAGTAATTAATTTTAGAAACGCATGCATGCACGTCTATTTAGATGAGTTATTTTCTTGGGTCGAAAGTAAACGATTGCCTTGATTACTTTACTCCCAATAGTTATCACAACATGTAAACATATTTTAGTGCTCGATTAATTAAATAAATAAATAAATAAATACTGTACCAATTATTCTTGATGATTTCATAAAATTCATCAACTGGTGATATTATAAAATAGATATGATAGAATCTACTTAAGAACGGCTGTAATGGAGCTTTAGAGCATGGAAGAGAGGAAAATGCCTAAAAATGCCGGGGGTACACCACCCCTAGCTAGGCGTTTTAGGGCTGTTTTTTTGTTTGGGATAAGCCTATGGGATCAATTGGTGTATAGACATTATTACCTAATAAAGATGGATATAATCGGATGACTCCACTAGTGGTACGATGAATCTCTCCATCAATCATCCAAATTTACCGTTCAAATCAAAGTATTAACCTACATGGTTGTTTGTGGAGTGTAGTGTTGTATTTCATTTTAATAGGTGTACTATGCATAAGGGTTATACTCTTTTTGTTCTACTTATCCTTTGCAATTGCTTTTTTTTATTTAACCTAAGCACTTTTACATTTCTTACATTTTAAGCCCCTTTTACAAATATTTTGTCTTATGTTTTGTTTCAAATTTTGCGAGTTAATACGCCGCAACGTGCATATACGAGCCAACATTTTTAGGCCTATTTTTCCTGTTAAACATCCATGTCGCAACGCACAGGTCCTAGATCAACCTAGTTATTGTTTTCTATGTTTTACGTTTCACGTGTGTGGTTAACGTTTTTACGTTTACTTTTCTTTTCATTTGGTTTTTTATTTCATATTTTATTTCTTTTTATACGAGTTTTCTTAAGTGTTGGTGATCGTTTGTTGTGGTTTGTCATTTGTGCTACTTGGCTAGTTTTACGCCCCCGTCACAATGCAAAAGGCTTAATACTAGTTATTCTATAATTTCCACCAAGCAACTCATTGAAAATGTATATGACCAAAGCAGCCTATAGGCTAAAAGTTTATGCGTATAATCAACATGCTTTCATCCCTTTTGTCTTGATAATTTTAGCTCTTTGGCCCCAGAAGCTATAAGTTCCTAGACAATAGACGTAATAATTTCTCAACCCTAAGAATTAAAATTTTATTTCAAGTATGATATGTTTTACTGTTTAAAAGGTGGTTGCGATGCATTATCATTGTGCAATTCTATAATAGAATAAAAGATACGTCTTATCAAAAAAAAATGCCATGAAAAGTTATCTTTGTTGCGGTGGCTGCTTCTAGGATGGAAGGTGGGAAAACAGAATATATATATACCTAGAAATAGGAAATTCAACGCCCAAAATTTCATATGCGTTCTTTATTTTGTTTTAGTATAATAGTAAAGAAAGAAAAGATGTTCGAGTAAGAGTTTGTGGTTTATTATTGTTCTAACTTATAGTTAACGAACTTGCTACGAAATAATAATGCATCATAAAAAGAATTTGTGTACCTTTTTCATGTTCGTGATTCAATAAGTCGGTTTTAGTCGGTCTTAAAAGGTCGTATATTGGCTATTACCTTTTTGGTGTGATGAAAATATCCTATTCCGTAACCCAAATCTTACAATAAATCTGATACTTAGGTTCTTTACTTATTTTATAGATTATAAGAAGAAGGGGTGTTGGGTACGTTGAACTTTAGATTAACCAAATTATTTATTAATTAAGATTGTGTCACAAGCCTAACACCAATTTAGGTTAGAGGAATTGGGCTCTGAATTGTTAGGCTCCTAATTGACTCATTTTTCTCATTTTCAAGGATTTATAATGTTCCTTTTAAATAAATAATTAAATAATAAGCAAACAACAATCTTAATTATACAAAGTTTATTCAATATTAAACTATCACTCATATTGGAAATGAGATAATTTATATGATTCAACAAGTGAGTTACTCAAGCAAAATCAATTCACTCGACTAATATTCCAATGTTAATAACATGTAAATTCTCCATTTTCGTTAACTGTCACGTATTTTCTTTTGGTGTCTATCGGCTCAGTATCGGTTGGGTATCGGTACTCATTAAAAAATATTTAATCTTCTCTGTATCGTTAATGTTTGTGGAGCTATCAGATAAAAACTTCAAAATTAAACGTGCTCAAGTGAAAGTAATACCAAAATGGGTGTCCCCTTCCGCTAACAAATTAATGTATTGTCAGGCAAAAATCCAAATTGTAATTTTATTTTAGCATACAGATTTATAATCGTTTTTCAAGTACATTTCCCACACCTTGCTCAAAAGTTTAAATATTTTTTTGCTCATATTTTCATATAAAATCGAAATACAAATTACAAATCTGGCCATTTTAGAAAGTTAAATAAATTAGAGTAGAAGTTTTAACTCCTTAACTGAATTACAAAAAGATTAAAAGGTTAAAAAAAAAAAAGAGAGAGAGAGAGAGAGAGTATAAAATGGATATGCTAATTTCTTTGATTTTATGCGGTTATTAGACCATGGGGTGTTCCTTGATAGGGATCAGTGATGAAAGAGTTGATAATATGGAACTTGTGTGAAGCTTAAGTGGAGAATGAGGAATGGGAACACGGGTGACAACACCCTCCTGCCTTATGATTAAAATACAAGCAAGCATGAAGAGAATTTGAAGTACACCTCCATAAAATTGCTGCATTAAATGTTACATGATTGAGAAATGAGATGTGCATTAAAAATATAGAACATGCTTGCAAAATCAAACCTCATGACACTTGATAGGATAGTGACTAGGGAGTGCCGACCGAATACGCACCATGGTCCACGAACACCTACCAACTAACCAAGAGGCCATGTCATGTGACTCAGGCTCCCATGGCTACCTATATACCAAAAATTAGAGGGGGAATTGGATTTTAATAACCTGAACTATTTGAAATTGGTTACTGGCACCCCCAACTGAAAAATTGGCCATATATAACCTAACCTATTGACTTATTGGAATTTAGCACTCAAACCTGTTAAGACACGATTTGTCAGCCTTAATGAAAAGATCCTCTTCCTCATAATCATACGACGATGAGAAATTCATACTCTCTTTTAAAAAACTAGAGATGGATTATAGAAATAATATTGACAGGATAAAAGTAGGATGATTTTTAATGGATAATATTGATGGTTTGAATAGTTTTTAAAATTGGGGCAGACATCATTAAAAAAAAAAAAAAAAAAAAAAAAAAAAAAAAAAAAAAAAACTATGCCTTTTAAATTTTTTTTTTCTCATAAAAGTTACTTCACAAATTTTTACTTATAAAAAAACTATATTTTTAATTTTTTCTCTTTTAAGTCACTCAACATTTTTTTTATACATAAAAGTCACTTCATATGTTAATTTTGAACAAACGTGTGATTTTTTTTTTTGTTTCAAATAACCCAAAATAAAGTTTTTTCTTTGATAACTTACATTTTTGCCCCAAAATTTACAAAACCATTGCACATTAGTGAAGTCAACTTTTATTTACAATATTTATGGTGTAAATGATTTTAAAAGAAACATACAATTGTAATGATTTTTTAACTTAAAATTTTAAATCCAGAATATATCAATTAACGTAAAAACCACAGTTAGTTATATTAATTTATAGAATTTACGAAGGTCAAAACAAATCAATTTTATTTTCAAAGTTCAGATGACTTGTTCAGATGTTCTAACAAAATTATTTCCAACTGGTTGCAAGAAAATGAAGAATGTTAACATGGAATTTGGAACATAATGCATGTCTCTAAACGTGTTCTTTTGTTTCATACGTTGCTTTTATATTTTTTTATTCTAAAAAAATCATAATGTTGAAGCTGTTGAGCAAGTTATGTGAAGAAAAAATGTACAGTGGTGGTTTTTATGTGCAGAAAATTGTTGACGGACTTTTGCGAGGAAAACTGAAAATATAGTGTTTTTTTGTGTACAAAAAATGTGGAGTGACTTTTGTGAGAAAATTTTTTTAGAAAATATAGTGCTTTTTGTGATACTTACCTTAAAATTTTAAAAATAAGCTCTTTTTTTTAATATTACAACGGTTATGAGCAAAATCAAGGCACGCCTACGGTATGATTGCTGACCTCATGCCAGTTAAGCATAGCCCGCCCTAGCCCCTTCCCCTGTGGCGCCGAGGTGATACATGATAACACCCCACAACATATAAGCTAGCTCTTCAAAATATAAACTGTTAAAAGAACTCTTTATGAAACACAAATCTGAAAATTTAAATGTTACATGTTGATATCAAATTCGTGATTAAAAAAAAAAAAAAAAAAAAAAAAAAAAAAAAAAAACTAACTGGATATTCACAATAAAAAAGGGGAGTTAATATTGATACAACCCTCTTACTTTATCTGTTTCTACATATGTATGTATAGAAAAAGATATCTGAAGAAGTAAATACTCTCAGAGTTGACAAGAATAATCTCCCGGCTATAGATGACCCGCTGATCTGAACCTAGATGTCTGCAAAACAAAGCACCGTTAGGACTCGCCACAGGAAAGGGGGTTTCCTGTGACCACCCTCCGGCGTGAGAATAAGTATTGGTGTAAGGGGAAGTAAAGTAGATGCTCAGGGTGTATCTGAATTAATTTCTCGTTTACCTCCTACCTGTATTTATAACCTCGTCTTTCTTCTCGTAACCGACTCTCCGGGCCCATCTCCAGGAACTGAACTCCCGATCTTAGTGGAGATAGGCATTATCTTCTTATTCGAACCTTCTTTCCATAGTTTTCGGATAGGAGGTTGAGTCTATCGACTCGTTGGCCGGGATCTGGCTAACTGAGCCAATCCGGCCCAAGTTTGTTAATGGGCCGGCCCATAGCTAGTTAGGCCTTTATTTGGTATGGACCAATCCACCTAGATTGGGCCTACCTCGTCATGTCCCCCCAAGCCTAGTGATAAGCAGACTTGGTTATTACTAGGCTTCAAAAAGAGATAAAAGAAAAAAGTATGCGTCAAATTAAATCACGCCGTCAACACATATGGAAATCTTTATGGATAGTAGTGCCGCATGGGTAAGGCACGTGATGTGACGTCACCCTGAGTTGTCATTTCAGCCGTTTTAACAGTCTGAGCAACTCAAGGGTTTTGACTTTTGGCGGTTCATTTTAAAATTCAAACCTTGTGCTTCATCCGCCTATAAATTAGCTAGTGACCAGGAGGGTTTGGATATCTATTCATTTCAACTAATCAATTTAGCTATCCTCCCATATGGCTCCCAAAGCTAGCACATCACGAACCACCATGAGTGTTGCCCAGATTCATACTAGTTGGTCGGTAACGGCCCTACAATCCTTTCTTACTGAGTGGCGTATATTGCCCGAATGGAATCCGACGTGTCCGGAACCCACCGATGTTGCATTCCCTCTGAAGCCTGGGAAAATTACTTTGTACGCCGAGTTCTTCAAGTTTTGTCATTTCCGGCTACCCGTGACCCATTTCATGGTTGAGTTGTTGTCGTATTACAAGGTCAACATCTCTCAACTGCATCCATTGGGGTTAATTAAAGTGAAGCACTTTGAGTTCTGTGCCCAGGGTTTGGGTATGTCCCCCCAGCTGGAAGTCTTCCGGGTGTTATATGTACTTGTTTATAAGGGGGAGTATTTCACCTTCGATCGTCGTCCGGGGTCTCCGTCCTGTATTGAAAATTTTCCTCCCAATGTACAGGACAAGAACTGGAAGCGTAAATTCTTCTTCATCAATGAGCTTGTGTTACCGGTTGTTGCTCCAGTACAGACCTCTGAAGGCAAGACGAAATTTGCTGATGAATGTCCTGCTGCTGCTGTTTTCGAAAAACATCCGTTGTGCCTGGCCTTAGTAAACCATCCTACCTCGTGCACTCGCATACCTGAGCGGGCTCTTGTGGCCGTTGGTATGAGCCGTGTATGGGTTGATGATACCGTATATCCTGAATACCGTCGGCGAGATCAAGGTATATCCTCTTACCTCACTATGTTCTATATAGTAAGTTATAACTTGTGCTTTGTATGCAGATGAGTGGCATTACTTTGACGCCATAGATCCGAAGGCCCTTCCCCATCTAGAGGAGCATGACCGTCTTCTTGGCGAGGATGAAGCTGATGTTCTTAGCCAAACAGTGAAGAACTTTGTGCTCCCTGGTCCATTGTTACAGCCTCCTTCTGACCCCCGGTGGACGTTATTCCCGGGAACACGAAGGCACCAGCATCACCACCATTGGATCCTGACCCGCTCAATGTTGCGGAGCCCAGCGTAGCTGCTGTCGAGAAAAAGAAAAAGTCCCGGAAAAGGAAAAGCGGCTCTCCTGATGTTGGGTCATTCCTTCAGAAGCGGCGGGAGCTATTGGCCAGCAAGGAGGAAAAACTTGGTAAGTGTCATATGTCTGGATTCGCGTTACATCTTTTCCTTTCAGGACACTCAAGTACTGCTGAATCCTTCGCAGGTGCTTGCTTGTTAGATGAGGATGCTCCGGCACAGCAAGATATGGCCCCTGGTGCCCCTTCTAGCACCGGGTTGGAGCAAGGTGTGGGTGTGACTGGTGTTGGATCATCTGCTGCTGTCCAAACATTAGTTGCTCCGTCGTCTGTCCCTGCTTCAACCACCCTTACTACACCCCGGCTGGTAGTTGTGACGGAACCTCTTGATACTATATCCCTTGGTGTGACATTTGCTCCAAGCACTTCGGCTGTATCAAATACAGCTGCTGCTTCGCTGAAAATTGCATCTACTCCTGTTGTTGTGTCCACACCCTCTTCCGTGACACCCGGGTTTGATTCCGGGAGCTCCAGCGGTGCAGTGTTTTGTGACATGACCCGGGGGAGTTTTACCGAACTATTGCACGATGTGCAACATCATCCCATTGGGTTTCCAAGTGGTATGAGGTCTGGCTCTACTCCATTAGGTGCCGATCAACAGGGGCTGTTCGAGGTTCCCCCTAATGTCTATGCCCCGGGCATTAGTTGGAATCCATCCCTTCCGGACACTAGATATACTCCTGGGTGGAAGGTTGCTCAGTCCACCCGGCTGATTAGCCCCGATGTTATCAGGCATTGGGCGGATCATGCTTTTCCACCGGCGGAGCGGTATTATCTTCAAGGCTTGGACAACGCCCAGCTGGCCGAGAATACTCTTGGGTCTAGCGTGAATGCATGTGCTTCCGTGTATGAAGTGTTACGCCGTTGGCGTTCTGATTTGGGTGATCTGTTTGATATCCGCGCTTCTCATAGCAAGTTATCAACGGAAGCGGAGAATCTGGTGAACTCCCTGAATGATTGCCGAAAGCAACTTTCTGAACTATCAACTGTCCGGGATACTTACGAGCGGGATAAAACCCGTCTGATCAATACCCATAATGATGAGAAGCTTGAACTCTTGCGTTTCCGGGATCAGCAAGTCCGGCTTGTGTTAAGTTTGGAGGATCGTATGAGGCTCCTTGAGAAGGAGTTACAAGCGGAAAAAGAAAATGCATCCAAGGCCAAGGCCGACCTGGAAAGATATCAACAGTTAGCTTCGGATATTAAAAACTACGAATCTCGTGCCCGGAGGGCCGAGGAAGAAAGAGACTCCATGCTGAAGCAGCTGAATACATTCAAGACGGATGCTGAAAATGCCAATAACAATGTGGTGAGCCTTTCGAAGCAGCTGGCGGTTAGTCAAACCCGGATGATCGCCTTGGAAACGGACCGGGATTGGCTCATATCAAAAGGACTTCAGGCTTCGTGGAACCATATCCGGGGAGGAGTTCAATACCAACAACGACTTAATGATTTTTACCGGACTGCCGTGGAATCCGGGTATCAAGACGGTCTGAGGCATGGTCACCGTGTTGGGACTCTTGGTAGGAAGCTTCCGGATGCTACTGATCACGAGAAGGAGGTTGAACAGCGAACTTCAAAGGCTTTGGAAGCTTGAGCAGCGACTCCCTGGATGACCTTACTCGGTTGCAAGCTCAGATTGGTGACGAGGGTATGTCCAATGTCCGGGCTATTCTTGAACCCGTGATCACTAGCTCGTCAGATAGCGAATGATCTTTTGTTTTTGTAATTTTATATTATCTTTTGCTTTCTGATCCGCCCAGATCCTGTCTGTAAATCATCTACTTTTATTAATGTGACTTCTACTTATTTTATGGTTATTGGTATAATAATACATTCTCAGGCTCATCTAGCCAGCTATGAAGAAGTGTCTCTTCAATATTAATGTTTGCAATCATGTTGCTGACGTCAGCACTACAGCTTAACCGTCACATCTACGTGTCAGGCGGCTGTGTCAGTGTAATTATTACAGATTGTTTAAATTCCCAATGACCACTCAACCGTCATATTTGCTTTTGTTATAAGTGGGATTTCATATCATGCATCCGTGCATATTTCCACTTGTTCAGTTTAACATGCCATGTAAGTTTGTATCTCTTAAAAATTATTTGAGAGAGCTTGATGCTCTTGAGGGGCTGAGAGAAATGCAACGCCAATCTCAAAGATTTGATGAAGCTATGCCCCTGTTGAAAGGCTCTCCTCCAAAGCTAGCAGAGGTTTGCCCACCGAAGCCGTGTCGGTTGGTTTACCGTCGCCGGCCTAAAAATGTCCCTTCATCTTCCTCCGACGTTGCAGGGTATGTAGAAAAGAAAGACATTGCTCCTCCCCTGATACCACAATTCAATGCAACTTCCTCAGAAATTCTGGATGACACCAAGGTTGCTTCAGCCAGTGTTGCTGCTCCCAACCGTTATGGGTTAGTTTATAAGCGTGGTTCTGGACGGCTGTCATCCCCTTGGATCACTTCCTCTGAAGATGACGTGCCGGTGATCCCTGAGATAGTCTCTGTTGGATCAGAGACGGTTGGTAAGAACCCAAGGGTGTGGCCTTATGATTTCCAATCGGAGGAGATGAAGATTTATGAGGAATTTTGGGTCCTCCCCCCATTTTGCAACCCTGAAGTTGAACTACTACACACCCCTGCAGAGGTGTTTGCCATGTTGGAAGGTCGCATTAGTTAGTATGTATAGCCGTGTGTGGCTTAGTAATATAGCGCTATGTATAGGTGGTAGGAAGTAATACTTTGATGGCATTGGATTTTTGTCCTGCCCCTACCTTTTTTGTAAGTTCTACTTGTTAAAACAAGTCGTTTATAATGAAACTGATATATAAGTATTGCAAATGCCGTCACAGGCGTCTTATTATTAATCGGAAAATAATAAAAAAAAACTTGTTGTCCCGGGGTATCGTGGTTACCGGTCGGGTCAGCTTACATCAACCTATAGACAAGGATGTTTAATGTCATTGTTACATATAACATTTCCTTAGTTGGGCTGCATTCCAGCTTCTAGGGACTGGTGTGCCATCCAGCTGTTTCAAACGGTATGCCCCTTTGCCTAAGTCCTCGGCAATCTCATAAGGCCCTTCCCAATTGGGACTCAGTTTTCCTTATGGCTGCTGCCTGCTAGCTTCATTATTTCGCATGACCAGGTCACCTCTGTTAAATGAGCAGCTCCTCACCTTTTTGTTGTAGTATTTTTCCAACATTCTCTTGTACCTGGCCTCCTTAATGTAAGCTTCATCACGCCAGGCCTCTAACGATTCGAGGTTGTGCCTTAGCAGCTGATCATTGTTAGCTTCTTGATTGGCGTGTCGGGTGGAAGGTACCATCATTTCGACCGGGATCATTGCCTCCGAGCCATACGTCAGGCAGAAAGGTGTTTCCCCGTTGCTAGTCTTTGGCATTGTTCGATGAGCCCAGAGGACATGCGGCAACTGGTCGACCCATGATTTTCCTTCTTGATCTAACCGTCTCTTGATTCCGTCGAGAATACTCCTGTTGGCCCTTTCTACCTGGCCGTTGCCTTGAGGATGGGCAACAGATGTGAATATCTGCTGTATGTTCATACTCTTGCACCATTCCTGTAAGTGTTTGTCGACGAACTGTGTCCCATTGTCACTGACTAGATACAGGGGGACCCCGAAACGACAAACCACATGCTCCCTTAAGAACTTTTTGATGTTACCGGCCTCTATCTTAGCCAATGGCTTTGCTTCAACCCACTTCGTGAAGTAGTCAATGGCTACTATTAGGTACTTGAGCTTCCCCGGGGCCAGTGGAAACGGCCCTACCAGATCTATACCCCACTTTTGAAATGGCCATGCTGCCGTTACCGGGATCAAGTTGTTCTTTGGCCGACACGTTACCGGGGCATACTTCTGGCAGCTAACACACTTTTTGAGTTCCTCCACGGCCATGTTATGCATTCCGGGCCAGTAGTAACCTGCACTGGTTATCTTTGCCACTACCACCCGGGGTCCCGCGTGTATGCCACATATGCCCGCATGAATATCTTTTACACATCTCAGAGCTGGACCCAAATAAGATTTCCTGTAAAGGACCCCGGCCTGGACCTCATACTGTAGGGACTTGGTCCGGATCTTCATTGCTTCTGCCTTGTCTTCTGGTAGACTTCCGTCTGTGAGGTATCTTTGGATGGGAGTCATCCATGAGATCTCCACCGTGTGCACAGAGTGCACGGCGGATACCTGTGTAGACGGATGTTTTAAGGTTTCAATACGGACGTCTTTATCAGTGCCGGATGATGCTAGTTTGCTGAGTGCATCTGCTATGTCGTTCTTGTGCCTTCTCACATGATGTAACGTGACCTTCTTGAATTTTGCCATGAGCTCTTTTGTCTTGTCCAGGTACTTTGACATAGACTCATCCCTTGCCTCGTATGATTCGTTGACTTGGTTATTCCCCAACAGCGAGTCTACATGGGCGTCTACCTGAGTGGAACCCATTGCCAGGGCCACTCGTAACCCTGCTACCAGTGCTTCATACTCGGACTGATTGTTGGAACATTCAAAATCAAACCGCAGGGCATAGAGGAACCTCGTACCTTCCGGACTAACCAATAATAAGCCAGCTCCTGTGCCCTTGCTATTTGAGGAACCATCGGTGTACAACTGCCACGGGGCGGATCCATCTTCCAGTGTATCTTCTGCTCTCCGGATAACTTCCGGAATTACCTCCCCTTCCGGGATTTCAGTCATAAAGTCAGCTGTGACCTGCCCCTTTATCGCCGTCCTCTTTTTGAAAACTACATCCAGTGCCCCCAATTCAATTGCCCATTTTGCCAGTCTTCCGGACACTTCTGGCCTGTTCAAAATCTGTCCCAGTTGGAAATTTGTCAAGACTTCCACTTCGTGGGCCTGGAAATATCGGCGCAACCTTCTAGACGTGTGCACCAGTGCTAACACTAACTTCTCCAATGTAGGATACCTGGTTTCTACGTCGGATAGCGTCCGGCTGATGTAGTAAATCGGGGTTTGGCATTTGTCTCTTTCGACTAGAAGCACCGAACTAACTGCATGATGTCCCGCCGCCAAATACATTTTCAATATCTCTCCTGGACGTGGTGCTGTGAGCATGGGTAGATTACCAACGAACGTCTTCATCTCTTCAAATGCCTTATCGGCTTCATCAGTCCACCTGAATCTGTTCTTGTTCAAGCAATCTTTGAGCGTGGAGATGAATGGCAATGACCGTTCGGCATGCCTGGCAAGAAACCTGTTGATGGCCGCTAGCCTGCCATTGAGTGTTTGAGTTCTTTTAATGTTTTGGGGGCAGGCATGTTTCGTATGGCCGCCACCTTTTCCGGGTTAACCCTGAATCCGTCCTTTGATATTATGACTCCTAGAAACTTTCCTTCTTCCACACCAAAAGAGCACTTTCCTGGATTGAGCTTTATGTTGTATTGCCGGAGGGTATTAAACGTTTCTTTAATGTCTTTCAGCATCATATCTTCCGTCTGGCTCTTTATCACCAAATCATCCACATAAACCTCCAGATTCCTGCCTATCTGCTGCTCGAATGCCTGATCCATCAGCCTCTGATATGCTGCTCAGACATTTTTCAAACCAAACGGCATTTTAGTGTAACAGTATATACCGGCATCTGTATGAAAAGCCGTCTTGACCTCATCTTCTTTGCTCATCTGAATCTGGTGGTACCCTTTGTACGCGTCCAAAAAGCATTTGAACTGGAATGGTGCTAGGGAGTCCACTTTAAGATCTATCTCCGGGAGCGGGTAAGCATCCTTTGGGCATGCTTTATTCAAATCTTTGTAATCCACACACATTCTCCATGTCCCATCATGCTTTCGCACCATGACTGGATTAGCAACCCACGTGTGGTACTTAGTTTTTCTCAAGATTCCTGCTTCTTCAAGCTTCTTAACTTCCTGAACTACCGCAGCTCTTCGATCCGGGTCCATACTTCTTTTCTTCTGCATGATCGGCCTTACATTCGGATAAGTAGCAAGCTTGTGTTCCGCCTTTGACCGGGCAATCCCAGTCATGTCAGAGGGTGAGAAGGCAAACACGTCCATGTTCTGTTTTAGCAGTCGTTTTAGCTTCTCCCGCGTTGTTGGTGCAAGGGAGCTTCCAATTGTGACTGTCTGGTCTGGGTATTTAGCACTCAGGACCCATCTCTCCGGCCCCCTGATTCCTGTCGGTGCTTGGCGGCAAGCCTTGTTATCGGATACAGCACACACTTTTTCCCCGGAAATAGTGGCAACACCGTGTGGAGTTGGGAACATGATAAATCCTCTGGCAGTGGATACCAGAGCATCAATTCGACCCAAGGTGTACCTGTCGATGATCATGTTGTATTAGGAAGTAGCTGGGATCACTAAGAAGGTGATTAGGACGGTACGCTCCTTGTAGCCATCGCCCAGGGTCACAGGAAACGTCAACTGCCCTAATGGCTCCACACTTTCCCCTGTGAACCCTTTTACCGGGCCATGTGCCGGTGCCAACATTTTCTGGTCTTCGCTCGTCATTCTTCTAAAGCATGGTTCATAGATGATGTCCTCCGAGCTACCGGTATCTACCATGATTCTCCTCATGCTGTAATCACCCACAGCGGCTGATATTACCAATGCTTCCATCCTCAGGGCCTTGTAATAAGGTGGCACTGTCATTACTACTTCCATCCACGGCTCGATTGTTTCAAAACGTCTTTTTGTGCCA
This sequence comes from Ambrosia x helenae, assembly GCA_030844895.1. Classification (NCBI taxonomy): domain Eukaryota; kingdom Viridiplantae; phylum Streptophyta; class Magnoliopsida; order Asterales; family Asteraceae; genus Ambrosia; species Ambrosia x helenae. The sequence continues at coordinate 315,706 of JAUTDX010000016.1, forward strand.
CTATTTGCTTCTGGCCGTACTGTATTAATATCTCTAAGCTTCTTTCCGGCCGCTTTATCTTCCCAGGCTGAGGGGCCCGGCTTCATATCCTTGACCAGGTGCGCTAGCTTTCCCGTCCTGACGAAGTATTCTATCTGCCTTTTGAGCTGAAAACAGTCATTTGTATCGTGACCGTTACCCTTGTGATAATCACAGAATTTAGACTTGTCTTTTAACAGCGAGTCTTTGACTGGCCGAGGAGTGTTCAGCCTCAGTTTTTCAGTTTCTAGTATCTGGGATGGTGTCTTGATAAGCTCTGGATAATCTAGCTTGGGTTTGGGGGTTGCTTCTCCTCTGCTGGAGTAGGAATCCCGGGACCTCTCCGGTCTTCGTGTATGATCCCGGCGGTCATCCCGGCGTTCATCCCGACGGTCATCCCTTGAGTAAGGTTGACCAGACCGCCCCCTGTTTCTGGAACTTCGAGAGTCTTGGCTGTCTCCTGCCTTGATAGCTTCCTGCTTCTTGCGTACCGCATGGTTCATGGCGATTGATTTCTCCTGCTTGGCGTATGCCTTGGCTATGGTCATCATTTCGTCCATAGTTTGCGGGTACCCGTGAAGACCGTGAAGTTTCCTCAACAATCCATCATCATTCACCCCCATGGTGAATGCGGTACACGCCAGCTCTTCAGTAAGGCCTGGGATTTGTAGCCGTTCCTTGTTGAAACGGATTATGAAGTTCTCCATAGGCTCGTTATCTCTCTGGCGGATACGCATCACCTCATCCCTGTACTTCGTGTGTCTACGTTGCTGGCTGAACTGTTGTGTGAATCCTTTATGGATCTCTCTCCAATTGGAAATTGACCTGGGTGGTAAACTATCCCACCAGACCCGTGCTGCCCCAACAAGGGTCTGGACAAACATGTGGCACCAGGCCTGCATCGGCCAATCCTTAGATGTCCCCACGGACTCGAAAATGCTCAAATGATCATCGGGATCACCGGTTCCGTCATACTTTCCCACTGTTGACGGGAGCTTCAAGTTCGGAGGCAGTGGAGCGTTGGCTATCCTAGCCGAGAACTTAGAATAAGTTGCCATCGCTGGAGGACGATACGGCCGGGTGAGGTCTTCATCATCGCCTTGCTCTTCGTTCTCTTGTGACATAGCCGGGTTTCGCTGTCGCCCCTGAGGAGGACCGGTTGACGCACTCGGACCCCCAGGAGTAGTCTCATAGGTGAGACGTGTACGCACGTCATTCAATCTTCCGCTTGAGGGTATCTCAGTCTGAGGATTCCACCCCGGGAGGGGTGGCTGCATAGGCGGGTACATATATGGGTAAGGGTATGAATATGTACCCCCAGCAGACGGTGCACATATATACCCGTATGGAGACATGGGATAATAAGACATAAAGGGTTGGTTTCCGGGTGTGACTGGGGTATAGGGCGGCATGCTTGGTTGGATAAGGGTTGCTTGTGGTGATGAAGTCACAGCCGCCGAGATAGCGGCCGAGAAAAAGGGTAAGCTTTGTGCTGCGGTGTACCATGGCATGGACGGCGTAGGAGCCGACACTCGTGCGGCTGGGAAAGTGGTACTGGCAATCGGCCGAGTATAAGTGTATGATGGGGCCGGTCCTCTCACAAAAGAGAAAGGCCCCTGAAGATTTCCAAACGACGTTGGTGTCTGTGTATTGCTTGGCCGAGCAGTTGATGCTCCTAGGGTGAAGCCTGGAGCCACCTCCTCCTCTTCTCCTTCTGAATCATTAGCGACTGCTCCATCCACCCGCTCTGCTGTAGGGAATTGATTTTGGTTGTCTTCTGCCAAACTGGTACCCACTACGGCGTTTTGGTTCGAAGTCATCTTGGATCTTTGGGTTATCAAGCCGGTACCTAACTCCTTGCTTCAAGTCCCACGGATGGCGCCAATGAAGAAGTAAATACCTCTCAGAGTTGACAAGAATAATCTCCCGGCTATAGATGACCCGCTGATCTGAACCTAGATGTCTGCAAAACAAAGCACCGTTAGGACTCGCCACAGGAAAGGGGGGTTTCCTGTGACCACCCTCCGGCGTGAGAATAAGTATTGGTGTAAGGGGAAGTAAAGTAGAAGCTCAGTGTGTATCTGAATGAATTTCTCGTTTACCTCCTACCTGTATTTATAACCTCGTCTTTCTTCTCGTAACCGCCTCTCCGGGCCCATCTCCAGGAACTGAACTCCCGATCTTAGTGGAGATAGGCATTATCTTCTTATTCGAACCTTCTTTCCATAGTTCTCGGATAGGAGGTTGAGTCTATCGACTCGTTGGCCGGGATCTGGCTAACTGGGCCAATCCGGCCCAAGTTTGTTAATGAGCCGGCCCATAGCTAGTTAGGCCTTTATTTGGTATGGACCAATCCACCTACATTGGGCCTACCTCGTCAATATCTTAATATTAATTTGGGGTGTTTCACTAACATCACCCTAAATATACCATGGTCTTAAATTAGATCCAATGATTTTACAATATAATTTATAAGAAACAATTAAAATCATCAATTTTTTAAACATGTAAAAGCAATGTGATTTAAGGTTTAGAGTTTTAAAAACACGTTTATATGATGTGGAAACGATATGTTACTTTTCCTTTGAGAAAGCTAATCAGTACGAGCCATCAAATCTTAAAAGAGTCACATGCCAATGATAGTGAAAGATATCCCTTATTTTGCTAGTCCCTACACAATATGTAACTTTCAACTACGACGCAACGAGCCCACCAATAAATTGTGGTGGGGATGATATTTTATGTTTAGTTATACAATAGATAACAAGAAAATAATCTTAAGAACAAGATTACAAAGAGTATCTTTCTTCTAATATATCCATAAATTCCAATGGATAACAAGAAACTAAATGGTAATGCTTTAATTATAATCTTTTTTATTCACTTTATATCAAAACTCCACTACATAGTGTGTCTAGAATTATGACTGTAAAAATACATTTAGCCTTTGACATGGCTCGAATATGAAAATCATATTTAGTAACATATTTTATAGCCTTTGTCATGGTTAGAATATGAATACTGTAGTTTATCTGGTAGAACAATAAAGTTCTACTAATTAATTTCACACAAACAGGCTTTAAATAATAAGTGAAATTAATTTGTAAACTAGTCCATAGTGAATCTCTTTTTATTATTTCATTCTCTCTATTCCATGCTTTTTTTAAAGGTTGTGTTTCAGCGGTAAACTTTTGGCTAGAGAGTCACTATTGCTCAGGATCGAATCCTTCTTCACACGGGTTTCTCCTTTCAAACCCAATGGTTATTTTTTCGATGAAAGACGAAATCAATCCTGAAACCTCAAACAGAAACCCCACAAAATATGAGTAAACATTCCAACATCCATTGCAACAACTAGCTTACAAGATTATTGACTCTTTATTCCGTACTCGATATACATACAGAAATGTTTGAGATAAATTATTTATTTATTTATTTATTATTATTATTATTATTATTATTATTATTTTTTTTTTTTTTTTTTTTTTTTTTTTTTTGAGATGTGACTAGCAAAATATTGGCATGAATACAGAGAAGAAAAAAAAATATTAGAGCATTCACGTCAGCTCCTCTATAATGGTGAGAATGTTGTGATCTCTATATTATATAGAGTGGGTATAAGTGGTTGTGAGTAGAGCAGAAAGAAAATAGTTGGAGAAGACACTATTCACCATTAAATTTGGAGGAGATACTGTTCATCCGTCATAATTTTTTAATATTTTTAAAAGTGGTTGTAAGTAGAGGAGAGAGAAAATGTAATGATAAATGTATAGAATCAATATTATTAAATAGAAAATGAGAGAGAAATATAGTAATTATTAGTGTAATTATAGAGATGGACATAAAGCAACTACTATTCACACTTATAAATCAAATGTGTGTGCTCTAATATAATGATTTTTTTAAGTTTTGAGATAGTGTATGCTCAATAACATTTTAATTTTGGGAGTGGCTAACGTAAAAAATGAGTTATTGTACAAAGTGTAAAAAACAATATGGAGCGTATGATTAAATTTGATAATCAGGGACACGATGGTAATTTCTTAGCGTCATTAAAGTTCCACCTTCATTTTTAAAACGGCCATAACTTTTTCATACGACATTATTTTTTTTTAAAAAAAAAAATACACCATAAAAACAAGTTTTTCATCCTCTTTCATTTCCATACCATATTGCTATACTTTTTAATTTTTTTTTTGCTAGGTTGATATTACTTGCGTTTTTGAGAGTATACTTGCGTTTTAGAACGCAAGTTATACCTGATAAGACGACCTGGTAAAACGACCTGATAAAACGCAAGTTATAAATGATAAAACAAGTTATACATGCTAAAACGCAAGTAAGTAATATCAAGTTTTTACATTTAGACGCAAGTTATTATTGTTTAAACGCAAGTATGTAATATCAAGTTTTGAGAATATGGGATTCTTGGACTGAAGGAAAGACCTGCATAACACCAACAAGTGGCCACCTGTTTGATTCAAATATGCATTGAATTTCATAAACCTCGTTCCATGAAAGGTGAAAAGCATCGTCGAGACGACCAAGCTGCTCCTTTGACAGTTTAGATACATGCTTCAACGTGTCGTTAAACTCTTTAATAATAATAATAATAATAGGTTAAAATATTTGTTTCTACAGTATTATAAGTGATGTTCGTGAAATGTTTTAAAACGAGTTGAGGACTGCTTTTATTTGAAAGAAGCTTTGAGTTATTGTTTCTCAAATGTTGAAATTGAGGACGTCTCTTCTTGTTCACTCTATTAATGTTTCCAAACGCAAAAAATACATTTTGCTTAGTAAACCATGGCTTTCAGATGGATCTACAATGATATTATCTTCTATTTGGGGCAGCACGAAGTAATACTTTCTGTGAATGTGCTAAGGTAATATGTATGTTATCTCTGTAACATCGCAAAATTTTCCCCAAAATTTTAATACATAAAAAGCCCTTATATATATATATATATACATATATATATATATTTTATTACACCTTTATCATTAATATTATACAAATGTGCCTAAGTCTTTATTTATCCTAACTCACAACTTATATACATACATAAATGTATATAAATAATAATAATAATAATAATAATAATAATAATAATAATATGATTCTAAATTCTTTTTTTTTTACATACAGGATTTTTTTTTTAAATAAAGCCTTGAGTCAAATAGTCAAAGTCCTAGTCAAAGTCTTAGTCAAACAGTCAAAGTCTTAGTCAAATAGTCAATTCATCATAAAACCTTACTTTATGGTGTTGACCAATTTTAATGGCTAATTGACTCCAAAACTAGTATAAAAACCCACCTATGACCCATTATACTTTGCACCTCTAAATCGATTGTTTCAATCCGATTAAACTTTCCCTCATACCTTTCTTCTATAGTCTATTACTTCTACAATTGAAGCTTTGATTATAAGCTCTTGTAATTGGCGAATTGGAAGCTTGATATTCTTTCTTTTTCGTTTTCTTCAATTTGGACTAGCTACGTTGTTGAGTCTTTGGGATTCGCCTCGCATACATTCACAACACAATATTCTATTTTTTTTACGAGACATAACATTTTGCTAAGGTGAGTTTTACATAGCCCCTTTTCTATTTATCACCATTTTTGGGGTGAAACATGTTACAACAATATTTATGCAATTCAATCATCAATGTGTCTATGTGTATTTCTATGTTGCATTATGTCTTGAACATGACTAGGGTAAGCACAATTCTAGCATAAACATTCATCAGCCAAACGGTATACATTGATAGATCTATTGGACTGACAATCCCACCCGGATACGTGCCTCCTACAATGGTTGCGTGGGTGTTTGTTACTGCAATATAAACGAGTGAACCATGAGCGTATGGGATGTACCACAATACAACAGTCACAAGGTTGATTATGCACTCGATTTACTTCTAGTATGTTTTCACATATGGACTAGATTGCCATGACACATGAATTGCACAACAATTTTATTCGATTATCAAAACCTATGTAATTCTCACCAACTTTTGTTGACCCAAAATATTTTCAACTTAACATGTTTCAGGTTCTACTTGTTTGAAGATTCGAATTAATGCTTGAAGATGTGTGCATAGTTTTATTCAATTTGATGTACGAATTCTTGTAGAACAATTGTATGTAATTTATTTAAATCATTTAATGAAATTTATTATTCACCATGAGCTACTGAACAATCATCAATACGTGACATCCCGATGTTTCCGCCATCGGTTGGGGTGTTACAATCTCATTGTTCATTAAGAATGCTACAACAAACATAAAAAAACATGGAATTAAAACCCAAAGCAATGAAAGCCAAAAAGCTATTATTACATTCAGAAAATGTTTAAACGCAAGTAATAATATCAAGTGTTTACATTTAGACGTAAGTACTATCAACCCAGAAATTAAAAAAAAAAAAGTATAGCAATATAGTATGCAAATGAAAGAGGATAAAATGTTTGTTTTTATGGTGTGTTTTTTTGTTTAAATAATGTCGTATGAAAAAGTTATGGATGTTAAAAAAATGGGGGTGGAACTCAACCATTGTGGGTTATACCTATTTTGCCCTTCTCTTTCACTTTCAGAAACTCAACGTATACTTTTCCTCTTTTAATCTCATCCATTGATTTATTTTGATCAAAAGACCCAAAATACTTCTTACACTTTGTACGATTATATACTTTGTACTCACTTAACACACACATAGGGTTGGGTTAAAATGAGAATTAGATTGATTTGAAAGAACTAAGGAACTCATTTTATAACCACACACTTATTTTATTATCTAATGAATTTGTGGCTGTAATTAAACCATAATAAAATATTAAATATAATATTAATTTAGTTACATAGGTGTAGTCGTTTTGTTGCATCGGTTGTAACACCCCAAAAATTTCTAAACCGTATTTTATGATAATATAAGCACACGGGGCTTTTATCTAGAAAGTACTTGACAAAAGATGGGAGGGGCAATACTTGCCAAATAACCAAACTTGAGTTTGGTGAATACTTATAAACACACACACACAAAGCTCCTGGAAATCGATCCATACACCCACCAAAACACACACTTAAGCTCAAACTCAAGAACAAGCTTGAATCAAGGCTAAATCAAAGGGGTTTTGGTTGCATTAGCCAAAAAAAACGAATCATCCAAGCATAATACACACTAAGGTAACCTTTTATTTGGCTAATTTTGATGATGGGTTCATGCTTGGTTATGGTGAAAATCATAGGTTGTTATAAAACGTGAAATTATTGATTGATAATGGTTCCTCTTTATTTAGGGGACCATAAACACACTTAATTTGGTTAAACCAATGTGATAATTTGCTTCAATAAAAGGGTTTGTATTGAAGCTTGATTATGTAGAAGTGGGTTTACTTAAAAGGATGAGGACCCCTTCTAAAAGGATAGATGGCATCACCAAATGTATGCTTTATTTGTGAAATCTCTAGTACGCGGACCTCCAATCGAAGTGTCAAAGCTTCGAAACATTTTTTAAGCAAGTGGTGAATAATAACCCCAACAAAACAGAAGATGTGCACGTTGGCTTTGCTCAAATCGACTATGCGGCTGAGGTTGGGGTTGATTTTCCACATGCTTCGGCGTGGAGAATGTTACGCCCAAAATTTAATTATGTTTTTACTAATGTTTGTATTTTTTTAGTAGTTTTTATTTTATTTCTAGTAGTGTGTTAATTTTTTTAATTTAATGTAATGCTTTTTATTTTATTTTATTTTATTTAATGTAATGTTTTTTGTTTTATTTAATTTAATGTTTTTAGTTTCTTTAAAAAAAAAATTTTGTGATGAAATGTGATGGAATGTGAACACCGTCACGTGTGTTTAGTGATGAAATGTGATGGAATGAGGTGGCATAATCTGATTAGGTGTGATAGTGTGATGAGTTTGATGGGGTGACAACCACCCCATCCACCCTTATATATAAATAAATATGTATACTACATCACCATTCACTACCATATGTATCGTCTAAAATATAATAGCACGTAGTTTTTGTAGCCAAAATTTAATAGCACAAGAGCAGGGTCGGCCTTTACAGGGTGCGGGGAGGACTCCCGACCCGGGCCCGATTTCTCGATGGCACATTGACCCTTCGGCAATCTAAGTTTTCTTAACAGTGACGTCCTTATTTCTATGGATTTTTGTATGTTTGAGCCCCAAAATTGTTATCAAGTGAAGAAGTAAGAACCTGTGTGATGCTCTAAATCTTCTAGATGATACAAAAAGATCTTTCCCAATTCGTTCAAAGGTGAGTACGAAGGTTGCTCCTACAAAAGAGAACACCGTTATGACTCGCCACAGGATTGGGGGTAACCCTGTGACCACCCTCCGGCGTGAGAATAAGTATTGTTTTCTAATGAAGATGAATGTAGTAAAAATGAGAATAGAGATAGTGATGATTTGCTTTTACCTTTCATCCTCCTTTTATAGTTGTTAGTTTGCTCTTCTCCCGGCCCTTTTGCGATAGGAGGAAATTATTGCCTGAATGTTTGTCCATTGACTTCGCCTTTTGACCATCCTTGCGTTAATTATTTTTGACTATTTATGTTGACCACTTTGACTCCTTCGAGTTAGTTGGGTCTTTCTTTATTGGGCTCATGTTAATGTGGTATGGGCCAGATTTATCTGGGCCCTTACCTCGTCATGTCCCCCCAGTCTAGTGATAAGAACGTATGAATATTACTAGACTTATTGTAAATAGACAAAACATGAAAAATCAAAAGAATGGAATTTGAAGACTGAATTTGTGTTTTATGGCTTTAGCACGTGATGCAATTATTACAATAACCGTCGCATCAATCTTCCACATTAAATTGTATGGTTGCCTTGGGAGTGGACACCTGGCATTGTTGTTTTTTTGAATTTAAAACGTCCCTTTTTTCTCTGTATAAGAGGTCTATTTATTTTCAAAACATCTCATTTCAACCGTTCTTCTATTTCTTTGAAAAATGGCTCCTAAGGCAAGTTCATCACGCGTCGTCATGAATGTATCTGATATTCCTTGTAATTGGCCTTCGTTTCCCTCATTCATAAGTGATTATCAGATTCCGTCAGAATGGGGAACGATACTTCCGAGTAAAGATGACCGGGTTTTTTCCTCTCAAGGAAGGCAAGATTACCTTATATGGGGAATTTTTCACTTTTTCCCACTTTCGGCTGCCGACCACCAACTTTATCTTTGATCTGTTATCGTATTATAAGGTAAACCCCTCTCAATTGCACCCTTTAGGTTTAATAAAAATTCGTCACTTCGAGTTTTGGTTCCTAGGGTTGGGTAGAGCACCTCGCCTGGAAATATTCCGGGTACTATATGTTCTGAAGTTTAAAGGGGAATACTTTACCTTTGACCATCGCCCCGGTTCATTGTCCTGCATAGACAATTTCCCTCAGAGCGTCCGTGACAAAGAATGGAGAAAGAAATTCTTCTTTGTTGACGAACGTGTTCTCCCGGTTCAGACCCCAATTAGGTATCTAGAAGCCAAAACTAAATTAGCCGATGAGTGTCCCCTTCCTGCTGTTTATGAGAAGGATCCATTATATCTTGCCCTGACCAATAACCCTACAGAATGTACTTGTATCCCAGAGAGGGCTTTGGTTGCTGTTGGTATGAGCCGGATATGGGTAGATGATATTGTTTTTCCAGAGTATCGGCGTAAAGATCAGGCATCATGGCAATATTTTGATGTTCTTGATTCAGAGATTTCTTCTCAATTGGTAGAACATGATCGGCCACTAGGTCCTGATGAACTTGACGTTCTTAGTCAGACTGTTTCTAATTTCCTTATTCCGGCCCCTGTTGGTTCTGCCTCACGGCAAGTTGATGATCCGTCTGTGTCCGTAGTAGAGTCTGTGCAATTGGATGTTGGAAAAGATGTAGCGGATCCAATTGATGCAAACCCTATTAATGTTGCTCCGCCACAGGGTGATGTGAGTGTGGAGAAGAAAAAGGATAAGCCAAAGAAAAGAAAGGCCGCTGCTATTCCTGATGTTGAAGCCTTGTTGGCCAAGAGAAAGCAAATGTTAGACTTGAAGGAAAAATCCCTATGTAAGTAGTCTTTTTCCTTGGTTCCTTTGCAGTATTGCTTTCCTCCCCTTTTTGTAATACCCTTTATGATTATTGTCTGCAGGTGAAAGGATATTTGTTAGTCTTCCTCAGTCCGGGCCTGAAGAGGTTACTACAACCTCAGTTGATGCCACGCAGGTCATTTCGGATGTTGTCGGGAGCAGCACCAGGGAAACTGTTGCTGTTACTTCATCCCCTGTTTCTGGTACCATTGCTCAGTCTTCGGTACCTATGACTAGTGTTCCTGTTTCGTCGCAAGCCTCTGTGTCTGTAGGTGTTGCAGTCACTTCTTTGCCATTGCCTAGTGTTTCAGTCCCTGTAAGTGTGAAGCCGGTATTTTCTCCTGTTGGCCCTCTGTTACTTCAAGTTTTGTGGCAGAGCCAAGTTTTTCTCAGCTCTTACGGGATGTGCAGAAGAACCCCCTCCAATTTCCAGGTGGGATTCGTACCGGGATTCCATCATCTCATGGTTCTTCTGGTTCTAGCGAGATGCCTGCCAACGTGTATTCACCTGGCATCAATTGGCGGCCGTCTTTAAAAGATGTTCGTTACACGTCGGGGTGGCAAATTGCTGAGTCAAGTCGCTTGATACATCCGAATGTTATTCGTCATTGGTCAGAACATGCCTTCCCCCCAGCAGAGAGGTCTTATTTACAGGGGTTGGATAATGCACAGCTTGCTGAAAACACATTGGGTTCCAGTGTTTGTTACACCGCCGCTTCTTATGAGGTTCTTCGGCGATGGCGGGCAGACCGTGTCAGCCTTTTAGAGCTTGTATCCTGGCAAGTGGCTATAGAGAAATTAGAAGGTGACAAGGCCCGGATATAGAGGAGAAGCTGAATTTGCTCCGGGCTAATGATGCCCAAGGCGGTATCATTTCTCGTTTGGAAAGTCGGGTTAATACTCTGTCCAAAGAGCTGGCTGCAGAGAAGAGTACTGTTGCCCGTAACCAAGCCGAGATTGAGAGATGTAAGCTGCTTTCTGCCGAGGTTGAGAATTTTGAGTCCGGATCAGACGTGCAGAAGATGAACGAGATTCTGTGATGGAAAGGCTTAACGAGTGTCAAAAACAATTATCTCTTGCAAATCAGCGTGCTGATCAAGCTGTTGACTCTTCCGAAGACGCCAAGGCCCTCGCCATCTCACTTCAATCTCAGCTGGAGCATTCTCGAGGTGACCGTGATTGGTTGATTACCCGAGGTATTCATGCTTCATGGTGTTTCATCCGGACCGGCCAGGCATACCAAGACCGTATTAACGCTTTTTATGAGGTAGCTATGGAAGCCGGGTATCTTGGTGGGCTAACATATGGGAATCAACTTGGCCTTGTTGGTCAAAAGGTACCCCCGCCCACAGAGTAGGAAAAAGACATCGGAACTCGGGTTGCTGATTCTATGCAGGCTTTGAGCAGTGAATCCTTGGAGGCCATCTCGCAGTTGAGCAATCATGTTGGAGATGATGGTATCTCATCTCTCCGGTCTTTGCTTGAGCCTTTTGTTAAAGGCTCGTCTGATGTTGAAAGTTCTTCTTCTAGTGGAGACTAAAAACTCTTTGTATTTCTGACTTTATTTATTTATATGTTTATTTTGCACGTGTGGTTTCGTGAATATGTGGTGTGGGTGTGTGCCACTTGTCATTATTATATTAAAGTGTGCTGACAATGGATTTGACGACCATTAATGGCCTTTTGCATGTCATGATTGCATGACGTTATGAGTTGCCATTTTCACTATTTGCACAGATATTTGTGTCAGAGATATTAAAAACGTATCTCTTCGTCTTCCCAAGAGGATCTTTATAAGTCACTTGACTTATCAAATGGATCATTATCCTTTATTCAAAAATTTTGCTATTTACTTTTTCTTTCTTCCATGACACGCCGATCGTCTTCTATAATGGAGTTATTGAGGGAGCTTGGTGCTGTTGATGGACTGCAAATGCTCTATCAGTATTCTCGTGACATGGATGAACGTCGAGCTGCTCTTGAAAATTTTAACATTAAGTATGCTGATTATGTTCCTGCACGACGATATGGGAAGACATACTCTCGTGGTCCGCGAAAGTTGTTTTTTGAGGTTAACCATGATGTTGATCAAGAGCATCTTCTAGATCCTAACCCAAATGTGATTCAAGAAATGCCCGTGGTTCATGACCCGAATGTAGTTCAAGACATGCCGGTGGTTCATGACCCAAATGTGCTTATAGGCATGCCGGTTGTTCATGTTCCGGTGGTTCCTATTGCTTTGTTGGACCATGGTGATGGTCCTGTCAATGATCAGGAGGATCCTGATGCTGGAGTCGTTGAAGATTTCCCTGACCATCCAGTTCCCCTGCCTGTTCAGGTAGAAGAATTGCTGTACACCCCTGCGGAGGTGTTAGCGATTCTGGATGGTAGGCTTTGAAGATCTTATGCCTGTGAATAGGCTTGCTTTTGCTTTTGTTATAACTAGCTAGTATTTTGTAGGGAAATGGCATCTGGATTTTTGTCATGCCCCCTGTTTTTGTTTTGTAATGTCATATATGTGACTATATTTTGGGTGTAACACATCAGTGTATAGAGATGTAAGAAATATTGCCGTAAAAGGCGTTTTATTAACACGGTATGCCGTGGTCATTATCATAATGGTTACATAAAATATGTCTATCATTAGATATTAGGGACTTGTGTCTAGTTAGACGTAACTAGGGATGAGCTCGGGACGGGATCGGTACCGAACCGATACCGATCCCGACAATACCGATACCGAAAAGTCAAAAAACCCAATACCGATCCCGATACCGAACACATACGGTACGGTACGGTATCGGTTCGGTATCGGTACGGTACGGTATGGTATCGGTATTTTGCCTTAAAATACCGATACCGTACCGATCCCGTACCGATACCGATAATACCGAAACCGAAAATACATAAATATGGATACCGATACCGATCCCGATCCCGAAACCCCTCGGTTCGGTATCGGTTCGGTACGGTATCGGGATCGGTATTCGGGCTTGAATGCTCATCCCTAGACGTAACACTTCTTTAACTGCGCCGCGTTCCATGTCCGGGGTATTGGTTCCCCATTTAACTGTTTTAGGGAGTATGCTCCTTTTCCCAGCACCTCGGCTATCTCGTACGGTCCTTCCCAGTTTGGTCCCAGCTTTCCTTGATCTTCGGATCTACTTGCTTCATTATCTCACATCACAAGTTCTCCTACTTTGAATGTCTTCTCCAGGACCCGCTTGTTGTAGTACTTTTCCAAGAGTCTCTTGTACCTTGCTTCGTTGACACATGCTGCCTCGCGGCGTTCCATAGTTCTGTGTGCCCAGAGGACATGTGGCAGCTGTTCAACCCAAGATTTTCCTTCTGCATCCAGTCGTTTTTTCAATCCCTTCAGGATGCTTCGATTTGTTCTTTCCACCTGGCCGTTGCCTTGCGGGTGGGCGACAGAGGTGAAAACCTGCTGAATCTGTAGTCCCGTGCACCATTCTTTGAACGATCTGTCCGTAAACTGTGTTCCATTGTCACTAAAAAGGTATAGTGGGACCCCAAACGGCAGACTATTTGCTCCCAAAGGAATTTCTTGATGTTTGATGCTTCAATTTTCGCCAATGGCTTGGCCTCGACCCATTTCGTGAAGTAGTCGACGGCCACCACTAGATATTTCAATTTTCCCGGGGCCAGAGGAAACGGCCCCACCAGATCCACTCCCCACTTTTGGAATGGCCACGCGGCTGTGACCGGTATTAACTTGTTCTTCGGTCGTATTGTTTGTGGTGCGTATTTCTGGCAGCTGATACACTTTTGCAGTTCCTCTACGGCCATGTTGTGCATTCCCGGCCAAAAATACCCCGCGTTTGTTATTTTGGCTACTACTGCTCGAGGTCCCGCGTGTATGCCGCATATGCCTGCGTGTATGTCTTGTATCAAGAACCTTGCTTCTGATGGCGTTACACATCGCAGAGCTGGTCCCAAGTAGGATTTCCGGTACAAATTTCCTCCGTGCATTTCGTATTGTAGGGCTTTGGTCCGGATCTTCAGTGCCTCGCCTTTATTCTCCGGGAGCGTTCCCTTTTCCAGGTATTGCTGGTTAAGGGTCATCCATGATATTTCTGCTGGGAATACGTTGTGTACCTCTGCCGCATGAGTTGATGGCTGTCTTAGAGTCTCGATGTGGACGTTTTCTTCAGTACCTGAAGATGCCAGCTTGCTAAAGGCGTCCGCGATGTCATTCTTATGTCTTCTCACATGAATGAGTGTGATCTTTTCAAATTTTGACATCAGTGCTTTTGTTTTCTCCAGGTATCTTGCCATCGTGTCATCCTTGGCCTCATAGGAATCGTTAACTTGAATGTTTACTAGCAACGAATCCACATGGCGTCGACTCTTTTTGCTCCATTGAAAGTGCCAAGCGCATTCCTGCTAGCAATGCCTCGTATTCTGACTGGTTGTTTGAGCATTCAAAGTCAAAACGCAACGCGTGTAAAGACTTTATTCCCTCCGGGCTTACTAGAATTAGTCCGGCTCCTGCTCCTTTGCTATTTGATGCGTCGTTAGTGTATAGCTACCATGCTGAGCTTTCGTCCCCCGTCACAGATCCGCGGCTGTTCCCTGGTAGCTGTGCTGTTTCATCTTCCGGGATTTCAGCCATAAAGTTTGCTATGACTTTTCCTTTGATGGATGTTCTTTTCTTGAATGTTATGTCTAAAGCCCCTAGCTCAATGGCCCATTTTGCTAACCGCCCCGAGACTTCTGGCCGGTTCAGAATTTGTGCTAAAGGGAACCCAGTTAACACTTCGACCTTGTGCCCTTGGAAGTACCGGCGTAGTCGGCGGGATGCATGTACTAATGCCAACACCAGTTTTTCCAATGTTGGATATCTTCCCTCTGGGTCGGAGAGGACCCGGCTAATGTAGTACACTGGTGTCTGCAAGCTTTCCCTTTCTACCAACAAGACCGCACTGACTGCATGATGTTCGGCTACTAGATACATTTTTAAGATCTCTCCGGGCTTAGGAACAGTGAGTGTAGGCAGGTTGCCAACAAATACCTTCATTTCTTGAAACGCTTTCTCTGCCTCTTCAGTCCATCTGAACTTGTTCTTGTTCAGGCATTCTTTCAGGGTGGATATGAAGGGGAGAGATCTTTCCGCGTGTCGTGCCAAAAATCGGTTGATGTGCTCAAAAGTGGTTTAGTAAAAACTACTAAATTAACCTAAACTAGACACTCTAAGTTTTAAATTTATATCCTAAGACTCTCTAAACCTAAACCACACAACCGGCAAGTGTACCGGTCAGTGCAGTACAGCTAAAGTAAGTCCGAGTATCGAACCCACGAGACTCTAATGGAAAACGTAAACTAGACTCGATAACTTATCTACAAACTGACTTAAATTGTTTTGTTGCTTAAGGGGGGTTTTCTAACAAACTAATTGCAAATAAATAAAATAAAACTAAAATAACTAAAGACACAAACTGGGAACTAGAATTCGGATCAGGTGATGGGAAGGCACTACCTAGGCTAGAATCCTACACATGAATGATAAATTTCTAATGGTCATGGAACTGGTGTGGAACTGGGATCTTAAAATACTAAACATCAAGAATAAACTAGACACCCTCGACCCTTCTCAAGGGGAAACCCTAGAATACTGTTGTGCTGTTAAACCACCGGTTGAGAGGTTACCCTCACAGGCTTACCTACTCGAATATTAAAGTACCCGCTAGACAGTCTACCTCACAGCGCGAAAGTCACAATACACCCAAAAGTGCAAGGGATAACTACAATATTTCTGATAAGACTTGGCCTACAAGGAATGCTAGGGAAACTAGGAAGATCTTCTCACAAAGCCTCTAAATCTAGCAATTTAACACCCTAGACAGACCAACAATCTCGCACCTCACAGCTATTGAGAATTGGTAGAATACTTAGAATTATCTAACTAACAATTACAACTCCTATGGATAATCCTAGGCAATTAACCATAAACTAGTTGCTAACACCAAGTCCGCAACCTAACCCGCATTCATACATGAAAGACATTCACAAAAACGCAAGTGGAGTTTATAAAAATTAATTAAACAAAACTAAATATGCATACACATCAAACCAGAAAATAAAAAGTTCTTTACTTTAAAATTCAACCCACACCCAAAAGTTCCAAACCAAAGGAAAATAAATCATTCAAGTGCAATCATCTTTAACCTAGGTAGCAAAAAGGTTTAGCCAATAAAAGTCATGATAAAATCAAAACAATAAAAACTAAACATATTCATGGCGTTCACAACGGGTTTGAATAGATTAATAATAAATAATTGAAATAGAACCGACCCGTGCTCGCACCTAGGCTTCAACCCTTGACCCCCTTCTCTTATAATTCTGCTGCTCTCCTTAATGTTGATGTCGCTTCCTTCCCAAAATAATTATTAGCTGCTCTTCAAAATATATCGCCCTCCAATGTTCCACCTCCTCTTTTGAATATAATATCCCACTCAATAATATTGATTGCACTACCCCCCAAGTTATAATTGTGCCGCCTCCAATTCCTTCTAATATCCCCCTTTTGAATTTATAATATAATAGTAGGGTTACTTCTTTTTTTTTTTCTTGGGCTTGCCGTGACCAAAGTCACACTTTAGTTTTCTTTTCTTTTTTATTATTATTATTATTATTATTATTATTATTATTATTATTATTAGATATAGCACTCTAGCTCCGTGCTCTTGACTCGGGTATTATTGGCTTGACCAAAGTTGCTCGTTTACGCTCTAACGCCAATGAACACCTACCAAAATATAAAATAAAATAGATAAATACCAAAAAAGACCCAAAACTAATAAAAATCTATAAAAACCTATACTATATAAAATAGACCGGTACAAGCCTAAAACTAATAAAAACACTATTTAATCGACTCAAAAACTATACAAACTTTACATTGGAAATAGATGTATTTTACAATACATCAAATATCCCCACACTTATCTCTTTTTCGTCCCTGAAAAAGAATTATGCTATGGAATCATAGTTAGGTTTACATCCAGTTTCAAAACATAGGTTACTTAATTAATAATCTACTAACGTGTTGATAGCGATTGCAGGTATACTGAGCCTCTTAAACCCAAACCGGTTTCCAAGCCCCTTTTTATTTATGTTAAGTTCATGTTGATTAGTCTATCTAGGGTCTCACTCGAAGGAAGTCACAGTTCCTCCTAATCCCGCCTCAAGCTTATGAAGCTAAAGGAACGACCAATTGACCATTTCCCAACCGTCTTATGTAGAAAACCAAGAGAATTTAAAATCACTTTTTTTTTTTTTTTTTGCATACTTAACTCAGAGGGTGTGACCAATCCAAGTCGTTATCCCAGTGGCCAGGCACCTTAAGCTTCAGCATTTTTTTTTTCATCTCAGCATACTTAACTTAGAGGGTGTGACCAATCCAAGTCGCTATCCCAGTGGCCAGGCACCTTAAGCTTCAGCATTTTTGCTTCGATTTCTAATTTTTTTTAAGTCATTAGAAATTCTAACGGTTTTCTACTTATAACGGTGCTTCTTATACTATTTTTGGCGGTTTCGGTCTCCCCGTTTCTCCTAGATGAGAACCCACAAAATAGCCTAACATAATTAATTTATTTCTTTTCAAAGGAAACCTTTCTACCGGCCGAGCCTACCCACATATCCCAAATCAGACACGTTTTCAATCAATTTTAATCTCTTATTATACATACTATTTGAAAACCGGACACCTAACTTTACCTGTCATTTTCCATATTTTATATAATGCAAACTTCAAAATCAGGGACCTTTTTTTTTTTTAATTTTTTTTTTTTTTTTGGACTCGAAAAACGACTCTCCATGCAGACTAGACGACAGTTTCCATCCCCACACTTAAACTCTACATTGCCCTCAATGTAGGAATAGAAAACGACTCAAAACAAAAAATAAATTCCGAATACAAAAATTAAAAAGATAAGGGCAAATTGGAAAGGACTTAGCTGGTTAAATAACGCGTAAGCTCCAAAAACTCTAGTCCAATCCAGCTCGATCGTATAGCATTTCGTTCGCGATCGGCTCTGACATAATGGTAAACTCTGGGCTTGCCTTGATAAATGATAAACAGCTTCGGAATCACCCGAATGGAGATTGGGTACGGGTGGTGCAATCCAAACCTGCGCAAAACGAAACAGACAAAACCCGAGCATAATACCGAACCACACAAAAATAAAAAGACACAAACTACTAACTTAGACTCATAATATAACAACAAACAAGAAGACGTACCTGCTTGGCAAAATGGCGGTGAATGGTGGTAGAACCAAATGGGTATAAGGAAAGAGAAAAAAAAAACGGTTCTCACTCAACGTGAAGGACACTGGTGATCACAACACGCGTCGCAAGCGAAAAAAAAAAAATATAACTTTCCGGGGTAATTGCTGTCGCATGAGGCGAACAGGTCAGCCCAGACTCATCTCATTACGTGAAAAGTCTTTTTTCACAGAAAGTTAATTAATTTTTTTTTTTTTTTTTTAAGAAAAATTCTCTTATTACCCAAACCTCCATCAAAATTCCCACTCATAAAATTTATATAAAGACAATACATGGGATCCGCTCATGTGAAATTTCCTCTACCCAAGCAAACACGCAAACAGACCCAAGACACAAAAAACAAAGATAAAAACCTATGAACCACTACAAAACGACGGACCACAAATAAAAAAAAATGAAAAGCTAGAAAAAAAAATAAGTATAAATATAAATTTACAAACTCTACAGAGCCTCCCCACACTTAAACTTAATCAGGGGGCTTCTCTTTTATCTGGACCCGATCCAACCCGTTTAATTCCACCCGGTCCTCGTTAACAATTGAATATTTATTAGTGGAATTGAAAAATAATCTAAGCATTCTTAACGGGTCAGACCACCAAAATTTAAACTTACCTGGATTGAACCGGATGCGTGGCATGTAGCAAGAAGACTGATCGTGCTTGACTTTCACTGGCTTCTTCTTCTCCAACTCGTGCCAGTCTTCGATCCTTTTCCGGTTCCGATCCTTTCTTTTTCTCTTCCTTGCCCTCTCCCGTGGTGTTGTTGATTTTGAAGTTCCATCTATTACTAATACCACGGGCCAGCTATGGTGTGCTTCTTCTACCACCATTTCCGTGGGACGATCCCCACACTGAGTTCTTTCATCTAGTGCAGGTTCGGTCATGTCTGTCGGTTCAACTTCGAGTAGGGCATCCAGGTATGCCATATCTCCATCAGGATCAGACTCCCCTAAATCTTCATAAACAGGCAAACCCTCTAACTCCAGATCTAAAAACTCATCCTCTTCAGACAATGAATTCTCACCCATCTCATTGTCTTCCTCTGCACCAAACATCATATCAACGGAATCTCCCAATTCCACTTCTTCTTCAATCCCTTCTTTCCTTTTTACTAACGACCTCTGATACGCCGCCCAATCTTCTTCGTCATCCTCTTCATCAGAGTCACTCCCAAAATCATATATAGTAACCTGTGGCACCGGAGGTGGGACTTCAACGTCCATTTTCGTCTCCGTGATTGGGATGATCTCTTCATCTGACTCATCAGCGTATTGCATGATCGGCTCTTTCCCTTCTTCTGGAAATGTCGGAAACAACTCCCCCAGAGCATTCATGTAACCGAGGTAGTTGCCCTCCTCATCATATGTATAACCAACTTTAGGCAGCTGCTCTTGCTGAACTTTTTCTTCTTCTTCCTTTAATCTCCTAGCAATGTCTTCTACTGTTCGTTGAAGATCTAAAAGAGCAGCCTGTCGGTCTTTTATGAGGATGTCATGGTGTTTTAGGAGGGTGTCCTGCTCTGCTAACATGTTCTGGGTATTGGCATCCTTAGCAACTAATAATGTCAACAGACTCTCAATTTTACTCCAATCATTACCACTATTCTCACAAGAATTGCTTCCAGAAAATTGATCAGGATACTGATTAAAATGTGGCTGCTGATACGAGTCATCATAATAATATGTTGGACACCCCTGTGAATAATATGGTTGCGGCTGCACAAAGGAATTAGCACAATAATGTGCAGAGGACCCCGCATTTTGTGGAAATCTAACGGTAAAATAGGGTCCTCCACAAATTTCAAACATATTTACAGACTCGATAGAAATAAAATACACAAACAATTAGACTCCTACGACTCACTATACAAAAAGGCAAACTCAACACAAAACACAAGTAGCACAGATATAGCAGATAAGTGTAATCGAAGCTAATAAACGCAATCGCCAAGAGTCCCCGGCAACGGCGCCAAAAACTTGATGTGCTCAAAAGTGGTTTAGTAAAAACTACTAAATTAACCTAAACTAGACACTCTAAGTTTTAAATTTATATCCTAAGACTCTCTAAACCTAAACCACACAACCGGCAAGTGTACTGGTCAGTGCAGTACAGCTAAAGTAAGTCCGAGTATCGAACCCACGAGACTCTAATGGAAAACGTAAACTAGACTCGATAACTTATCTACAAACTGACTTAAATTGTTTTGTTGCTTAAGGGGGGTTTTCTAACAAAATAATTGCAAATAAATAAAATAAAACTAAAATAACTAAAGACACAAACTGGGAACTAGAATTCGGATCAGGTGATGGGAAGGCACTACCTAGGCTAGAATCCTACACATGAATGATAAATTTCTAATGGTCATGGAACTGGTGTGGAACCGGGATCTTAAAATACTAAACATCAAGAATAAACTAGACACCCTCGACCCTTCTCAAGGGGAAACCCTAGAATACTGTTGTGCTGTTAAACCACCGGTTGAGAGGTTACCCTCACAGGCTTACCTACTCGAATATTAAAGTACCCGCTAGACAGTCTACCTCACAGCGCGAAAGTCACAATACACCCAAAAGTGCAAGGGATAACTACAATATTTCTGATAAGACTTGGCCTACAAGGAATGCTAGGGAAACTAGGAAGATCTTCTCACAAAGCCTCTAAATCTAGCAATTTAACACCCTAGACAGACCAACAATCTCGCACCTCACAGCTATTGAGAATTGGTAGAATACTTAGAATTATCTAACTAACAATTACAACTCCTATGGATAATCCTAGGCAATTAACCATAAACTAGTTGCTAACACCAAGTCCGCAACCTAACCCGCATTCATACATGAAAGACATTCACAAAAACGCAAGTGGAGTTTATAAAAATTAATTAAACAAAACTAAATATGCATACACATCAAACCAGAAAATAAAAAGTTCTTTACTTTAAAATTCAACCCACACCCAAAAGTTCCAAACCAAAGGAAAATAAATCATTCAAGTGCAATCATCTTTAACCTAGGTAGCAAAAAGGTTTAGCCAATAAAAGTCATGATAAAATCAAAACAATAAAAACTAAACATATTCATGGCGTTCACAACGGGTTTGAATAGATTAATAATAAATAATTGAAATAGAACCGACCCGTGCTCGCACCTAGGCTTCAACCCTTGACCCCCTTCTCTTATAATTCTGCTGCTCTCCTTAATGTTGATGTCGCTTCCTTCCCAAAATAATTATTAGCTGCTCTTCAAAATATATCGCCCTCCAATGTTCCACCTCCTCTTTTGAATATAATATCCCACTCAATAATATTGATTGCACTACCCCCCAAGTTATAATTGTGCCGCCTCCAATTCCTTCTAATATCCCCCTTTTGAATTTATAATATAATAGTAGGGTTACTTCTTTTTTTTTTTCTTGGGCTTGCCGTGACCAAAGTCACACTTTAGTTTTCTTTTCTTTTTTATTATTATTATTATTATTATTATTATTATTATTATTATTATTATTATTATTATTATTATTATTATTATTATTATTAGATATAGCACTCTAGCTCCGTGCTCTTGACTCGGGTATTATTGGCTTGACCAAAGTTGCTCGTTTACGCTCCAACGCCAATGAACACCTACCAAAATATAAAATAAAATAGATAAATACCAAAAAAGACCCAAAACTAATAAAAATCTATAAAAACCTATACTATATAAAATAGACCGGTACAAGCCTAAAACTAATAAAAACACTATTTAATCGACTCAAAAACTATACAAACTTTACATTGGAAATAGATGTATTTTACAATACATCATCGGTTAATGGCCGCTAGCCTCCCGTTTAGAGTCTGAGCCTCTTTTAATGTCTTCGGGGAGGGCATGTTTGTAATGGCTATTACCTTCTCAAGGTTAACCCTGAAACCGTCTTTTGACACTACCACTCCCAAGAATCTTCCTTCTTCCATTCCAAAAGAACATTTCCCGGGATTGAGCTTGATGTTATACTCTCGCAATGTCATGAACTTTTTTTCAATATCCGTGATGATGTTCTCCTCCTCTGTACAACTCATGATCACTAAATCATCAACGTAAACTTCTAGGTTGCGACCGATTTGCTTTTCGAATGCTTGGTCCATTAATCTTTGGTATGTTTGTCACACCACGACAATGGCGGAAACACGTGGCGCGACGGTTCAAAAGCATAAAGTCAAGGTTATTGCTAAACACAAGTAATTTAAGAAAATGGGTCATTTATTATGACGTCAAATCTCGTTCAAACATTACACAAAAGTTAATTGTTTTTAAGATAAACATAGAGGTTTCTCATATATATCCCAAATGCCTTGGGAAATAAAAGTGAAACCCCGCAAAAGTTCGACGTCGCATTGGAGGATTCCTTGACCCAGCTTGCCCGGTGCTCCTTCATCTAGTTACCTGAAAGATATGTTTAAAAGTTTCGTCAATATAAAACATATTGGTGAGTTCACAGGTTTTTAGTTTCCAAAACTTGATTACTTGGGAAATACCATGTTATGACAATGTATAGGAGTTGCAAATTCCTATAACTCTACTTGAGACTATAATCAAACCAAGACGTATAAATAAATATGCCCCGCTCCAAGTCGTTACTCGGTTTCCCACGACTTAAGTTCAGAATATATGCACCCCAGGCATAACCTAATGCATAATCGACGCTATCGATTAGGGGTGGGCCTTGTCAGGCACCAATAGTACTATTCACATATTCCACCGGTTTCATTTCCCTGAACAAATGATTATAGAGGCGAGGACTCAACCCCGAGTGGCGGTCACACCTCAAGTATTAAATCCGTCAAACATTTTCCCTAACATATCTTTCCCCGGAAAACGTAAAAATAGTTTAAAATGGGGCCGTGAAACTCACCTGAAACTCTGTCTGGATTACTTAGACGGATAGCAAAGATGGTCTCGCACCTACAAACGTCCTAGACGTATAAGTCACTATTCCTATAGTGCATGTGCCTTGGCAAGTTGTACACCCAACTCCCGACCACAAGTTGTTCCAAATCCCGTTTAATTAAGCGCGTATCCTAGGTTTTGTTGGCGTTACATTACCCTTTGTACTACAAGTTATATATTACTCTTGTTAATATTTCCATAACTTGTATCTTATTATCATTGACTCGACTTCACTTAACATATAATTATTTTCCCATTTAAATAATTATACTTAAGATCGCATCGCTCGATATAATATATATTTCAATACTCGACCCGACTCACTTTGCCACACATTTGTTTTCCCATTTAAACAAATATGCTAAGATCTTGTCGTTCGATTGTGTATTCTTAACACCCGATTCAACTCACCATACCGTATATTTATTTTCCCATTCAAATAAATATACTAGGATCTCGTTGGTACGGCATACACATATATATATCTTTGTCTTCTCGTCGCGGCTTTCCTTCCCACATATCTACTTTCCCATTAAGTAGATATACTAGAATTTTGCCGAGACGAGCGTACATATATATAAATGTGTAATTTTTCTTGTTAAGTATATACGTTTGTTTAACGTCTTATTTGTTTATGTCATGTGTTTTCTCCCACGAATCATTCTTCCAACACTTAGGAAAGTGTTTACTGGTTTTCACCCACAATGTATATATATTTTACTTCTTAAAATATATATTTTTCTTATCTTGCCGCAATGGCATTTTTCTCATGATTTGTCCGTGTACGGTTCGTTAACGCGTCTTAGTTCGATATCTTAACTCGATTAGTTAATTTTTCCAAGTTTTTTTTTTCCCAACATGTATTTTATAGAAATATTATCCATATTTCTTCCTATTTTCACATGTTACTTGGATGGTTTAAAATACTTATGTATTTTTAACCCAACTTGTTAACTTAACTACAAAAATGTTTCTAACACTTTTATATTCCCATTTATATAAAAGTATTCATTTTTGTATAAGTTTCTCAAGTTTGTTTAATATTTTTATAAAATCTCTATTTTATAAAAATCCTTATGTTAAAACCCTCTATATTTTTATAACTTCCAAAAATACACTTTTATACAAAATACCCAAGTATATCTACTAGTATTTACAAAAATCATCCTTAGACTTTATTACTTACATTTTTGACACCAAACTTTCCATACTTGTATTTTTGGACTAATAGTTTCTAAAATATCCATTTTAGTCCTCTAACTTTCAAAGTTACAACTTTAGTCCCTTAACTTCCAAAAGTTGCATTTTTCCACTCTAACTTCCAAAGTTAACATTTTTCACTCAAACTAGTAAACTTTGAAGATTCAACTTTTTATTGGTAAGTTATTTTTGTATCAAAACACTTATGTTAGTCTTGTATTTCATATGGAAGACTACTTATGTGTGTGTTTTATGTATTTGTCCATTTTAACAAAATATCATTCATCTAAGTAAGCTAACTTAGATTTTCCATCTTCTTCATTTATGAACTTCTAACATGTTTTACCACATATTACACCATGTATGATCATAATAAGATGATTTAAAGTTACTTTTAACATATTCAAGTTCATTCCAC
The DNA here is from genome assembly GCA_030844895.1 of Ambrosia x helenae. NCBI lineage: Eukaryota > Viridiplantae > Streptophyta > Magnoliopsida > Asterales > Asteraceae > Ambrosia > Ambrosia x helenae. The sequence continues at coordinate 340,679 of JAUTDX010000016.1, forward strand.
AATTTTAACCAAAACATCATCCTACTTAGTCTTAAATGTAAACTTTACATATTTTCAAGACTAATACATCATCATCAACAAATCCATGGTTTATTTTCATATCTTTAATCTTCCATTTTACACATGTAAAACCTATTAAAGATTATGTTCAAACCTCTTTTTAAACCCTTCATGTACAACTTGCTACTAGGAACACATACATGAATAATAATAATCAAAAACAAGATTAAGAATGCTTACTACTAGCACAAGGCTAGGGAAGACAAACACCTTGGATTTGAGAGGGGTTTAGTGTGTTCTTCCAAGTGGTTTAGCTCCAAGCTCTTGAAACACACAATAGGGGTTTGGATGATGGATTGTTTTAAGTGTTTTGGAGATGTAAAAACTTGTAAGAATGAGGTATGGGGAAGGTAGGAAGTCCACGGCTCAAGAAAGGAAGAAGAAAGAAGTGTTTTGCTTTGTTATTCAACCTTCTAACACATGTTATTTATAACCTTATCACATGTAATCATGCTAAAGATTCAAGAGATCTTATGGAGGATTGTATGAGTACTTGGGAATCTTGGAAGGATATGAAGTGTGTGTGTGTGTAGATAGCCGTGTATGTATGTATGTAAGAGTAGGATTGCTTGTAAACTTTGGTTAATCTTTGAAATCTTATCATGATCTTTATACAAGACCTCACCATGCATGCATACACTTAGGCTATGATGGTTGGCTACTTGTCTTGGATTATATGGCCTCATGGCCGAAAATCTTCACAAGGGGGACAAGAAAGTAGCACACTTTGTACTAATGTTTACTTACACACTTTATCTTACACATTTGTCTTATGCATTATGCTTTACATCTTTAGCTTTCTAGATTATAATTATTTACACACATGCAAGGATATATTAAGGCTTCTAAGCCGGCCCCTTGGATGGGTTTGGTGGGGTCCACAACTTCAAATATTTACCCATTGTTTGTTATGTTTAATCCCCCGTCGTTCGGGTGTCGTTCGGGTATTTTTCGGGTTTTAATCACGCGTTATCCGGACATTAAAAATACCTTTAATAACCCTTAAATATAGTCTAATTTAAGCGTTGATTGGTTATTTAGGCCTTTGCCGGGTGAAATTATGAGTTATACGCGTATCGGGTGCGGTACGCGCAATTCATTCGTTACCGGGAGATTTGTACAAGACGTTTTCATTTATGGTTTTGGAGTTCCAAAACTCATTATATTTCATGAAAATACCCTTTATTTTATATCCTGGGTGTCCGGGATCCGTTTCGTTTATTTAATTATTACCGGGTAATTGCCAACGTCCATACCGGATAGCTTATTTACACATGATCCAATCATGCTTTACTATTAAACGTATGCATTCCTATGCACTATTTGGAAATTGCTATCCCCTAAGACCTTGATAATTAAATCACACATAATTGCATTTAATTACGTTAATCATATATTAATTAATGTGTACGGAATTACCTTATTTTTGCCGGTTGTTACATTCTCCCCCCGTTAAGAGAATTCCGTCCCGGAATTCACTTCGAGTTCTCCGGTATAGGTGTCTTCTCGAATAGGGCGGGGTATTTTTGCTTCATCCGGTCCAGCCTTTCCCACGTGAACTCCGGTCCACGCTTGGCATTCCAGCGCACTTTGACCAATCTGATCTTGCTGCGCCTTAGTTGTTGGACCTTCCAATCAGTTACCTCGATTGGTTCTTCAACAAAATGTAACTTGTCGTCAATCTGGATTTCGTCGGCTGGAATGATGAGAGTTTCGTCGGATAGGCACTTTTTCAAATTTGACACATGAAACGTGTCGTGTATTCCACTAAGCTCTTGAGGCAGTTTAAGCTTATATGCCACTGTGCCTACCCTGGACAAGACTTCGAACGGTCCAATATATCGCGGGTTCAGTTTTCCGCGCTTCCCAAAGCGCGCGACACCTTTCCAAGGTGACACTTTCAGTAGGACCCTATCTCCGACTTGAAACTCTAATGGCTTTCGCCTCATATCAGCATAGCTTTTCTGGCGGTCCCGGGCCGCTTTGAGGCGTTCCTTTATCAAAAAGACCTTATCCGTGGTCTCTTGAACAATTTCGGGCCCGGTGAGTTGTTTTTTTCCAACTTCCGCCCAACACAATGGCGATCGGCACTTGCGTCCATATAGAGCTTCAAACGGTGCGGCTTGAATGCTCGTATGATAACTGTTGTTGTAAGAAAATTCTACCAATGGCAAGTGCGTATCCCAATTACCTCCGAAATCAATCGCGCATGCCCGTAACATATCTTCCAATGTCTGGATGGTTCGTTCACTTTGACCATCCGTTTGGGGGTGATATGCGGTGCTCATGTCGAGGCGAGTACCGAGGGCTTCATTCAAACTTTCCCAAAATCTGGAAGTGAAACGACTATCTCGATCGGAGATGATAGAAACAGGTACACCGTGTTTAGATACCACTTCCTTAATGTACAAACGGGTCAGTTTCTCCAACCTGTCCGTTTCACGAATCGGAAGGAAGTGTGCAGATTTTGTCAATCGATCAACGATTACCCAGATCGTGTCATGGCCGCTTGTCGTCTTGGGTAACTTGGTAATGAAATCCATGGTGATTCGTTCCCATTTCCATTCCGGTATTTCCGGTTGCTGGAGCAAACCGGAAGGTCTCTGGTGCTCAGCCTTGACCTTTGCGCAAGTCAAACATCGCGCAACATAGGCTGCTATATCCCTTTTGAAATTCGGCCACCAATAAAATTCCTTCAAATCGTGGAACATCTTGTCTGCACCAGGGTGAACCGAATATCTAGAACTGTGAGCTTCGGCCAATACCAGCTCACGCAATCCACCATATACTGGAACCCAAATTCTATTCATGAAATACAGTGTCTGGTCTGCTTTTGGTTCCAGTGAATCAACCATCTTTCGTAACCTTTCACCTTTGACATTCTCGGGTTTGAGGGCGTTAACTTGAGCTTCACGAATTTGTTCAGTCAGATTCGTGTGGATAGTCAGACCCAAAGCTCGAACACGCAATGGTTTAACCCGTTCCTTGCGACTCAGAGCGTCGGCTACGACGTTCGCCTTACCGGGATGGTACTTAATTTCACAATCGTAATCGTTTAATAATTCAACCCATCGCCGTTGTCGCATATTCAAATCCTTCTGATCAAAGATGTGTTGCAAACTCTTGTGATCAGTGAAAATCGTGCACTTGGTTCCGTACAAATAGTGCCTCCATATCTTGAGAGCGAACACCACTGCACCTAATTCCAAATCGTGTGTAGTGTAGTTCTTCTCATGGATTTTCAGTTGTCTGGAAGCATATGCTATTACTTTTTCTCGCTGCATCAATACACATCCCAAACCTTGATGCGAGGCATCACAGTAAACCACAAAATCTTCCGTACCGTCTGGAAGTGACAGTATCGGAGCGCCACATAATTTGTCTTTTAACAATTGGAATGCTGCCTCTTGCTTTTCCGTCCACTCAAATTTCTTATCCTTTTGGGTTAGCATGGTTAAAGCTTGTGCTATTTTTGAAAAGTTCTCGATGAACCTTCTGTAATAACCCGCAAGGCCTAAAAATTGACGTACTTCGGTAGGAGTTCGAGGGGCTTCCCAATTTTTAATTGCCTCGATCTTGGCGGGATCCACGTGTATGCCCTTCTCGTTTACCACGTGACCCAAAAAGTGAACTTCCCGAATCCAAAAGTCACATTTCGAGAATTTAGCATAGAGCTTCTCTTTGCGTAATACTTCAAGAATTAACCGAAGGTGATTCTCGTGGTCTTCTTTCGTGCGTGAATAAATCAAAATATCGTCAATGAAGACTATGACGAATTTGTCCAGGTATGGCTTACACACGCGGTTCATTAGGTCCATGATAACCGCTGGTGCGTTGGTCAAGCCGAACGGCATCACCAAAAATTCATAGTGTCCATACCGGGTTCTGAAGGCCGTTTTTGGTACATCTTCTTCTTGTATACGCAACTGGTGATAGCCTGACCTCAAATCGATCTTGGAGTAATAGCTGGAACCTTGGAGCTGATCAAATAAATCGTCGATCCTGGGGAGAGGATAGCGATTCTTGATGGTTAGCTTGTTCAGCTCTCGATAGTCGATGCACATGCGAAATGTGCCATCCTTCTTCTTCACAAATAAGACGGGAGCTCCCCAAGGTGAGAAACTCGGTCTTATAAAACCTTTGTCCAATAATTCTTGTAGCTGGCTAGACAGTTCCTGCATCTCTGATGGAGCTAGGCGGTATGGCGATCGTGCCACAGGAGCTGCTCCAGGAACGAGGTCGATGCGGAACTCGACTTGTCGAGGTGGCGGCAACCCCGGCAAATCTTCTGGAAATACATCCGGAAAATCTCTGGCGACTGGAATGTCTTCCAACTTTCGCTCGTCGGCCTTCTTGTCCACTACGTGTGCCAAGAATGCGACAAGCCCTTTTCTCAGACACTTACGAGCTTTCATGCTGGAAATAATCCTTAGTGGCGTCCCGTGTCTTTCCCCTTGAATTGAGAGAGTTTCACCGCTTGCGAGGGGAACTTGAATAACTTTATCGTTGCATACCACAATGGCACGGTGCGCGGACAACCAGTCCATGCCGACAACGATGTCAAAACTTCCCAATACGACCGGCAATAGATCAATCCCAAACTCGTGCCCACAGAGTTCTAACTTACAAGCTTTTGCTACCTCTCTCGTTTCAATAGTTTTACCATTAGCCAGTTCTATAGAGTAGGGTGTATCTAGTTTGCTAGTTTTTAATCCAAGTAGTCTTTTAAATTCAATGGATACGAAGCTAAAGTCAGCACCGGTATCAAATAATACAGAGGCATAATGACCATTTAGAGGAAACGTACCAGTGACCACATTGGGGTCTTGCCGTGCATCACCGGCTCCAATCACAAATGCCCGGCCGCGGGCCTGATTGTTGATCTTGGGGCAATCCTTCTTCCAATGATCTAACGACCCGCATGCAAAGCATGGTCTAGCCCCTCCATTTTTCGGTGCTCCAGAACGGCATTCTTCAGTCTTGTGCCCTGTGCGGTGGCACTTTCCACAAGTCAACCCGTTGTTTCTCCCCTGATTTCCCTGCTTGTTACCATTACCACGTCCCGTGGCGACATATCCCTTTCCCTTCTTGTTCGAGCTACCCGACGCTCGGTCCCTTTTTCCTTCATCCCGTTTTCTTTTCCCAAACCTCGGCCTGTTACCTTGGTCGTTCGTCACAACAGCTGAGTTTGATCCCTGATTCTTGGCTTCGACGCTGCTTGCCTCAGAAATTTTTAATCCCGAAACTTGGCGGATCAGTGTACCCATGCGTATGGCATCTTCGGTGAGACTGAGCGCAAGATCAATGGCCGCGCGCATGGTCGTAGGTTTAGAAGCAGTGACCATGCTGCGTATTTGCGGTGCTAGACCGAACAAATAACGCTCAATTTTGTTGTTCTCCGAGGTAACCAATCGCGGCACTAATCTGGCAAGATCGTGGAATCGAGACGTGTATCCAGTAACGTCTGCTCCCAACATAGTGAGGTTCCAAAACTCAGTTTCCAATTTCTGTACCTCACTCGCCGGACGGTACTCAGCAATCATCAGTTCCTTCAGTTCTGCCCACGACAGAGAGTAAGCAGTGTCATCACCCAAAGACTGCACTTGACCATTCCACCATGTCAGTGCTTGGTCCAAGAACAAATTGGTGGAGTACATAACCGACTGACGTGGGGTACATCCACTGATACGAATAACAGCCTCGGTCTTTTCAAACCATTTGACTAGGCCAACTGATCCTTCCGTGCCGTTAAAATTGAGCGGCTTGCAGTCGAGGAAGGCTTTGAAGGTGCAGCCACGCTCTCGCGAGGCCGTTTCTGCATTAATAAAGTTGCATGTTATTACGGGATAGGAGTTTTAGGATATTCTCCCATTGCCTTATCAATTACTTTCAACTTCTTACCAGTGGGGGAAGTTTCCTGTCGGTCACTCCCAGTCAAGTCGCGAGATCTTTCGGAGCGTGCAGCTTCGTGCTCCGCGATCGCGCGGGCTATGCGTTCAGATATCATGGTTTCGAGTTCGGCTGGTGTTGCGGGCAGTCCGTCTGCTCCGCTATTGCTTCTAGTGGCCGGTGCCATTTCTTTTCAATAATAATTATCAAAGGTTAATTTGGCAAACATTTATACAATACAAAGCATAAATAACAAACCAAAGCATGAACACAATAATCAACACCATGTCATCACACAACATACCAACACATCATACAGAAATAAATAGTAATCAACACAACATCACCACGCAATATACAAACCACAACATATGGAGTAAGCAATAATAATCATAGACAACAACATATTTCACCATAATAATAAGATTTTTCATTAATTTCAATAATACTAGTACAATGCTTGTTCATAATACAAAATGGAGAATACATTTCTCATACAATACATTGTTTTTGAAATAAATAAAACATCATATCATATGCCGTAATATCCGTACGGCTAGGCAAAATGCAGACGAGTGTCATAACCCGTGCTGTACTACCATACTGCAGCTACTATGTACATAAACTGGTGGTTCTTCTGTGCATCCCCGATACATCCTACTGTGGCGGCGGTGGCAGATACTGGTACTGCGGTGCGTGCGTACTGATCGTCATACTGATCTTCATGATACGCTCGTACAAGAAATGTCGATGCGCGAAGTGCGCATCCCCTGTGATACCGCACTGAGCGTCCAGGCTCAGCAACTCCTCCGCGTAATGCGCCAAAGCATCCCGCGCATCTATCATCCTCGTCCACATCAGACGTGTCTGATGCTCCACCTGTGTTACGGTGCGCTGCACCGTGTCTGCGAGAGTCTGAAAGTCCCGCTCTAGAGTGATGGCAGTGGACCATGCTGGTCCAGACAAGGGTGTCATCCTGGGTGGCTGGGATGGTCCGGGTATATCTGGGTGTGTGGATGGGAATGGCCCGAAGGGGGCTGGTATCGGTATGTGTGGCAGTAATGGAGTGAAACCTGGTGGTCTGAGGGAAAAGTGGGGTGGCATCATATAAGGGTCCCCTGCACCCAGAGGGTACGGTGCAGGTGTCATGCTGGGAATGGTGGGGATGGGTAAGGTCATGGCTACTGGGGGTGGTGGCATAGGCTCGGCTAATGGGGCTACTAACGGCTCCGAGACAGTGGCCCACTCTGGAGTGGATACCACGACAGTGGGGGTAGGAGGGCTCGCGGTGGCAAAAGCTGCCATGCCTGCCCTGCGTAGCTCAGAGCTATCGGCGGGGCTACCCTCGAGTACATGTGTTGCTGGTCCCTCCTGCGGTACGGGCTCGAGTGGTGCTGGTGGGGCTATGGGATCAGCAGGTGCATCCTCTAACATTGGAGCCACTGGCTCCTCCTGAACAGCTGGAATCTCTGGTACCAGCATGTGCTCTACCGACGCTACGGACTCGTCGTCAGAGTCATCGGATATCCACCGTTCCTCCCGCGAGAGATTGGCATGAGTCTCATGCCTGGAGGGATGTGGATGTGGGGTAAGGGTGCTGGCTCATGCTCCACGTGAGCCTGTCGGTCGAATGGAGACTCTACTGTCTCCGACCGGGCTGGGATCGGCCGGGACGGTCCGGCACAGCCCTCAGGAAAATCCCTAATAGCTCGAATGGGGCGTGGGGCTAACGGTGCGGCCGGTACAATGGGTAGCGGCGCGTCGACCACAGCGGGTGCCCAATCAGGATCCTCGCTAGGATCCGTCTCATCCGAGTCGTCATCCGATCCTCCGTCGACGTTCATCTCCACATCTTCGTCCTCTGCGTCAAGTACTACCAGCTCTACTGGCTCAGGCGGTGGCGCAGGAATGATCTGGATGCTGCTATCGATACTGGGCGCTATACTACCAGCGTCGGACATCCTGGCAAAAGAACCGTACATGTATATATATGAATTAATTTAAGTTAGACAGTTAAGGCGTACATTATCAGTATCCTTTCTAACCTCTAATACTACGTTAATGCATAACGATACCCCTGGCTAGCTTGGTCGGAATCTCCTCATGCCCAATGCTTTCTTGAAAAATTACTTAGTGTCTTTATATATTTTTCTTTTGAAAACTTTACCTTTTTGAACCAAATCCGGTTATAGTCTAGTTTTTAAAGAAAATACTCTAGTTCGCTATAACCTTGGCTCTGATACCACCTTCTGTCACACCACGACAATGGCGGAAACACGTGGCGCGACGGTTCAAAAGCATAAAGTCAAGGTTATTGCTAAACACAAGTAATTTAAGAAAATGGGTCATTTATTATGACGTCAAATCTCGTTCAAACATTACACAAAAGTTAATTGTTTTTAAGATAAACATAGAGGTTTCTCATATATATCCCAAATGCCTTGGGAAATAAAAGTGAAACCCCGCAAAAGTTCGACGTCGCATTGGAGGATTCCTTGACCCAGCTTGCCCGGTGCTCCTTCATCTAGTTACCTGAAAGATATGTTTAAAAGTTTCGTCAATATAAAACATATTGGTGAGTTCACAGGTTTTTAGTTTCCAAAACTTGATTACTTGGGAAATACCATGTTATGACAATGTATAGGAGTTGCAAATTCCTATAACTCTACTTGAGACTATAATCAAACCAAGACGTATAAATAAATATGCCCCGCTCCAAGTCGTTACTCGGTTTCCCACGACTTAAGTTCAGAATATATGCACCCCAGGCATAACCTAATGCATAATCGACGCTATCGATTAGGGGTGGGCCTTGTCAGGCACCAATAGTACTATTCAAATATTCCACCGGTTTCATTTCCCTGAACAAATGATTATAGAGGCGAGGACTCAACCCCGAGTGGCGGTCACACCTCAAGTATTAAATCCGTCAAACATTTTCCCTAACATATCTTTCCCCGGAAAACGTAAAAATAGTTTAAAATGGGGCCGTGAAACTCACCTGAAACTCTGTCTGGATTACTTAGACGGATAGCAAAGATGGTCTCGCACCTACAAACGTCCTAGACGTATAAGTCACTATTCCTATAGTGCATGTGCCTTGGCAAGTTGTACACCCAACTCCCGACCACAAGTTGTTCCAAATCCCGTTTAATTAAGCGCGTATCCTAGGTTTTGTTGGCGTTACATTACCCTTTGTACTACAAGTTATATATTACTCTTGTTAATATTTCCATAACTTGTATCTTATTATCATTGACTCGACTTCACTTAACATATAATTATTTTCCCATTTAAATAATTATACTTAAGATCGCATCGCTCGATATAATATATATTTCAATACTCGACCCGACTCACTTTGCCACACATTTGTTTTCCCATTTAAACAAATATGCTAAGATCTTGTCGTTCGATTGTGTATTCTTAACACCCGATTCAACTCACCATACCGTATATTTATTTTCCCATTCAAATAAATATACTAGGATCTCGTTGGTACGGCATACACATATATATATCTTTGTCTTCTCGTCGCGGCTTTCCTTCCCACATATCTACTTTCCCATTAAGTAGATATACTAGAATTTTGCCGAGACGAGCGTACATATATATAAATGTGTAATTTTTCTTGTTAAGTATATACGTTTGTTTAACGTCTTATTTGTTTATGTCATGTGTTTTCTCCCACGAATCATTCTTCCAACACTTAGGAAAGTGTTTACTGGTTTTCACCCACAATGTATATATATTTTACTTCTTAAAATATATATTTTTCTTATCTTGCCGCAATGGCATTTTTCTCATGATTTGTCCGTGTACGGTTCGTTAACGCGTCTTAGTTCGATATCTTAACTCGATTAGTTAATTTTTCCAAGTTTTTTTTTTCCCAACATGTATTTTATAGAAATATTATCCATATTTCTTCCTATTTTCACATGTTACTTGGATGGTTTAAAATACTTATGTATTTTTAACCCAACTTGTTAACTTAACTACAAAAATGTTTCTAACACTTTTATATTCCCATTTATATAAAAGTATTCATTTTTGTATAAGTTTCTCAAGTTTGTTTAATATTTTTATAAAATCTCTATTTTATAAAAATCCTTATGTTAAAACCCTCTATATTTTTATAACTTCCAAAAATACACTTTTATACAAAATACCCAAGTATATCTACTAGTATTTACAAAAATCATCCTTAGACTTTATTACTTACATTTTTGACACCAAACTTTCCATACTTGTATTTTTGGACTAATAGTTTCTAAAATATCCATTTTAGTCCTCTAACTTTCAAAGTTACAACTTTAGTCCCTTAACTTCCAAAAGTTGCATTTTTCCACTCTAACTTCCAAAGTTAACATTTTTCACTCAAACTAGTAAACTTTGAAGATTCAACTTTTTATTGGTAAGTTATTTTTGTATCAAAACACTTATGTTAGTCTTGTATTTCATATGGAAGACTACTTATGTGTGTGTTTTATGTATTTGTCCATTTTAACAAAATATCATTCATCTAAGTAAGCTAACTTAGATTTTCCATCTTCTTCATTTATGAACTTCTAACATGTTTTACCACATATTACACCATGTATGATCATAATAAGATGATTTAAAGTTACTTTTAACATATTCAAGTTCATTCCACAATTTTAACCAAAACATCATCCTACTTAGTCTTAAATGTAAACTTTACATATTTTCAAGACTAATACATCATCATCAACAAATCCATGGTTTATTTTCATATCTTTAATCTTCCATTTTACACATGTAAAACCTATTAAAGATTATGTTCAAACCTCTTTTTAAACCCTTCATGTACAACTTGCTACTAGGAACACATACATGAATAATAATAATCAAAAACAAGATTAAGAATGCTTACTACTAGCACAAGGCTAGGGAAGACAAACACCTTGGATTTGAGAGGGGTTTAGTGTGTTCTTCCAAGTGGTTTAGCTCCAAGCTCTTGAAACACACAATAGGGGTTTGGATGATGGATTGTTTTAAGTGTTTTGGAGATGTAAAAACTTGTAAGAATGAGGTATGGGGAAGGTAGGAAGTCCACGGCTCAAGAAAGGAAGAAGAAAGAAGTGTTTTGCTTTGTTATTCAACCTTCTAACACATGTTATTTATAACCTTATCACATGTAATCATGCTAAAGATTCAAGAGATCTTATGGAGGATTGTATGAGTACTTGGGAATCTTGGAAGGATATGAAGTGTGTGTGTGTGTAGATAGCCGTGTATGTATGTATGTAAGAGTAGGATTGCTTGTAAACTTTGGTTAATCTTTGAAATCTTATCATGATCTTTATACAAGACCTCACCATGCATGCATACACTTAGGCTATGATGGTTGGCTACTTGTCTTGGATTATATGGCCTCATGGCCGAAAATCTTCACAAGGGGGACAAGAAAGTAGCACACTTTGTACTAATGTTTACTTACACACTTTATCTTACACATTTGTCTTATGCATTATGCTTTACATCTTTAGCTTTCTAGATTATAATTATTTACACACATGCAAGGATATATTAAGGCTTCTAAGCCGGCCCCTTGGATGGGTTTGGTGGGGTCCACAACTTCAAATATTTACCCATTGTTTGTTATGTTTAATCCCCCGTCGTTCGGGTGTCGTTCGGGTATTTTTCGGGTTTTAATCACGCGTTAGCCGGACATTAAAAATACCTTTAATAACCCTTAAATATAGTCTAATTTAAGCTTTGATTGGTTATTTAGGCCTTTGCCGGGTGAAATTATGAGTTATACGCGTATCGGGTGCGGTACGCGCAATTCATTCGTTACCGGGAGATTTGTACAAGACGTTTTCATTTATGGTTTTGGAGTTCCAAAACTCATTATATTTCATGAAAATACCCTTTATTTTATATCCTGGGTGTCCGGGATCCGTTTCGTTTATTTAATTATTACCGGGTAATTGCCAACGTCCATACCGGATAGCTTATTTACACATGATCCAATCATGCTTTACTATTAAACGTATGCATTCCTATGCACTATTTGGAAATTGCTATCCCCTAAGACCTTGATAATTAAATCACACATAATTGCATTTAATTACGTTAATCATATATTAATTAATGTGTACGGAATTACCTTATTTTTGCCGGTTGTTACAATGTTGCTCCTACATTCTTCAATCCGAAAGGCATCTTTGTGTAACAGTAGATGCCGGCATCGGTGTGGAATGCAGTTTTGTCTTCATCCTCCCGGGCCATCTTTATCTGGTGATAACCTTTGTACGCATCGAGAAAACATTAAAACTTGAATGGTGCCAGTGAGTCTACCTTGAGATCGATTTCCGGGAGAGGATACGCGTCTTTTGGGCACGCCTTATTCAGATCTTTATAGTCTACGCACATTCGCCAAGTTCCGTCATGTTTTTTAACCATGACCGGGTTGGCGAACCAAGTATGGTACTTGGTCTTCCATAAAATGCCTGCTTCTTCTAGCCTTTTTACCTCTTGAACCACCGCAGCCCGCCTTTCAGGAGCCATGCTCCGCTTTTTCTGAGTAACGGGCTTGATGGATGGGTAGGTTGACAACTTGTGCTCCGCCTTCGATCTTGCTATGCCCGTCATGTCGGCGTGTTTAAAAGCAAATACATCTAGGTTTCTTTTCAGCACCTGCTTGAGCTTGTCTCGTGCTGCCATGGACAGGGTGTCTCCTAACATGACCGTCTGTTCTGGATATTTCGTGTTTAATACCCACCTTCCCGGGCCAACGAGTCCTATCGGTGCCTGGCGATGTGATTTGCGGTCTGTGGTTGCACAAGTTCTGTCCCCGGGCACCGTGACTACCCCTTGGGGGTTGGAAACATCAGGAAGCCTCTGGTCGTTGATACCAGGGCATCAATTTTTCCTGGAGTATATCGCCCCATGATCACATTGTACTGGGAATTGGCCGGGATGACTAAAAAAGTGACCAATATCGTTCTCTCCTTTCGCCCATCCCCGATAGTGACCGGAAACGTGAGTTGCCCTAGAGGTTCAATGCTTTCTCCTGTGAAACCTCTCACAGGTCCTCTGGCGGGTTCGAGCATCCTTTGATCTTCCGGTCGCATACGCCGGAAACATGGCTCATATATGATATCTTCAGAGCTGCCAGTGTCTACCAGGATTCTCCTCATGCTATAATCCCCGACCGCGGTGAAGATCACCAAAGCTTCCATGCTCAGCATCCGGTAATGAGGAGGTATGGTAATGGTTTCCTCCATCTATGGTTCTATCTTTTCAAATGATCTCTTTCACTGGCGAAGCTTAGTTGGGGCCGGCGGGGGCGGCCGACCCCCCCCCCACCCGAATTTTCGCGTGAAGTGCCGATTATATAGTATTCGTATAGAAAATTTTGAAAATATAGGGTTTCGACCCCCCGAAACTGGTTTTCGAACCCCCGAAACTAGTGACTTCCGACCCCCCGGTGACTTCCGACCCCCCGAACCATCGGGTCAAGCTTCGCCACTGATCTCTTTCGATCATATCTTGATTCAAACTTCACCATATTTATTTCCCAAGGCCTCTTTCCTGCAGCCTTATCTGCTCCGGCCGATGAGGTGTTTGGTTTTACGTCTCTTACCAAGTGTGCCAACTTTCCCGTTTTGAAGAAGTATTCGATTTGTTTCTTCAGCTGGAAACAGTCGTTTGTCTCGTGTCCAACACCCTTATGGTAAGCGCAGTATTTAGACTTGTCTTGGGATGGTGACTCCTTCAGCGGGCGAGGCGTGTTAAGCCTCAAATCTTCAGACTCCAATATTTGGAGTGGTGTTTTTGTCAGCTCCGGATATTCGAATCTTGGCTTCGACGAGTTTTCTCCTTTTCCCACGAATGTGTCTTGGGACCTTTCTGATCGTCGTCGATCATCTCTTCGATCTTCCCGACTGTCATTCCGGGAGTATGGATGCCTGTCCGATCTTCCCTTATTTTTGGAACTTTGTTGATCCCGGGAGCCTTCAGAGTTTTTTACCGCCTCTTGCCTCTTCCTTACAGCATGGTTCATGGCTATGGATTTCTCCTGTTTTACATAGGCCTTCGCGATGGTCATCATCTCATCCATGGTCTGCGGATAACCCGTCGGGCCGTGTAACTTTCGTAACAAGCCATCATCATTTACCCCCATGGTGAAAGCGGTACATGCTAACTCTTCGGTGAGCCCGGGATCTGCAATCTTTCTTTGTTGAATCAAATGATAAAATGCTCCATTGACTCATTATCCCTCTGTCGTATGTGCATTAGCTCGTCTCTGTATTTGGTGTGCCTTCTTTGTTGACTAAACTGCTGTGAGAAACCCTTCACGATTCCATTCCAATTGGATATGGACCCGGGTGGTAAGCTATCCCACCAGACCCGTGCTGCCCCGACAAGAGTCTGGACAAACATGTGACACCAAGCCGGCATGGGCCAATCCTTTGACCGTCCTGCAGACTAAAAAAATACTCAAATGGTCATCCGGATCCCCAGTCCCGTCATACTTTCCCACGGTTGATGGCAACTTTAGATTGGGAGGCAAAGGGGCGTCGGCTATCCGGGTGGTGAACTTCGAGTATGTAACCATCGCCGGAGGTCGGTAGGGTCGAGTTAGGTCTTCGTCGTCCCCTTCTTCTCCATGATCAGGAGCTCAGGTATGTGCCGCGTCTTGTGTCCCGGGCTGTGACGCTTGAGGTAATGGCTGGCTTGATACCGGTGTGTCTTCATACGACAATCTCGTCCTTACTCCCCCGAGGTGAGTTCCCGTATTTTGTCGAGCCGGGTGGGTTGTGCTTCCCGGCCCTGTTGGCATGGGTTGAGTTGGTGGGTACATGTAAGGGAAGGTGTATGGGTAAGGGCTTCCCGCCACAGGAGGGTACATGTACCCGTAAGGTAGCACCGGAAACTGCAGAAAATACGAATGGTGATGCTCTGAATCTTCTAGATGATACAAAAAGATCTTTCCCAATTCGTTCAAAGGTGAGTACGAAGGTTGCTCCTACAAAAGAGAACACCGTTAGGACTCGCCACAGGATTGGGGGTAACCCTGTGACCACCCTCCGACGTGAGAATAAGTATTGTTTTCTAATGAAGATGAATGTAGTAAAAATGAGAATAGAGATAGTGATGATTTGCTTTTACCTTTCATCCTCCTTTTATAGTTGTTAGTTTGCTCTTCTCCCGGCCCTTTTGCGATAGGAGGAAATTATTGCCTGAATGTTTGTCCATTGACTTCGCCTTTTGACCATCCTTGCATTAATTATTTTTGACTATTTATGTTGACCACTTTGACTCCTTCGAGTTAGTTGGGTCTTTCTTTATTAGGCTCATGTTAATGTGGTATGAGCCTGATTTATCTGGGCCCTTACCTCGTCATCAAGTATTAATCAAAGTTAAGGGTAGTTTATATAAAACAGAAAGTAAAGAAATGTTAAGAGAGGTTAAGAATTAAAGAAGAAAATGAAATGATTTGAAAAAAAAAAACTGCATATTTATCAATGAGTGTACTAGAGAGGATGAAGAAAATGAAAAGAGGAGGGCTCCCCCAAGAGGGTTTGTTCCCTCTACCGTTAGACTACAGCGTAAGTGCAAAATAAAATTTGATCAATCAATTTGATATTACATTAATCGTAGCTTGAAAAATAGTTTACATTATTTATTTTATTAAGGCCTAAAACTAAGGCTAAATGGCATAATTTTTACAGTTGGGCCCGAACACCTTAAAATTCAGACCCGACCCTACTTAAAGAGTCGTGTTAATATAATCCTCTACGTCTCTCTCTCAAAAGAAAAAGAAAAAAAAAATCGTGTTATTTTCATCCTCTACATCTATCTCTCTCTCTCTCGCGCGCAAATAATAAGAATAATAATCGTGTTATTTATTTTTCATTTTGTTTTGTTGCCATTTGAGATTCAAAGCATCTCGTGACCTGCATGTGCTGTGGACTTGTGGTTTATATACCATTCGGAGACTCTCATCTTTTTTTTTTTTTTTTTTTTTTTTCTTTTAAAGGCAACATTTCAACTGTCAAACCCCCGAGTAAGTTAGCGTCAACTGCCCATAAAAATCCCGAGTAACGAAAAAGACATACACTCGCACTCACATACTCTACTACCACCGTCCTCTTCCTTTTCTCTCTCTCTCATATTTCCAACTTGCACCTATAAAATGCTTCTTTTACATCCTCATTAATGTGTGTATATGTGTTAACTAAACAAAATCAGCCTACAAGTAACATATACACATATTTATTTAATCCATATAGACAGATAGATACATAAAGAATTAAAGACTTATGACTGGTGTAATTGGCAAGGTTAAACCCCTAGCCACACCCATAACCCATCTGGCTGCTGAGATCTCACACTGTACCACTATTCGTACCAACAACCGAACCAGACTGTTTAGTGTCAAGAGTTCATGGAATAGCGATTCGGGTCGGGCCCGGCTCACGCACCATGTGGCTAATTTGGATCAGAAGTGGAGAGAGTACCAAGGGATCAAGAACTGGGAAGGTTTGCTTGACCCTTTAGATGATGGTCTCCGCCATGAGATACTGAGGTATGGCGATTTCGTCGAAGCGGCTTACCGGTGTTTCGAGTTTGACACATCATCACTCGACTATGGAAAGTGTAAGTATACGAAAAACATAATGTTGGATAGATGTGGATTAGAGGGGAGTGGGTATAAGGTGACTAAAAATTTGCATGCTACGTGTGGGGTTCAGCTGCCAGGTTGGATTGACAGGATGCCGAGCTGGGCATTGAAGAACTCCGGTTGGATTGGTTACGTGGCGGTTTGCGATGATGAGAAGGAGATTGCGCGATTGGGTCGAAGAGATGTGGTGATTGCCTATAGGGGAACTGCCACGTGTCTTGAGTGGATTGAGAACCTACGTGCAAAGCTGACATCATTGCCTGATGATGTGGCACCTGAAAAGAAAAGAGCAATGGTACAAAAGGGGTTTCTTAGTATGTACACTTCATCAACTGCCACATGTCAAAGTTTACAGGACATGGTGCGTGAGGAGATATCAAGGATAATCGAGATGTATGGCAACGAGCCACTTAGTGTGACGATCACCGGTCATAGCCTTGGTGCAGCACTAGCCACACTCACAGCGTATGACATAACATCGACATTTAAGCACTCGCCAATGGTAACAGTAGTTTCCTTTGGCGGGCCGCGTGTCGGAAACCGAAATTTCCGATCACAACTAGAAAACAACGGGACTCGGGTTCTAAGAATCGTGAACACAACGGACGTGATCACGAAAGTACCTGGATTCTTGGTAGATGGTAGCAACGACATGATACAAAGAAGTGCAGGGTTGCAAGGGTGGCTAAAAAAACAAATTGATGAGGTTGATTGCTTCAGATACGCTGACGTAGGCAAGGAACTTCGGCTTTCTAGCGAGGCGTCACCATACCTAACCAAGAGTGACTTTGCCACATGTCATGACCTAAAAACATATCTCCACTTGGTGGATGGTTTCGTGAGCTCCTCGTGTCCGTTTCAAACAACCGCAAAAAGACTGTTAATTAGGGCAAAACATGAAGAGCAACAAATTTTGTTTAGATGACAAAAATGTCAATGTGAGAACTTCGATTCTAAAAAAATTGTATAGATCTAGTGCTAAAAGTAAATATATAGGTAAAATCCTAATTGGTAAATAAGGATTATCATTTATCACTAGTTACTTTTGAAAATTGATAATTTTCACGCACATCTATAGATCCTTGTATAATAAGTAAGCCACTGCCTTGTTTACTCTTTTTTTTTAATCGGCAAATTTCACTTTATTTCACCCAAAAATATATACATAATTACATGCTAGTAATGTAACATCCGGCCCCTCTCACCACCAATATTATCCGCTTTGTCCCGATGGGTTGCACGTCCAGAGCTCACGGATTTGTTTTTTGTCGCCCCGGTGGAGACTTCCCAGGAGGTCACCCATCCTGATACTACTCCCACCTGAGCACGCTTAACTGTGGATTTCTCCTCTCATCCACTAGCATTAAGCCCAAAACGCGTTGGTTATTTAAGAGGCTTTGGATTACTTATGAACCAAGGATCTCTCCTGGCCACGACGGATGTGGGATTTGCCTAGGGTGTCATACAAAGGTCCATGTTAATCTCCCAGAAATCAGTACTGTTACAATCACCCCCCCTTAGGGACTCATCGTCCTCGATGAGGTTTGCCCCACCATCCCGAACGGCACAGGAGTGGCTCTGATACCATTTGTAACATCCGGCCTCTCTCACCACCAATATTGTCCGCTTTGCCCCCGATGGGTTACCCATCCAGAAGCTCACAGATTTGTTTTTGGTCACCCCGGTGGAGACTTCCTAGGAGGTCACCCATCCTGATACTATTCCCACCTGAGCACGCTTAACTGTGGAGTTCTCCTCTCATCGTGTTACAAATGGTATCAGAGCCACTCCTGTGCCGTTCGGGATGGTGGAGCAAACCTCATCGAGGACGATGAGTCCCTAAGGGGGGGGGGTGATTGTAACAGTACTGATTTCTGGGAGATTAACATGGACCTTTGTATGACACCCTAGGCAAATCTCACATCGGCCGTGGCCAGGAGAGATCCTTGGTTCATAAGTAATCCAAAGCCTCTTAAATAACCAACGCGTTTTGGGCTTAATGCTAGTGGATGAGAGGAGAACTCCACAGTTAAGCGTGCTTAGGTGGGAATAGTATCAGGATGGGTGACCTCCTGGGAAGTCTCCACCGGGGCGACCAAAAACAAATTCGTGAGCTTCTGGATGGGCAACCCATCGGGGGCAAAGCGGACAATATTGGTGGTGAGAGAGGCCGGATGTTACAAGTAAGATACTAGTCGCAACCTATTACATCGCCAAAACACCCTATTACTCGACTTTTACCAAAACTATAGTATTTCCGTATCAAGTAATCGGAACCTCAAAGACTTTCCATTACTCCCAAGTCCAACCCAACGGTTTAGTTTTGTGGCTCACCCAACTAAATGTCACCGCTTGTATTTCGCCAAATAGACCATCCAAATTCGCCCTTTTACCTTGAAAGATTGCAGCGTTTCGAGCTTTCCATATAGTCCAGGTAGTAGTTGGCACAATAATATGTACCCAATTTCGTTTGTTTGCCGGTATGCTCTCGTTCTTGTGGATCTTCAGCAAGTCTCTTATTGTGAAGGTGAAAATAAGGAGTATTCCACACCACGAACTAACCTTGTGCCATAGCCAAGAAGCCACATATCAGGACGTCAACACGTGATCAGCATCTTCGTCGGATTCTCCGCATAACTTGCACTCGATCGTTCCCTGAAATATCTTCCTTTTTTGCAGCCCTTTCCTTGTAGGTAGTCTATCTTGTTCAGCCCTCCAAATGAAGATGGAAACCTTCGTTGGCACCCCTTTCACCCATTGGAACGGATAGAAAGGAGTGGCATAACTAGACAAAAGTTTTCTACAAAAATAAAAACACAATATTTAATAAAGTTAAACACATACATAAGAAACTTCTCCTATTTGGTTTTGAGACCTTGAACTTGCGTCATGTCATCCTCTTCTTTTACTTTATTAAAAGTTTGTCTTTTAACGTACAAATTAGAGTATTGTTCAAATAGTCCCTACTCATTCGATTGCATGAATCCTTCTTGATAAGCTTCATGTAAGAAAAACATATCTCAACGGTTGCGGTTGCAACCGGTAGAAACCAACGCTAGCTTCAATATCCGATAAATCAAAGAAAAAGTATAATGTTTTCTGGTTTCCACCATTATACGAGCTAAGTCACACATTCCATCCAATTTTGTAAATTTATCATCTTTCTTTAAAGATTGACAAAAAACTGTAAAATCACCTGAAAGACACTCTATTTCTTCTTTACTAAAATCATTCGGATACATCTCAGAAAATGACACTATTTTATATATCTCAAACTTAGAAAACAAATCACAAGGATTTAAATCAGACATATTTTCTATCAAACTAGTTGATACCTCCTTGTATCGATTTCCAAGTTTTTTAATTTGCAAAGCCAAAACAGTATTAAAAACTTCAACTTTAAAATGACGTTGATTAGAACGACATTCTTTCGGTTTCTTTTATTACCACAACGTTCCGCCATATCATTCTTGCTTTTTCACAATAGATGTCACCCTTTCCAACATCAAATTAAACCCGGTTTCTCTTAGATTATTCAATGCTTATTTTGTTCCATTTATCAACTTAACCGCTTCTAATACGTCTTGGGAGAGTTGTTGTCGATGATTGCTGAATTTGGTCGATGGGTCTTTTTTTCCGTTCAAAATCAAAAACATATTTCCATCATTAAACTTGGACTTGGGCTTGAGGTTGGGTGTGGGAGTGTGGGCTCCTATGTTTTAACTTTTAAGTGGGATTATAGTGTTGGTTTTTATTTAACTGGACTTTAAATTGATAATGTGGTGTTGCTTTGAAATATTTTGAGGGCTAAAATATTTTTAAGGGGTAACATATTTTGAGTGGTACAATATTTGGGGGTAAGGTTAGGGATGGTGTAATACGAAAAACATCAAAAAAAAATATTTTCCGTTACGCCGAAGAAGTTGATGGGTAGTGAGTGTTACCCCTCACAACAATATAAGTTCGCCCCTAACCCAATGACAACACTGTCGTCTGTTGCTGGTGGTAATTGTTTGAGTTGGGTTGTCTATACTCGAAATTTACTTCTAAAATGGGCGATACCCCTCACAACAAGATAAGTCTGTCCTTAACGCCACGACAACATTACTGCTAGTGGTAATTGTTCGGGTCGGGTTGTCTATACTTAAAATTTACTTCTAAACTTTTACTAACGTTCTTAGATATCAAAATCTAATGTTTGATTCTAACTTATTATCGTTATGCCTATATCATTATCAGTTATTTATTTTGTATTTTTAGCTTTTAATTTTTTTAGTTATTACAGTATTTTGTAAATATAATATATATAATAACAAATGTTGAAATGTCTTATGAATAGTGTCTTGGTGTTTTATTTTGGTATTGTCTTTATGTGTAGCTTGCCTCTCAAGTTTTAGTATTGACACTTACACCCTCAACTTTCTAAAAAACTTTGTAAAATATCATTTTCACCGACCTTTTGAGTTTTATGTGCTTATTTATTTTTCAAATTAGTTTGCGTTTTGACGTAAAAAACAAAAAATGAGTCGGGTCAAACATAATATGTTTTTATTAGACTGTATAAATTCGATTTACAGCCGCCGCAATGCGCGTGAAGAAATATACTAGTTATTGCATATGATTCTTGAAGTAAAGTAATACGTGTCGATAAAATTGAAATTTGACCCAAGATTAATCACTTAAGTTACAAAAACTTTAAAATATTATATACAAACTTTTATAATAAAATTTTAATGCACGGCGATCCTCTACTCTAATTAGTCTACTGCCACCCACAGGCCACAGGCTACACCAACATGGCCCATGCCATCATCGGGATATATTTCAAAAAACAAACTGGGCCGACGAGTAGTAAAATTATTAAGTCTATTAATATTAATGGGCTTAAATGTAGAGGCATATGTGAATGGGTTATTATTGAGCCAACTTGAAATGATTGCCTCGTTCTATAAAGGCATAAAGCCTGTAAATATGCCGACTAAATAAACCCAAGTGTCGACTTGTCGTCTTCATATACCCCATCCGTGTTTTTTAAGTATTCTCCCTATAATTAAAATATTTTTTCCTTAGCTTTCCTATATTGGTAAATAATATTTGGTCAAGTGTTGAACCAACAATTGAGAAGTAGCTTTTTGGTAAATGCTTTGAGTTTTTCTTCTTAGATTATACTTATGAGAAAAATATTAAGGGTTGTTGCACAAAAATTCAATCTAATTATAACTCTGAGAATTAAACCTAACTCGATGAACACCTTTTGTATCCGCTTAATTTTTTCTAAATACTTCGTGCCTAGTGCTAAACCAAAATTCGATTAATCAAACTGAAACTATTAACCAACAAAACGACACCAAATAATCAACTCTAACTACTGGCTCCGATTTTTTTCGTACATTTTTTCAAAATTTGTTTTTGAAGCCTAGGTTTATTTAAAATGTCCGTTTTGGTTTAGTTTGATCCCAAACGATACCCGCACGCGCTCCGGCCCCGCTTCTACTTTGTTGTACTGATTTATGTTAATACCAATCGATAGATGCAAATTAGGTTGGATTTGATCATTTGTTTTCTTTTGACATACTGGTACACATAAAAGAAGTGGTTATGTGAAACAATTAAAGCACGTATTATATAGTCAAAGCGATTTAAGAAATGAAAAAGAAATAAGGAAATATATTGTTCTTACCTACAAAAGTTGTTAGTATATAACTATATAAGAGTAAACGGTGTGGTTATACAGTGAGAGGGGCATGGAGCAACATGCGGTAGCCACATCAGTAGAGAGGGAATTCCCCTTCAACCCTCGAAAAGCGACACTGTGATGTTGGAATGAAGACTTTTTTAATCAAAGAATCAATCACAATCATTCAAAATTCAACAATCAACCACAACCATTCACATCACCTTTGCCCCGTGCCGGTGGAGATCTTCAAGGCATGAAGGGGCTTCTGTTGGAATAAATATACGTGACGTTTGTATATTTATTGATAGCCTTTATTATCATTTGTATAATGTTGATCAAATATTAATTATCTTAAGCCCAATAATAAGATGAGTCTTTGATAGGCGGACTTGTCATTAGATGGGCCTTGTAGGGTGTCCCCTGGGTATGTATAAAAGTGAGCGCTTACTAGGGAATAAGGGTTACACAACTTATTATCATAACACCTCTAAAGAAATTCCCCTCTCTCTCTAAATCGATTCTTCATCAAAAATCCTAAATCCATCATAACTGCATACCCTAAAGGAAACCCAATTATCTTGACAATCATGTCAACCTCCACTCTCTTAGGATCAATGGCATGTCTCACTAATCTTTCAGGTATTATCATTATTATTATTATGTTTTCCTTTATTTACAATCAAAACTGATCAACATGTGGTATCAGAGCAATGTTGCTCTATCAGTTTTGATTGTTTTCCATTAAGATCTGGAATTAAAATGATAGAATCAAAGAGAAGAGAGGTATTACACAATTCAAAAGGTAGTTATTATAGCTAACTCCCGCCATTCTTATAGGCTGGTGAGTTTGTTACAACTTTACAATATTACACATTCAGTCCCTATTCTTATATATTATTACAAAACAGTTCTTAGACTAACAACAATTATTCCATCACTTATCAATACTTCCCCCCCAAAACAAAAGTCTTGTCCTTAAGACTCAGGAATCACAAAAGAGGGAAATCTCAGCTTGAATTCTTGAAGGTCTTCCCAAGTTGCTTCACTGCTAGAAAGGTTGTCCCATTGCACTAACAAATGAATTGCACCTTTGTTACCCTTTTTAATCCATCTTTTATCAACAATAGCAACAGGTTGAGCATGAAATCTAGGAGCTTTTGGTAATGGAATCACAATTGTAGGAGGACCCATTGCTTGTTTCAGAAGTGAAACATGAAAAGTAGGATGAATCATTGCATCTTCAGGTAGATCCAACTTATAAGCAACAGGACCAAATTTATCAACAATGAGGAAAGGTCCATAGTATTTTGGTGACAATTTGGAATGTTTAGTAAGTCTGAGTGTATTCTGACAGTAGGGATGAAGCTTAACAAAGACCCAACTGCCAACATCAAAGGATCTCTCAGTTCTTGACTTGTCTGCAATTTGCTTCATTATATTGCTGGCTCTATGCAAAGAATGCTTAAGAACAGCAATCATTTCCTCTCCATTCCTACATAATTCCTCAACTGCAGCCACTTTAGTATCACCTGGAATGTAGGGAATAAAGATTGGTGGTGGATATCCAAAGAGGGATTCAAAAGGAGACATTTTGATGCTGCTGTGATAGCTGGAGTTATACCACCACTCTGCCAAAGAAAGCCATTTACTCCATTCTTTAGGTCTGCCCATACACATGCATCTCAAGTAAGCTTCCAAGCACCTATTCACTACCTCAGTCTGCCCATCAGATTGGGGATGATAGGTAGTTGATAGGGCAAGAGAAATTCCATGTAACCTGGTAAATTCTTTCCAGAAGTTACTAAGGAATATTGGGTCCCTATCTGAAACAATAGTGTTTGGCCAACCATGCAGCTTAAACACATTGTCCAGAAAAGCTTGAGCCACTACAGTTGTAGAGAAAGGATGTGATAGAGGTATAAAGTGGGCAAATTTGGTCAATCTATCAACAACTACAAAAATGGTGTCTTTGCCCCCTGATCTAGGTAGTCCCCCAATAAAATCCATGCTTATATCTGTGAAAATATAAAAGGGAATAGGAAGAGGCTGCAACAACCCAGGTGAGGCTATTGTTTCATATTTACCTCTTTGACAGGTATCACAACTTTTAATCATCTGTCTTACCATTTTTGTAACACCCTTCCAAATGAAAAATTGTTTCAATCTTTGTAGAGTAACATGTACTCCTGAGTGGCCAGAAGAAGGAGTAGCATGACAAAGATGAATAATATCTTTCCTCAAATTCTCATCTTGTCCAATAACCAATCTATTCTTCTTAGTTAATAAATTCCTATCCCAAGAATAATTTTTTACCATTTTACCCTCCATCAACTGATATAGGATTCCTTGGACATTTACATCAGATTGCCAACACTCTTTGATTCTGTTTAGTAGAGCAGGATCAAAAGTAGATAAAGTGATTGGTAACAATGTTGGGCCATGAACTCTAGACAAGGCATCTGCTACCAAATTATCACTGCCCTTCTTATACACAATCTCATAATCCAGACCCATCATTTTAGACAGCCACACATGCTGTAATGGGGTATTCACCTTTTGTTCCAACAAATATTTGAGGCTTTTTTGATATGTTCTAATAATGAACTTCCTGTTGGTCAAATAATGTTTCCAGTGATGGACTGCAAACATTATAGCCATCAACTCCTTTTCATAAACAGACAAAGTCTGTTGTTTTGGAGATAGAGCTTTGCTAATGAAGGCTATTGGATGACCTTCCTGCATAAGAACAGCCCCCATGCCCATTGCAGAGGCATCTGTTTCAAGAATAAATGGAATTTCCATGTTTGGCAAAGCCAAAACAGGTGGTGAACTAAGGGCTTTCTTCAATTTTTCAAAGGCTAGTGTTGCTTGTTCAGACCATTTGAAGGCATCCTTTCTGAGTAAATCAGTTAAAGGTCTTGCCAAAATGCCAAATGATCTAACAAATCTTCTATAATAGCCTGCTAACCCCAAAAAAACCTCTTAATTGTTTAATGTTGGTGAGAATGGGCCATTCAACAATTGCTTCTATTTTTTAGGATCAGTAGCTACCCCATATTTTGAAATTAAGTGGCCCAAGTATTCTATAGTATTTCCACCAAAACTGCATTTTGATCTCTTAGCAAACAGTTTATGTTGTCTGAAAAGGGAGAGTGTTACCTCAAGATGGGTCAAATGCTCTTCCAATGACTTGTTGTAGATGAGGATATCATCAAAGAAAACCAAAATAAATTTCCTCAAATACTGATGAAAAATGGAATTCATCAAAGACTGGAATGTAGCAGGAGCATTAGTAAGGCCAAAAGGCATTACTAAGAACTCAAATAAGCCTTGGTGAGTTCTGAAAGCAGTCTTCTCAATGTCTTGATCATGCATTCTGACTTGGTGATAGCCAGATCTCAAGTCCAGTTTGGAAAAGATACTTGCCCCTTGCAATTCATCAAAAAGTTCATCAACCAATGGTATGGGATATCTATTTTTAACTGTGGCTCCATTCAACTTTCTGTAGTCTATACATAGACGCCAACTGCCATCTTTCTTTTTAACTAAGACCACTGGTGAAGCAAATGGGCTTGCACTGGCTCTTATGACTCCTGTTTCTATCATCTCCTTTACTGATTGCTCAATGATATCCTTTTGGATTGCTGGATATCTATAAGGCCTTTCATTAATGACCACCTTCTCATCTTGTAACACAATCCTGTGGTCATAATCTCTGTTAGGAGGTAACCCTGAGGGAATCTGAAATACATCTTCAAAATTGGACAATAACTTCTCAATAGCCTGATGAACTTGTTCATTTTCTACAGGTTCCTTAACCAATGCAGAATGTTGAAATTGATCATGTTGCTCTCCTACTTGCAAACTGAGCAATTGGGCTGAAATTACATCATCTTGATGGTTCAACCAGCAATCCATCTTTTTTGTTGAACATAGACTCACACTATTAGTAGCATAACCTTTGAGTTCATGCCATTCATCACCTATCTGGTACTTCATTGTAAGATTCTTGAAATTCCAACTTATATCTCCTAGAGTCATCAACCACTGAATGCCCAAAACCATATCATAATTCTGCAAAGGAACCACTAACACATCTGCTTTATACCACAGTCCTTGCATAGACCACTGAAAATCATTGCACATTTGAACACATTCAAGGGCTTCACCATTAGCCACTGATACCTTCATTCCAGAGATCTTTGTCAACTTATAACCCAATTTCTTTGCCCATTTTTCATTAATAAAATTGTGTGTTGACCCTGAGTCAACCAGAATATGTAACTGCTTGGTACCAATTGTTCCAATGATTCTCATAGTTGAGAAAGATGGAATACCAGTGATGGCATGAATGGATATGTGAGGTTCTTGGGTTTGCCCTTCCTCCAGTGCATTAATATCCAAACCAATTTCTTCTTCCATTTCTTCATCTAGTTCCAACAGAAAAATCTGCTTATTCTTACATTGGTGAGTGGCTGAGTACTTCTCATTGCAGCCAAACATTCTCCTCTGGCCCTCTTCTCATTCATCTCCTTTCTTGACAGGGTTTTGATATTATCAGGTAGTTTTTTAGCATTTAATGGTGTAGGTGTGGGTAATAAAGGAAGATGGTGTGTATTGATGGGTAGTTTAACATAATGGTTTGTATAGCTTTTGTTATATTGGTTTAAGAATTGAGGGTTTGGTCTTAAGGATAAAGATTTGTTGGTTTGGTTTTGAATCTTGGCCAGATGATAGGCTTGACTCATAGTTGCAGGTTGAAACATTCTTACTGGACCACCAATTTATGGTTTTAGGGCTTTCAAGAATATACTCACAGCATAGGGTTCTGGAATGGATACCTTGAGGAGATAAGAATCAAACAGTGCACAAAAGTCTTCTAAGGAATCTTCTTGAACAATAGAAGTGAGAGCCCCCATGGCATCTTCATAAAGAATGTCTGAAAACCTGGAAACAATGGTTTCAGAGTATTCTTTCCAATTAACCTCATTGATTGGTACTCCTTTGATCTTCATAAAAGACTGATGCCATTTTACTGCACGTCCTTCCATGTGCAGGGCTGCATATCTGACTTTGCAGTCTTCTGGTGTATCATCAATGGAGAAATAATGCTCACACCTGTAAATCCAGTCATCAACATTGGTTCCATCGAATTTAGGGAATTCGATTTTACCAAGCCTATGAGTCCTGCTAGGGCCTGCATGTTCAGTTACAACCATATTCTTTCCACCATTGATGGTTGTTGACCCATTATTATTATTCAACTTAGTAATTTCCTCAGTCAATTTAGCCAACACCATATTAATGTTAGCTATATTTTGATCATTCTTTTGGAATTGAGCATTATTCTTTTGCAATTGTGCATCAATTTTCACCAGAGTTAATGAATGTTCATCAAGTGTTTTCTTTAGGGTGGAATCTGAATCTGAATCTGATCGATTACGAGTTGTCATTGCTTTGAATTAAAGAATGAATGGAACAAATGAACGGATTATCAAGAAATGAGCGAATAATGATTTGATCACAAATTGATTGAATCAAGAATAGTATGAATGGAATGATTCAGTCACGAATTGACTAAATCAAGAACAGATTAATCACGATTGATTAATCCAACTAGAAATGAAACAGAGTGATATGATAGGAATAACAAAAAGAAACGAATGGAATTGATCAGAGTTCGCCGGAACCCCAGGTTCGCCAGAAGAGATGATCGGAGCAGTGGTGGATAGTGACGGTTATGAAAGATAGAGTAATCAGAACAGCCGAGGAAGGCTTGGCTCTGATACCATTGATAGAATCAAAGAGAAGAGAGGTATTACACAATTCAAAAGGTAGTTATTATAGCTAACTCCCGCCATTCTTATAGGCTGGTGAGTTTGTTACATCTTTACAATATTACACATTCAGTCCCTATTCTTATCTATTATTACAAAACAGTCCTTAGACTAACAACAATTATTCCATCACTTATCATAAAATCGGAAAACAATTATGTTGAAACCTAATAATGATTTTAGGGTTTCATGTTTATTTATTATTAATTTTTTTTTCGGCCATTAGAAAAGAAAAAAAAAGGTGTATAATAGACCTGACGAACGAAAAAAATCATTATGTAATAATTATGTTGAAAGATTTTTTGGTCTAATGACTTTCTGATTAGAATCACAAATGAATTTTTGATATCGGTTATTTTTTTTAATTCTTTAATATAGCCGATTATTATTACTATTATTATTTTTTTATGTTTTATTAATTTCGAAATCTGTTAATAAACATTAAGGTTCTCAGATTTCGATTCCAGATTATGTATGTTTCTTAAGGTTTTGGAATTTTTCGGTTGATGTTCTTTAAGAACATCATAATTTTTTCGAAAAATCCCTTATGTTTTGGTTCAAGATTAAATCAAATCTTGTTTCTGGTATTTTAGGAAATTCAATCTCCATAAATTTTTGAAATCTTGTTGCTAAAGTCAAATTTCAAAATATTATGAAATTATGGAGATAATTAATTTCTATCTAAAAGTGGAAACAAGATTTAATTAAATCTCTAATTTTGAACCATCTAACTTTATCACTTTTAGTTCTCGGTAATAATAACTAGTTTTCGGTTTTAAAGATTAATAATTAAGCTCTCGGAGGATTCCCCAGTTCACGAATTCAGGTTCTCGGCTTTTAGTTCTCGGTTATAAAGCTTTTGATCAGGTTCACGGACAGGAGTTCTTGGTCAAGGTCTTCTACTTTGAAAACCCATGATATTTTCGAGATTCCATAATTTTTCCGAGAACCCACTTATTTATCGAGAACTATTATGTATTCGAGAACTATTTAAGAATCCGAGAACTATTAAAGTTATTCGAAAACATAAGTTATTCGAGTACTCATAATATATTCGAGAACTCATCAACATATCCAGAACTAATTCTGATATTCGGGAACTCATCACTTTCGAGAACTCATTAAATCTTCGAGAACTCATAATTTCGAGAACCCCTTATGTTATTCGAGATCTCATAAGTTTTCCGGGAACTCATCACTTTCGAGAACTCATAATTTCGAGAATCCCTTATGTTATTCAAGATCTCATAAGTTTTCCGGGAACTCATTATTTTTTCCCGATAACTCCTTATGTTATTCGAGAACTCATCTAAATTTTTTTTTTTGAGAACTCAATTACTGAGAACCTATTACTTTTTCGGGATCTCTGATAAAATTTACAGTTTTGATAAAACCTAATGTATCAAGTTTATTCAAAACATTATAAAACATTGCTTAACTTGAAATAACATTTTATGTGTTGTAACACCCCAACCAATGGCAGAAACATCGGGGTGTCACGTAGTGACGATTGTTCAAAAGCTCATGGTACTAAAGTGTAAATATTTTATTCAATGCTTCAAGTTACAATTACAGATATCATCAAGTACAAATACTATTCCACGTGTTGTCTTGATTAAGTCTTTACTAAGTCTACATGTCCTACATGATATATCTCAACAATCAACCTGAAAACATGTACGAAAATATTTTGTCAACATAAATAATGTTGGTGAGCATACTCAGTTTGTATACGTATAATATAAGTTTAAAGAAAATGATTTACAATTCATGTGTCATGATTTATTCAAGGCAAATATGAAAAAAAAACTAAGTACACAGTTTAATACATTAACAATGACCTAGGACTTCCCACCACCATAGGTACTTTCCACTAGGCGAGTTGTCAATTCAAATAGCGCTGTCCATTGTTAAAGTCGGCTAGCTAAGTTAATGATTTCGTAATGATTTCGTAATGATTGCAAGTATACTACGTTTATGTTTAAGCACAAAGCACAAGAATTCAAAGCATAACACGTGTATGAATTGTATGTAAAATGTTTATGAATATGTGTAAGTGTATGTTTAATATGTGTACAAGAATCACCCCAAAAGTGTAAAAACGAAAAGGGGATAAGTATACTCACCTTGATGTAGGTGATTTGAGTGTTTGTCCGAGGTAAGTACGTCAAACGGCACAAATAGAAACTACAAGTTAAATCAAGTAATACTAGAGTCAAGAACTAGTTTTGGGGAAACTCGATGGAGACTCGCTAATTCCCGTTATAGTTTAGAAGTCATGTCAAGTTCTAGTCATGTCTCGTCTATTTGTTTTGAATAATTAAAGTTTTAAATCATAATTTGTTTGTCATCGCATAGGAATTGGTGATGTTTAGACGTTTCATGTTAGTCGTGTTCAATTATCGCCCGACAAAAATAATACTAAGTTTTTCTCATATATTATATATGTTCTCATATTATAGATTGTCGTTATTTGTAAGTCTTGAATAAATGCCACTTAGTGTTTAAGTTTGACGATTAATATTACCTTTATAAGACATAGTCTTATAATTAAACATTACCATACGATGTAGATTAATAAATATTGTAGCTAAATGTTTACGTATGATAATTGATCTAAATATACCAAAGGTTTAATGTGTCATTAACATTTATGAGTTACAATTTCTAGAATTCAAGTCACATTTATAGAATTCAAAGTTGGTTAATTATTTTCATAAAAAATTACATTGAGTTTTATCACTAATAAATGTAGGTCGGTTAATAATTTGGGACCAATAAGTATATGTTACTCTACCTGAAGAAACAACGAGTATAAAAAGTGGTAAATGGCAGGGTAATATATGGAGTAACGACTCGTGTTCGCAGCAGGGTATAATCCTTAGCTCACAACGATGGTTGGTCTATGGTTGTGTGCACAAATGGCAAGCAATCATATGCAATAGACAAGGGTATAAGTGGTTCGATCTTGTGAGATCTACGTCCACTGTAAAAGGTGATCTTTATTGATGAATAATATGAATAACAATACAAGTGGAGATACAAGTGCGTTAGTTCTTATTGGCTGGTTTTCTTAACCTCTATAGAAAGGAGGTCAAGTCCTCCTTTTATAGGAGATGTATGGGCCAAGGGTTGTCCAGCCCATTCATCGTTGATGGGCCGGGCTTTGAGGATCGGGCCGGCCGGTTAGTAGGCCCCTCTAGTTGGATTCTAACCTTTAGTTAGATAAAGTGATCCAAGTTGAGGAGGGTATCTTTCGATTGGACCACGTGTCGCCTTGCGATTGGCTGGCCGGGAGGTGCTTTGTCCTCCATACACGTGGCGTGTTGTGGATGGTCGGCAGGGGTGTCAGTTGTCAGGCGGCTGACCACTTGGCAGCTGACACCTGACGAGAGGAAGCCAGTTGGGTTCCAGGGGGGATGTTTCTCGGGTGCCGCCAACTGGTGCCTCCGCGCCTTTGGCGCTGCTGTGTCTTTGGAGTAATATTCCTGGCGGGGAGTAGGGTGCGCCTAAAAGTGGTACCCTACCCCTTCAAGTCCCCCAAGTCCAGGGTGTCTCTTGGTCTATGCTTAGAGAGCTGGTGGGGCGCTGGACTAAAATGTGTCCTTTGTGTTGTTTGAAACTTTTATTTTGAGCGAAAGAGTGCGCGTTGCAACTCTTGTGACATGTGGAAAGATATTGGCGTCCCATTATCTTTGTACATGGCTCTTTTTGATAAAACTGTTGCCAAGAGTTTGGCAAGAGTGAATATTTTTTTGTAAAGTACGTTTTTTCAACGCTTTTGTATTGACCCAGCGCCAAGTGAGGACCTGGCGGTCTGGGTGTTAGAAAGTAAATTCGGACGGAGAACGTCTTTTGGAATTCACGTTAACCCAGCGCCAAGTGATGACGTGGCAGTCTGGGTGTTGGAAAGTGAAATCCGGCGGAGAACGTCTTTTGGAATTCACGTTAACCCAGCGCCAAGTGATGACGTGGCAGTCTGGGTGTTGGAAAGTAAAATCCGGCGGAGAACGTCTTTTGGAATTTACATTAACCCAGCGCCAAGTGATGACGTGGCAGTCTGGGTGTTGGAAAGTGAAATCCGGCGGAGAACGTCTTTTGGAATTCACGTTAACCCAGTGCCAAGTGATGACGTGGCAGTTAAAAATGACGTGGCCGTCATATTGATGGTGTATTAAATATGTTCCCCTTGTATTTAATTTTGGAATTTTGAAAGGTTTCCTTAATATTTAGGAAACGTGCTTCGGAAGATGAGACGGTTTGGTGGACGTGTCAGAGTGCAGAAAGGATGTCTGCATAGTTGGCCGTCACGTCAGCGTGTGGGTGGGGAGTTACCCACCGTGTGTCAGGCGAGTGGCCGCCCACTCGCGCGAGTGGTGCAGTTGTCAGTCTGATTGCTGACGTTGGGCAGGTGGGGGATCGTCCTTTTGGCAGACGCGTGGCATCGTGTGCTGGTGAGTAACTGCTCATCCAGCTGTTGTGCCACGTGTAGCGTCCAGATGTGTCCTTCCCTGGCAAGATGAAAGGTCTTCTGCCAGCTGTTCCTGTTCGCATTAAATGCGATGGGTATAAATACCCGAGAAGCCTTTTGGAGTTTCTTCCTATCACTCTCGAATTGTTTTTTTCTTTTTCTCTGAAAAATCTTCATCTTCTCCGGTGAAGCTTCAAGTTTTCCGGTGTCTTTTAAAAAATTTCTTTTTCTCTTTCTTAAAACTCTCGTCACCATGTCTGAGGGTTCTGATGTTGGGGGAAACCCTAATAAGGCTGCCGAGACGTCTAAGAAGCTGTTGCATAACACCACCTGCAAGTGGGGTAAGAAAAGCTTCGCCAAGTTTCTGGAGGCTATGGATTTTGATTCCTCCTGGGAGGTGGAGTTGCCATCTGCCCAGAATACTGCGTTGGCTCCTCCTCCGGGGAAGATGAGCTTGTATGGGGCCCACCTTGCTTTATGTGGGTTCCGTTTACCTGCTACCAAGTTCCAGGTGGATACCTTGGTAAGGTATGGTGTTCACGTCACCCAGGTGAGTGGGTTCAGGATGCTTCGGCTTGTCCATTTCGAAGCATGCTGCCTGCTCTAGACATTGAGCCGTCCTTTGAACGGTTCAATGTCTTTTATTTGCTGAACATGGAGGGTTCCTGGTTCAACTTTGTTCCTCGTCCCCATGTGCCTCCGTGTGGAACAACTGCCCCCAAATCACTCCATGACTGGAAGGAGAAGTTTTTCTACGTCAAGAGGGGTGTGATACCTGTGGACATGCCATGGAAGGTGGTGGCCGAGCGTCAGAGAGTAGGTGATCACCCGGTTATGGAGGGTTACAGGGATGAAGCCTGGTTCAAGGAGTTGGTGGCTCATGCTTCCCCGTTTGACACGGGTATGTGTTCCGAAGCCATGTTGGCTTTGTTGGGTATGAGCCGGGCTCAGATTGTGCAGGGGAAAGAGCCGGTGATTGTGGTACCTGGTAAGTGTGTTCCAAGCTTTTCAATCGTTCTCTTTTTTATGTTGATCTAACTTATGTTTTGTTTTGACTTTTAGGGATGTCAAAATTTGATGCTTTTCTGTTAAGGGATAAAGCTCCCTTGGAGTGGAGGGATCCTGCGGAGGGTAGGGTGTCTGTGATAGATGAGATGGTTGATAGGTTCTACTTTCCCTATCTGGAGTTCAAGCCAACCGTCCTTCTTTTTTCACGTGAGCATCCTATAAACCCTGACCCTTTATCTTCTGTTCCTCATGCGGGGGTAGACCCTTGTTTTGTCGTTTCCTCTGATGAGGAGTCCACTGGATCTTCTGTAGAAATGGTGGATCCAACGCCTCCGCGTGGTCGTAAGAAGAGTGTGCCGCGCTTTCATAAGCATAAGGTGTTGTCCCAAGCTAAATCTGCGCCTTTGAGTGCAGGTGGTGAAGGTCCTCTCTTCGGTCAACGCGAGAGACGTGCAGAATCGTCTTCTTCCGCCCCTGAAGATGATGCGGCGGTCAGTCCGCTGAAGAAGAAGCGGAAGTTGGGCAAAGTTTCTGGCGGGAAGGCTGCATCCTCCAAGTCTGGCGGACCTGGTCCCGCGCCGTTCTCTTTGGAGATTAGTCCTCCACCCGAGCGTCGTCCTCTGATCCAGAAGACGTTGAAGAAAGTGACCAGTAAGTGGCGTTCCGCCTCTTTGTTTCTTTTTGCTGTTTTGATATTTTCCTAAGTGTTCTGTTTTTCTTTGCAGTTGTTTCTCCGCAAGCTTCAGGTTCTGCCTCAGAGCCAAGTGAGGCGGAGGTTGCCAAGAAAAGGCAAGAGGAGGAGGAGGCGAAGGCTCGCGCGGAGAAAGAGGCAGCTGAGGCTGAGAAGCGGGCCAAGGAAGCTGCTTCCAAGGAGGAGGAGGAGAGGGTAGCAGCTGAGAAGCTATGTCTGGAGGAAGCGGCTAGGAAAGCCGAGGAGGAAAGAGTGGCAGCTGAAAAGCTGCGTCTTGAGAAGGAGAATGCTGAGGCTGAAGCCAGGGCTGAGGAGGCGGCCGCCAAGGCTAGGGCGGAGGAGGAGGCCGCCAGGCTCGCCAGTGTTCAGGCGTTCTCTGGTGGGTCTCCTGGGGGTGGTGGTGGTGGACCTTCTGGTGGGAGGTCAAGTGTGGATCGGAGTGACCCGGGTTACTTCGCAGGCGATGTGATTTGGCGTCCGCACTGGAGTATCCGGGAGAACTCCCGTTTTGCCAATCCTCTGACGGCCGAGGAATTTGTTTCCGAAGTTGTTCCTCCCAAGGAAAGGGAGTATCAAGATAGCTTGCCCCGGTCGCAGTTGATCACTGATATCTGTGTTGGGCAGGCGCTTCAAGTTGCTGCTATTGAATCTTTAAAGCGGCGTGATGAAAAGTATGCTCGGGATATCGCGGAGTTCAATGCTCGGCGGGCTAGCCAGGCACAGAGGGAGGAAAAACTGAAGTCAGAGGTGGATAGGTACCGTGATAGGGCCTATAAAGCTGAGGACCGGGTGAAGGAGCTGGAGAAGGAGCATGCGCTGGCTCATCAGAGGTGGGTCGATGCTTGTCAAGTGACTAACCAGGATACTATGAAGCTGAAGGATCAGATCCAGTCATTGAAGAATGAGAATGCGAAGCTTCGGGAAACCGCGGAGGGCCATGCCAAAGTTTTAGCTGATAAGGAGTCGATGGTGGCGGGCCTGCGGTCTGAGTTGCGTGGCAAGGATGATGAGCTTGTGGGTGCCTCTTCTCAGCTGTCCGAGTTGGTGAGTGAGAAGGAGGCGTGGTTGAAAGAGAAAGCGGCGTTGACTGAGGAGAGGGCTTCTTTAGAAGAGGCGTTGACCTTGTCACAGACGGAGGCGGAAAATGCCAAGACTTTGCTGGATGAAGCCAACGTTGTGCAGGAGAAAGCCCAGGAGTCTGTCCGTTGGGTGATGAGCGAGGGTATCGCTGGGGTAAGTGTGTTCCCATTTTTTCATGTCATTAGCGTATTCTCTTTCTAATCCTTGTTTTTGTGCAGATTTTCAAGCGGTTCTGGAACGAACCCAATCTCGGCGATCAGGTTGCTGCTATCGCTGCTGCTGCGCGTGCTGCTGGGGAGGCTGAGGGATTCGACACTGGGTTTTACCATGCGCTGAATGGAGGGCGTATTACTGAGGGTGCGCATGATGGTAAACCCAGGGAGAAGGAGTATGAAGCTGAGCTCTTGAAGTTTGAGCAAGTCGAGTTCCCCATACTGAAGACGGTTGCAGACTGTAATCAGTATGCTGATCCAGCTGGCGCCCTCTGTTACTTTATAGAAGAATCCGACCGTTTGGGTGCGGAGGCGCAGCAGAAGGGGAAAGGAGCGGCGAGTGGTGGTGAAGGTCCGTCTGGGACGCGTCCAGAGGACCTTGAAGAACAGTTGGTGGACTTTGATGAGTCCGGCGAGGAATAGGATTTCTTTGCATGTGTTGTGATTGTCTTTTGTCAGGTCTTGTAAAGCTTGAGGCAGCTTGAACGCCTCTTTTTGATGGGTTATATAAATGAAATTTTTGTTTTTAACTTTGTGTATTTTTGGATTGATTATTGAGTCCGGCGATAGTGATACATGGTATTTATGCCTTGAAGACCCAAGTTCCAATATTGCACACCTTAAGTTAGGCGATAGAATTTTCTTAGAATTCCCAAAAAAAATGGCTTAGGCATGTGTAGCCTAAGTCTTTACAAGGATTACATGTAACAGAAACGTAATTGTGCCGCGTTCCAAGAGCGCGGAATAGGCGTGCCATCAATTTTTTCTAGCGCGTATGCGCCTTTGCCCAGAATTTCTTGTATTTTGTAGGGTCCCTCCCATGTTGGGGCAAGTTTGCCTTGCTTTTCTGTGTTTGAAGCGCTATTGTTTCTGAGAACATAATCTCCAATGTTAAAGTTATGTAGCTTAACTCTTTGATTGTAGTAGCGCTCCAGCTGACTTTTGTATCTGGCCTCTTTGATGGCGGCGAGCTCTCGTCGTTCTTCAAGTAAGTCGAGGTTTAGTCGCAGCTCTTTGTCATTTTGCTTTTTTTCCGCCATGAGTACTCTTGCGGAGGGGCATCCTATTTCGGCGGGAATGACGGCCTCGGAGCCATAGGTTAGGCTGAAGGGGTTTCGCCATTGCTTGTTTTGGTGAGTATGTGATTTGCCCATAGGACGTGCGGAAGTTCGTCCACCCATCCTGTCCGTTTCGTCCCCAACCTCTTTTTGATGCCTTCGATGATGCTTCGATTTGCTCTTTCGACTTGGCCATTCCCTTGGGGGTGAGCTACTGAGGTGAAGATCTGCTGGACGCCCATTTGCGCCAACCATTGTTGCAAGTGTTGGTCGGTGAATTGGGTTCCATTGTCGCTTACAATTTGATATGGCAAACCGAACCTGCAGATGATAAATTCCCATATGAACTTTTTGGTGTGTGCGCCGTCAATTTTTGCTAGTGGCTTTGCTTCGATCCATTTTGTGAAATAGTCAATTGCCACTATTAAGAACTTAACGTTTCCTGGTGCCGTGGGAAATGGGCCAACAAGGTCTATTGCCCATTTTTGGAACGGCCATGCCGCTGTGACGGGAATTAAGTCGTTCTTAGGGTGCAGGGTGTTTGGCGCGTGGCGCTGGCATGAATTGCACTTGCGCAGTTCAGCCACTGCGTCTGGGTGCATGCCTGGCCAATAATAGCCTGCATTCATTAGCTTGGCCACCACCATTCTAGGTCCTGCGTGTAGTCCGCATGTACCTTCGTGGATGTCGCGGATGAGGAAAGAGGCGTCCTCTTTGTCGACGCATCGTAGTAGTGGACCCAGGTATGATCGTCGATAGAGGATTCCATCCGTTAACTGATAGTGCAAGGCTTTGTGCTGAAGTTTTTGTGCCTCCGCTTTGTTATCGGGTAACGTTCCGGATGTGAAGTAAGCCTTCAGTGGTGCCATCCAAGAGGTGTTTCCTGTTTGGATGACGTTGACTTGCCTTGTAGGGACTGATGGGGTTTCTTGTAGTTCGACCCGGACATTTTTGGCCATGTGCTCAAAGACTGTGGAAGCCATCTTGCTTAGCGCGTCGGCGGGTTTGTTCTCGCTTCGGTTGATGTGGATGACTGTGCAAGAAGCGAATTTGCGTATGAGTAGTTTGGCCTGCTGCAAGTATAATGCCATCGTGGCGTCCCTTGCGTCATATGTGCCATTTATATGTCCGGCTACTAGCAGTGAATCGACATGCGCTTCGATGTGGGAGGCTCCCATTTGGTGCGTGATGCGTAGTCCTGCTAGTAGCGCTTCATATTCCGCTTCATTGTTTGTTGCGGCGAAATCTAATCGAATGGCATACGTGTATTCTTTTTTGTTTGGGCTGATTAGCCGTAATCCTGCGCCGGCGCCATCGGAGTTGGATGCGCCGTCGGTGTAAAGCTTCCAGCTTTCGTTTTCCGGCGTTGGTGGTGCAGGGTCTTGCTCTGCTAGGCACTCCGCGATTTTGTCTGTTGGGATTTCGGTGGCGAAATCTGCGAGTACCTGTCCCTTAATGGCGGGTCTCGGTTTGTAGTTGATAGTGTGTTCGCCGAGTTCGATTGCCCATTTTGCCAGGCGTCCTGAGGTTTCTGGCTTGCGTAAAACGTCGCTGATCCTGTAGTCTGTTAGGACGTTTATTGGATGGCCGTGAAAATACCTGCGCAATCTGCGCGAAGCGTGGATGAGGGCTAGCACTAATTTTTCCATGGTGGAGTATCTAGTCTCTGCGTCTAGCAGCGTTCTACTGATGTAGTAGATGGGTGTTTGAACGGTTTTCCGATCTACTAAGAGTACCGCGCCGATTGCCCGCTCTGTTACAGAGAGGTACAGGGTTAGTGGCTCTTTAGGTAATGGTGCTGTGAGAGTAGGTAAATTGATAAGACATTGTTTCATTTCTTGAAAAGCTTTTTCCGCCTCAGGGGTCCAGCGGAAATTACTTTTTTTAAGACAATTTTTTAGAGTGTCTACAAATGGAAAAGACTTGGAAACATAATTTGAAAGGAAGCGATTGAGGGCGACTAGGCGTCCCATTAGGGTTTGGACTTCCTTGATAGATGTTGGTGAAGGCATTCTTTCGATGGCGAGGACCTTGTCTGGGTTTGCGCGGAAACCGTCCCGCGTGACTATAACGCCTAGGAACTTTCCTTCTTCCATGCCGAAGGAACATTTGCTGGGGTTGAGCTTCATGCGTACCTTTCGCAGTTGATTAAATGTCTTTTGGATGTCTTCCAGCATGTTGACTTCGTCTTTGCTTTTGATGACGAGGTCATCAACGTACACCTCCAAGCGTACCCCTATCTCGTGGATGAAAGCGCTGTCCATGAGGCGTTGGTATGTAGCTCCCGCGTTCTTTAGACCGAAGGGCATTTTGGTGTAACAGAAGATGCCTGTATCGGTGCGGAAGGCTGTTTTGTCTTCATCTTCCTTTGCCATTTGGATCTGGTGGTAGCCTTTGTAGGCGTCGAGGAAGCATTTGAAGCGGAATGGCGCCAGGGAGTCTACCTTTAGGTCGATTTCTGGGAGAGGGTAGCAGTCCTTTGGACAGGCTTTGTTTAGGTCTTTGTAGTCGACGCACATGCGCCATCCGCCTGTCGCCTTTCCTACCATGACCGGGTTGGCTACCCAGGTTTGGTAGCGTATTGGGCGTATAATGCCTGCGTCTAGTAGCTCGTTGACCTGTTCGTTCATCGCCTTTGTTTTCTCTGGCCCCATTTTGCGCATCTTTTGGGCGACTGGCTCCACTGATCTGTATGTGTTGAGTTTGTGTTCCGCGATTTCTCGTGGAACGCCGATCATGTCAGATGGTTGCCAGGCGAATATGTCTATGTTTTTGACTAATAGTTGCTTAAGGTGCGCTCGTATGGTGTTGGAGATTTCATGGCCGATGATGACCGTTTGGTCCGGAAATTTAGGGTTTAGAACCCAGTTTTCCGGTTCCGATCGGGTTTGTGTTGTTTGAGGTTTTGCGACATCGATCGCGTGGCATTGCTTGTTGCCACGGATTATTGCAACGCCGGTTCGGGTCGGGAAGCCCACCATTTGGTGTGGGGTGGAGGCGTTGGCGTTGAACTTTGCCAGGCCTTCCCGCCCTAGTAGGACGTCGTGGCGGGATGTTGCTGGTAGGACCATGAAGTCACATATTTCTGTGCGTTCATGAGTGCCATCCGTCAAGGTGACTGGGAAGCTGATTATGCCGCGCGGCATGATGACTTCGTCAATAAAGCCTGAGATTGGTGCGTTGACTGGGATGAGGTGGGCTTTGTCATCGGCGTCCAGTTGTTGGAAACACTGATCGTAGATGATGTCAGTGCTGCTTCCGCCGTCTAGAAACATGGATTGAGTTCTATAGTGTCCAACGACACCGGTGACGATTAATGGCGCAGTTGCGGAGGGTCCGCCTCGTACCCGGGAGAGGAGGACATCCACCTCTTTCCAGGAGTCGTTTGCTTCTCTGGAGCGCTTTCCTTTATTTTGGCGTTTTCCCGCGTCGGAGATCATGTTGCAATGATGATGCGGGGTATGCCTGATGTAACTTGTTTGTAGATTCCGGATTGGTTTCTTTCCGGGCTCTTCATGCTTGTCGTCTTGGTTGTTGCGCCCGCCTTTGTTAACGTTTTTGACAAGATGACCGAGTTGGCCTGTCTTTAGTGCCGCCTCTATTTCTAACTTTAGGCTGTAGCAGTTGTCCGTCAGGTGGCCATAATCGTTATGGTATTCGCAGTATTTGGTGTGGTCCACGTTCTTTCGTTTGCCCAACACTTTAGGCTCCCTGAAAGTGACCTGCTCTGTCTTGAGTACTTGTGACGGAGTTTTGGTTAACGGCGTCCAGTCGGTGGTCTTCTTGGATTGGGCTTTGTGGTCCCTTGATTGTTTGTTTGTGATCGTCTGGCGGGCATCGTTGGAGGGCGAGTATTTGCCTTCGTCTGGTGGTCCTGAAATGCGCGACCACACGGATTGCTTGCCCTTGTTTCTGTTAGAGTTGTTGGTTTGGTTATATCCGCGCTGTTGTTTGATGGAGCGCTCCGAGGATGCATATATTTTTGAAGCCTTGATGACTTCTTCCCAAGAATCAGGGACTCCTGTTTTCCCGGATAGGGTTTTCATCAGATCCTCGCTGCGTACTCTGTGGATGAAGCCTGCGCGGGTTAGTTCTTCTCCGCAACCGATTTGCAGCGCCTCTTTGTTGTAGCGCACGATGTAGTCGTCTATTGATTCGTTGTCTGTGCGCTGGCAAAGGAGGATGTGGGCCTTATCTCGTTTATGCCGCCTGAGATGGGAGAAGTGATCTTTGAATTTTTGGATGAGGTCATCAAAGTCTAAGATGCCCCCAATGGGGAGATTGTCGAACCAAACTCTGGCTGCGCCGGTAAGGGTTTGTGCAAACAGGTGACACCAAACCTGTACAGGCCAGAGGACTGTGGTTCCGGCGCACTCGAAATCATGCAGATGATCAGTGGGGTCTCGCAGGCCATCGTATCTGCCGATGCTGCTGGGGAGTTTTGCTTGTTTTTCTATAGGTGCGGTGGCTATTCGTTGACAGAATTTTGAACTTAAGGCGAACGACTTAGGCCTGTACGGTCTGTTTAAGTCGTCGTCTTCTTTGTGGTGTGATGTCGCCGAGTGAGTTTTTGCTAGCTTCCGCTTTTTGGCCCTTGAGGCTGTTGCGTCTGAATCGCTGGTGGGTTGGTAGCCATCGGATTCCGACGCAGAGTCTACTAGGTCCTGGTCGCGTGTGTTCTTACTACGACCTACACCCTGAGACTTTGGGCGTGTGGTTTGTTTTTCCTTCCCTTTCCGGCTGTGTTTGGCGGAGGGAGAAGCCTTACCTTTAGACTTACTGGTTTGGATTTTTGCCAGCATATTCTGGTAGATCTTGGTGTTTTTGAGTTGTTTTCTAAAGAGCCACTCGTCGGGGTCCATGGGTGTGTCGGGTGCGTCCGATTCGGAGGATTCTGAGGCCGAAACCGCACGGGGCGGTGTTTCCTCCCTTGTGGTTGCTGGTTGCGTGTCCTTGTTCGGAGTTTGGAGCGTTGCCGCTCTGGCGGTCTGAACAACCGTAGAGGGGGTTGCTCCCTTGCTGCCGACGGGGGTTAGATCAGCCATTGTATGAATTAAGGATGTGGTTTTGAAAGTTTTGGGGATCTTTCAGCCGGTACGGATGGCGCCAATGAAGAAACAACGAGTATAAAAAGTGGTAAATGGCAGGGTAATATATGGAGTAACGACTCGTGTTCGCAGCAGGGTATAATCCTTAGCTCACAACGATGGTTGGTCTATGGTTGTGTGCACAAATGGCAAGCAATCATATGCAATAGACAAGGGTATAAGTGGTTCGATCTTGTGAGATCTACGTCCACTGTAAAAGGTGATCTTTATTGATGAATAATATGAATAACAATACAAGTGGAGATACAAGTGCGTTAGTTCTTATTGGCTGGTTTTCTTAACCTCTATAGAAAGGAGGTCAAGTCCTCCTTTTATAGGAGATGTATGGGCCAAGGGTTGTCCAGCCCATTCATCGTTTATGGGCCGGGCTTTGAGGATCGGGCCGGCCGGTTAGTAGGCCCCTCTAGTTGGATTCTAACCTTTAGTTAGATAAAGTGATCCAAGTTGAGGAGGGTATCTTTCGATTGGACCACGTGTCGCCTTGCGGTTGGCTGGCCGGGAGGTGCTTTGTCCTCCATACACGTGGCGTGTTGTGGATGGTCGGCAGGGGTGTCAGTTGTCAGGCGGCTGACCACTTGGCAGCTGACACCTGACGAGAGGAAGCCAGTTGGGTTCCAGGGGGGATGTTTCTCGGGTGCCGCCAACTGGTGCCTCCGCGCCTTTGGCGCTGCTGTGTCTTTGGAGTAATATTCCTGGCGGGGAGTAGGGTGCGCCTAAAAGTGGTACCCTACCCCTTCACTACCAATGATAATATACCTATTAGTACATATATATATATATATATATATTATATGCACGATGTATGATTTACTAATAGACTTTTCTAGTCTACAAACATAAATAAATATTGATTTGTAAAGATACATATTTATTTCATGTGACACCTTGAAATAGGAAATTATTCCACTGTTTTGATGTTGGTTCCTTGGAATCTATGTTAGAGATTTTTATACATAACATATCTTCTATGTGTGTTTGATTTGATGAGAATTAATAAAATATTAAGAATCCATTTTGAATAGTTAATATGAATGGACACTTTTTGTCATGAAAATAATGGTGAAAGGATTATGCATATTGTGTAAAAGCTTATTATTTTTGTGAATGTCTAGAATCCATTTTCGCCATGAACATGCCTTAGAGTTTCTTGGCATGAATTCTATTCTATTGAGAATTAAAAAAAATAATAATAATAAAATAAAAGTGTGTATATATAAATGGAGTCACATACCAAAATACAAAATGATAAGATTCAGGATGACACCACACTTGATAACTTGAGTTCTTGATCAAATAACTTGAAAAAATGAAGAATGGTGGTTGTGTGTGCGGTGAATAGGGTAGTGTTGGGGGATGCCCAAAATTTGAAGATTAAAGAAAATACAAGTGTTTTTTTATCTAACTTGGTTCAAAAATGATCAAGAACTATTTAGTATTATGGTGAACTATATATGTTTAGAATGTAATGAGACTTTGATGACCATAAAATGTTGTTGGTTACTACTCAATAATTGTGTTAAAAAAATTAATGTGCAATAAAGTAAAATAAAGTATTATGTTTAATTTCTTAGTATGAAACTCCCATTTTAATTATTTACCAATGTATTTGAATTTAGAAATCTCTTTGAAAACCCATAAGTTTTGTCTAATAACTTTTTAATGTTGAATTAGTTATTTGTAGTAAAATAGAACTTAAATCCATTTAATTCTCTTACTCCTTATTTAATTTAATAAATGATAAGGTTTATGTTTATTATTTGCAATTTACGATCACAAAACTCAAACAAAAAAAAATTAAATAAAAAAAATGATAAAGATAGCAAGGTCTGAAATAGGAACCTTTGAATGCACGAAGGACTACAATTTACAACTCGGTAAAGATGAGGGTGGCGGATGTCACACGTGTCACTTCTGCCCAAAGGTGATGTGTCACATTAGTTTGTTATATAAGATCTCGTTAAGCATTATAGCTCGGTTCACATAAATTCCATAAGGTTTCACTTCTGCCCAAAGGTGATGTGTAACAGATTATGTTGGTGAACTGAGCGTATTGCATTAAAACTTTGAATGTCTCACTTCTGCCCAAAGGTGATGTGTTACATTCACTGTTTGCAACTTAATACTTAAATAAATAGTGTATAGCCAAAGCTAGAGCATCTTATTTAAGTACCTTATGATTTGGTGTTATGATAAGTTATCACAGCTTCATTAATATAATGGTCTTTGTTATGCCTGCCTTAGATAATTACTTGCCCCCTTAGATCACTATAAGTTCTTCTCTAACTTAGTATCTTACTATTCTCATCTTTTTCCACTATTAGCTCCCAACTGCGGCATCACTACCTTAACTGTGATAACTTTGCTGCCTGGAAAGATTCACTTATGTTGACCTTGGCGTTGCTGGACTTCGATTACGCACTTAGAGAGGATGCTCCTCCCCAACTCACTGACAAAAGCACCGCTGCTGATAAAATGGTGCATGAGAAATGGGAAAGATGCAACCATATGTCTCTCATGTTCATTAAGAACTCCATTAGCATGCCTATTAGAGGATCTATTCCAGATTCTACGATCGCTAAAGTCTATCTGGCTTTCGTGGAGGATCAGTTCAAAGGAACCTCAAAGGCGCATGCTTCCACTCTGATTCTGAAAATTGTGACAACTAAATATGACGGGAGAAGTGGTATTCGTGAGCATATCATGTCCATGAACGATATGGCCCATAAGCTCAAGGGTTTAGAAATGGATATTAGTGACGGTTTCCTGGTGCATTTCATCATGACTTCGCTTCCCCCTGCTTATGATGCTTTCAAGATCAACTACAACACACAGAAAGAAAAGTGGACAATGCAGGAGTTGAACGCTATGTGCGTGCAAGAGGAGGATCGAATGAAGCTGGAGAAACCTGAAGTTGCTTACCTGATGACTGCTAATCCAAAGAAGAGGAAGAGGCAATCTAACAAGAATCATAACGCTAAATCTCAGAGGAATGATGCAAGTACCTCATCTAGCCATAAGAACTCTAAAGGCAAGTTCCTCTACAAGTTCTGTAAGAAAGAAGGACATAAGCAGAAGGACTGCCATGAATTTAAGGAGTGGCTAACTAAGAAAGGTAATCATCTATTTATGATAATTGAGTCCTTTAACTTAAATG
This sequence comes from Ambrosia x helenae, assembly GCA_030844895.1. Classification (NCBI taxonomy): domain Eukaryota; kingdom Viridiplantae; phylum Streptophyta; class Magnoliopsida; order Asterales; family Asteraceae; genus Ambrosia; species Ambrosia x helenae. Next base: position 385,581 of record JAUTDX010000016.1, read on the forward strand.
TTCCATCTAATACTTGGTGGTTTGACTCTGGTTCTATGGTCCATGTGACCAATTCTCTTCAGGGATTCCGTTCAATCCAGAAGCTGGCAAGAAACCAAAGAATACTTAATGTTGGGAATGGAAAGTCTATTATTGTCGAAGCCGTGGGAACATTAGAATTGAAATTCAAAACTGGTTTATGTATTGTTCTTTATGATACCTTATATATTCCTGAGATTAATCGGAATCTTGTATCTGGACCTAAGTTAGACATGGATGGTTTTGACGTTTCTCACGGTCATGGCAAACTTACGATTACTTATGATTCCCAAGTGTATGGTTATGGTTTTCTGGATGGTGGTCTCTATAAGTTAGAACTAGATGATGATTTTTCCAAGTCTTTGTTATCATATAATGTTAATGAATTAATAACAAAGAAGAAACGCAAGAGGACTTACAAACTTCATCCATGTTGTGGCATCAACGTTTAGGCCACATTTCACGAGAAAGGTTAACCAGACTCGTGAAGGATGGGGTATTACCCTCTCTTGATTTCGATGATTTTGGAACATGTGTCAAATGCATCAAGGGCAAAATGACATCATCAAATAAGAAAGGTGCCACTGGGAGCTCTAATTTATTAGAACTCATTCATACTGACATTAGTGGCCCTTATAACATTGCTGGAATAACTGGACATACTTCATTTATCACTTTCATTGATGATTACTCTCGTTACATGTACTTGTATCTCATTAAGGAAAAGTCCGAATCACTAACAACTTTTAAAGATAATAAAGCTGAAGTTGAAAAACAATTAGATCGTCAGATAAAAGTTGTTAGATCAGATAGAGAAGGTGAATATTATGGTAGACATACTGATGTGAGTCAAGCCCTGGCCCATTTTATGAGTTTTGTAAGAGCCAGGGGATTGTGAACCAATACACCATGCCTAGTACTCCTCAGCAGAATGGTGTAGCTGAGCGAAGAAACAGAACCCTAATGGACATGGTGCACAGTATGTTAGCCAACTCAGGTTTACCTTTGTTCCTCTGGACTGGGGCCTTAAAGGCAGCTGTTCATATACTCAATAGAGTTCCTACGAAGTCTGTCCCCAAAACTCCTTACGAACTTTGGACATGTAGGAAACCGAGTCTTAGATATATGAAAGTATGGGGCTGTCTTGCCGAAGCCAAGTTATATAACCCTTTCTTACGAAAACTTGATATGAAAACCGTCAGTTGTTTCTTCATCGGATATCCCGATCACTCTAAGGGTTATAGATTCTATTATCCTTCCCATGTCACTCGTATTGTGAAAACCAAGCGTGCTGGATTCCTAGAGGATTTCAAGGTCAGTAGGAGTAGTGAAAATCCTTATGATGAATTGCAAGAAATACAAGATGCGGGGGAGACATATTTGTCGCTTACTACAACTCCGATGATTCCTCTTGTACCCAATGCCAATTCTACCCCTAACGTCACTGCAGCAACACCTTCACAGCCAGATCTTCAAGAACCAACTAATGAAGGCCCATCAAACACTCAACACCATGAAAATGTTGAACCTGAAAACCAGCGTCGAATGTCATCAAGGTCCAGAAGGCCTACTAATTTTGATGAGTATGTAACCTTCCTAACTAAAGCTGAAATGGATACCGGAAAGCTTACTGATCCAAACTCTTATAACGAAGCCATTAGAAGTGATCAATCTTCTGAACGGACAAAATCCATGATTGACGAGCTTGAATCCATGAAGAAAAATGACGTTTGGGATTTGGTTGAATTACCCAGTGGTGCAAAATCCGTAGGATGTAAATGGGTCTTCAAAACAAAACTAGATCCGAATGGGAACGTTGAACGCTATAAAGCGAGATTGGTTGCAAAAGGCTACACTCGGAAAAAAGGGAATTGATTACCAGGAGACGTTTTCACCTATCTCTAGAAAAGATTCCTTAAGGATCGTTATGGCCCTCGTAGCTCATTTTGATTTAGAGTTACATCAGATGGACGTTAAGACTGCTTTCCTTAATGGTGACTTGGAAGAAGAAGTGTTCATGAAGCAACCTGAAGGTTTCAAACCTGAAGGTCAAGAACATTTAGTCTGCAAGTTGAAGAAATCCATATACGGTTTGAAACAAGCCTCACGTCAATGGTACTTAAAGTTTGATGAAGTCGTTAAGAGTAATGGTTACATGAAGAATCAAGTCGACCAATGCACCTACCTTAAGATGAGTGGGAGTAATTTTACTATTCTTGTCCTTTATGTTGATGATATCTTATTGGCAAGCAATAGCTTAGATATGTTGCATGAGTCGAAGCGATTACTTTCGTCTAATTTCGACATGAAGGATCTTGGGGAAGCCTCTTATGTTATTGGCATCGAAATACACCGAGACAGACGCAATGAGATTTTAGGTTTGTCCCAAAGGGCCTACATTTATCGTGTTCTCACACGTTATAACATGCAACATTGTAAACCTACTCTAGCTCCAGTAGCTAAGGGAGATGTATTCGGTTTATTCCAATGTTCGAAAACAGAAGTGGAAAAGGAACAGATGAGAATGATACCTTATGCCTCAGTAGTCGGTAGTCTTGCTTATGCTCAACTCTGTACGCGTCCAGATATCGCTTATGTCACTGGAATGCTAGGCCGTTACTTGAATAATCCTGGCCATGATCATTGAAAAGCAGCTAAGAAAGTGTTAAGATATCTGCAAGGGACTAAAGACTATAAACTGACTTACAGAAGAAGTGATCATTTAGAGGTGGTAGGATACTCTGACTCTGACTTTGCTAAATGCAAGGATGATAACTGACGTGCTTGTCGTGGTACACGTAAAATTTCCAAATTACAACTAATGTATAGTGGTAAAAAGGTATCGAACACAGGGAGTTTGTGGAGTATGTGTAAGCTAATAACTTGTGAATTGACTAATATTTAACTACTAACAAGATTAAAGATCAAAGAGTTGTTGATTGCTTTGGGTTTAGACTTTAATAAAAAGAAAACTAAATTAATGATTTGAAACGGGTTTTGTTCTTCCAATTAACAAACAATGACCATCCTTGGATCCATTTTCCTTAAACCTTTATGCAAAAGTTCCACTAGAAAGAGTTACATAGACATAACTCGTGTTTAAACAATTATTGTGATAAAAGGGAACAAAGTACTCGGATTATAGCAATGCGAGGTTGTGTCCCGATGACTGATTAATCAATTATCCAACCCAAATCCTTCCCGCAATATCCCGATTGTTAACAACACCAAGAACGTACGATTAAGACTAGAAATTGAGAAATTGATTAACTACTACAAGCAATTGTTCAAACACCACAATAATCAAGCAACATGTACTAAATTATCGTTCTAGAAATGAAAGGAACAAACATAAAAGAGTTCAAGAAAAACTTCACCAAAGATGATCATCTAAGAGTTCTAGCCAAGCATGACTTGATTGATCATCATAACAACCATAGAAATGTTCATATGAATCAAAAACTAAAACCAATGTTTGTGATAAGTTTCCAATGTCTCTCTTCAGCCAAAAATCGCCCAAAGTGTGGTTAGAAACGTTTCAAGTGGAAGTGGTAATGATAAGTCACTATAAAGTGCACATTAAAGCAAGGAGTTACACAATTATGCAGGGGCCACCGTACCCCTACGGTCCCACCGTAAGGGTACGGTGGGTTTCAAATGTCAACGGTTGTTCGGGCCTGCCATACGGTATGAATTTGTGGCCTGAGGCCACCGTAACCCTACGGCTGGGCCGTAAGGGTACGGTGGCCCTGTTAGAATCTTCATTTTTTTACTTCTTCTTTTCCACCTCGTTCCGATGCGTTCCGGTCCATTCCCAAAGCCCGTATTTCGTCGTTTTTAGCTCCTTATTATACCTACAACCAAAGCAACCGTAGTCACCCAATTCCAAGCAATATCACGAATAAATGTGGATAATATAATCATTTTAACACTATTAAAGGGTGTTCGTTGAACCACCCGTCAATAACAAATCCACCCCGGGTATATCTTTATGTTAGCAGGCAGACCCATTTCATGGAAGAGTCATAAACAGAGACTTACAGCAACATCCACAATAATGGCATAATACATCACTGTATATAACGCAACATGCCATGGAATGTTGATTAGGAATCTCATTACTGGACTCAAAATTGTCAATTCCATCTCTAGACCATTGAAGCTTTACTGTGATAACTCAGCCGCCGTTAGTTTCTTGAACAGTAACAGTTCGACTGACGCTGGTCATTTCTTAGATACAAAGTATTTGTTCATACGTGAACGAGTTGAGGAAAACAATCTTTGTATCGAACATATAAGTACTAAGGATATGCTTGCGGATCCGATGACTAAAGGTCTCCCACCTAAAGTATTCGAAGATCACGTTTCGAAGATGGGACTTACTAATGACCTTGTTTAGAAGCATATGTACTTATTGACCACTTATGTTTACTTATGACTTATGTTTAATGAAATTTCCTCATTATGATTTGTTTGTCTATTAGTATGTTAAGTCGGCATAATGACATAAAGACAATAATGTACCAAATCAACTACTAAGGGCATAACGTAAATTGATCCTAATGTTAAGTTTTAAATTTGGACTGTAGTATGACTAATGGGGGTCCTAAGTCGAATATAGACTTAACAACTGTATTTCTCTGCTACAGTTTGGGTTTAGAACTAAAATGAGTATTAATATCTCGAGACTAACGTAATGCTCATAACAAATGATTACTCGGCTAAGTGGGAAAATGTTGGAATAAATATACGTGACATTTGTATATTTATCGATAGCCTTTATTATCATTTGTATAATGTTGATCAAATATTAATTATCCTAAGCCCAATAACAAGATGAATCTTTGATGGACGGACTTGTCATTAGATGGGCCTCGTAGGGTGTCCCCTGGGTATGTATAAAAGTGAGAGCTTACTAGGAAATAAGGGTTACACAACTTATTATCATAACACCTCTAAAGAAATCCCCCCCCTCTCTCTCTAAATCGATTCTTCATCAAGAATCCTAAATCCATCATAACTGCATACCCTAAAGGGAACCCAATCATCTTGACAATCATGTCAAACTCCACTCTCTCATGATCAATGGCAGGTCTCACTAATCTTTCAGGTATTATCATTATTATGTTTTCCTTTATTTACGATCAAAACTGATCAACAACTTCAACACCACCCCCCTCCCGGCGGACTGTATAGTCTAATAACAAATAATATAAATCATAACAAATATTAAATAAGGAATTGTATTAACAATCAACCTTTTTTTTTTTTTTTTTTGAAAGGTGTATTAACAATCAACCTTACTATTTTAATTGTTGTATATGATTTTTGCTATCATATATGTAAAATTGATTTGGCATTAAGGTAGCGTTTGGTATGGTGGAATGGAAGGGGGAATGTGTGACATCCGTCACTTTTCGTAATTATTTTTCTGTAACGTCTCGTATTTAAAATCATCAATAAAACGTCGCATTTTTATCATTCTTATACGCTTTAAAAAAAATACTGGGGTACTTTTGGACCCGTATAATCATACTACAAACATGAAATAACATTATATTTGTGTAATATTTATAAAAAAAATAATTGCGTGGACCGGGACTCGAACCCGTGTCCACAGCCGACCCATAGTACAACACACCCCTTGACCAACTGGGCTACAGCCTTAGTTATATAATTATCAAATCAAAATAAATAAATACATTACTTGTTCATGCAGTTGACTTTTGGAAAGTCAACTGCGAATCAATAACACTCCAATATGCCTTCAATTAACGCGTTTTTACTCAATCAAATCCCGCATTCTTCTCCTCATTGATTGTTATACCTTCCAAAATCGTACAATTGTGTTATCAGTCCGCTAAACATGGATAATTGACCGAGTTAAGAGCCATTATAACCTTCCAAATCGTCCCATATCAAACCTGTATAAATACTCATTAATATTTCAATCAAACTCGCACACACAACCTATGAGTAGCGATTTAAAAAAACCCCATATCTTATTCCACTTTAAACACTCCATTATTCGAAATTTTGAGTTTTTTTTATCGAGGCCTACTTAGGATTGATTCTCGTTGTTGCTGAAAGGTACGAATCAATTACTTATTTCTTTAAGTTAATCGGCCCTCTCACATCATAAGCCCCATGGTCGAGTCAGTTATTATGTTTAAAATTAAACGATTGTAAATTCTAGGGTTTGTTCTTATTATTTGGGGATAAATCTGCTGCAGACAACCCTTAAATATGTTTCTGAACAAAAACATTAACCAACTGATCTGCAGATCAGTTGGTAATGCACGTCTTCTTAAGATCAGAACCGGCCAGAGGCCAAGGTTCAATCCCCACTGTGCACATTTTTGTTTTCTTTTTATAAATCAATTATAAAAACAAAACAGTTAGCCTTTATAACTAATTAAATCCAAGTTTAATCGTTCTCAGGGCCTAGACCAGACGGTCTAGGCTTGTGATTTAAAGCTTTGACTCGGCCAGGGACTCGGGTTCGAGTCCTGGCACAAACCAACATTTTTTTAGCTTTCTTTTATAATTATTATTTTTTTTGAATATTCTTTTAAAAATAGTTTTTAAAATACTAAAAGTGTCTTAAAAATTCTACAAAAATTATTTTAGGTAAATCTCATGACAAAGTTTATCATACAATTTTTAGATTTCCAAAAATAATTTATTTAATATATATTATAAATATTACAAGTTTATTCATTTATAATTTTAAAATTCTATAAAAATATGTAAACGTTCTTATAAAATTCCACAAAAATTATTTTAAACTTGTAGATCTATAAGCATTTCAGAAATAAATTTTATTTTAGAAAAATCATTCGTTTCATATTTTTAATTGATTTTTGTTATTTTAAGTCATAAATAAATCATAATAAATTCATTTTTCAATATTTTTATACCAAAATTTTATATAAATTATTTCTACCCATTTAGAACAGAAATATAAATTTTAATTTGGAATTTCTTTAATTTTAATATTTTTAGATATTAAAATTATATCTTTGACGAATAGAAATAAATACACTAAATATTCAATTTTTGAGGAAATAATTTTATAAAAATTATTTTCATACTTAAAATCTTATAATATGACCATCCTTAATAAAAAATCTACAAATAGTCTTTTATTTATTTATTTTCCAAATTTCTTTTATTTATTAAACAATTTACCTACTTAATAATTAATCAATTACTTATCCCCAAATTAGGAACCCTAGAAATACTTGTAGACTAGAAAGACTTAAACTCATTTATTACCTTAAACATAGGGTGATACCTGGCAACGTTGGATTACACTTATTCAATTCCACAAGACTTAACACCTTGCTAAGGTGAGTATTACTTATCCCCTTTTTTCGTTTTTACACTTTTGGGGTGATTCATGCACAAGTATACAAAACTTGCACATTCAGTTACACATACATTTTCTTCATTTACAATTCATATACGTGTCTTGTTTATCTTTGTGCCTTATGTTTGAACATGAATGTGGCTTACGTACAAAATCATACATCTAGACATAACTTATGTTATGGTGCTCTTTACATATAGACGTAACTTATGTTACGGTGCTCATTTAGACGTAACTTATGTTATGGTGCTCTTTTAGACTTGACACGTGTTAGGGTGCTCATTATCAATTTTACCTTACCAACTTTACATTTAATCTTGTTTTGTTTGGTTACTTATGTGCTTACATAATGCCTTGGTAATGCTAGACACATGAATTGTATCGCTTTTCAACTTATACTATATGTACAAAGCTAGGTAATATTCACCAACACCATATGTTGACAAAATTTATTTTTGTGCATGTTTCAGGATAAGCTGCTTGACGCTTCACATAGAACTTTGGACTTAGATTAAATCAATCAACTATCTCTATTTTTGTTGTCATGTATTTATTTTCACATGTTGTAAAACAATATTCAATAATCAAATATTTACATTTTAGTACCATGAGCTTTTGAAAAATCTTCATTACGTGACACCTCGATGATTCCGCCATCGGTTGGGGTGTTACAGAATGGAATGGACCATTACGAGGTAATGAAAAATAGTATGTTTGGTTGGTTAAAGGAATGGAATCACCCATTCCACAAGGCATTCCATTCCCTCAAAATCATTCCATCCACCACCCATGTTTTTTTTCATTCCATTCCTTATTCACCATTTACTAACAACACCATAACCCACCACCACCACCCACCACTCACCACCATCGTCACCACCCACCACCGCTGTCGCCACCACCCACCACCGCTGTCACCACCACCTACCACAGTCGCCCACCACTGCTGCCGCCACCACCCACCACCGTCGTCGCCGCCACAAACCACCGCCACCCACTACCTTCACCCACATACCCACCACCGTCGCCGCCACCCATCACCCACCCACCGCCGTCGCCGCCTCCACCACCCGCCACTATCACTCACCACAATTTCCTTTACCCACCACTACCGCCGCCACCCACCACCGCCACTACTCACCATCATCACCCACCCACCATCTACCTCCACCCATCGCCACCGTTGCCGCCACCCACCACCACGCTACCTCCACACACCACCACCTACCATCTTGGTTTAAAAAAGCGCACCTGGGGCGCGGTTAAGGCGTTTGGAGCGCAGGGCGACAAGGAAAACACTTTTTTTCTTAAAAAGCGCTCGAGTCCATGAAGCCCTCGGGGCGGCGCTTTAAGCCTGCCGCTTCGGTAGCGCTTCGGTGGCTTTACTGGCGCTTCAGCCAGATTCACAAGGTCTAGAAATTATAACAAAAGGAGATTAAGATCTAAGAGTTTAGATCATTAAAGAAGAAGAAGAAGAAAAAAAAAACATCTTTTATGAAGAATTGGAACATCGAAAGGTTAACGAAGGATTGAAAAGGTTAAACATACCTTTATGAAGAATCAGGAAGGATTGAAGGAATAATGACTGGAGTGCAGGAAGAAGAAAGGCAGAAATCATTCTAGGGTTTCCTTAGGAAGAAGATAGCGGCTGGTAGTGCTGATAGATTGCTATATATAACGTTTAGGTTTAAAGAAGTTTTAGGAATTTACACATTTAACCCCTTTATCTTTCAACAATTTACATTGAAGTGTCTAAAACTTGTATTTTGTCTAATTATTCTTATTATTTATGCTATTTTGATTAAAAAATATGTAAATATTACCTAAACTTTATCTATAAGTATTAATAAAATACATAGCGTGTCGAATACGTGAAGCTCTCGCCTCGCGCTTAAAGCCCCGCGCTTCGGATTTTGGAACCAAAACGCCTCGGAGCGCCTCGTGCTTTTTTAAACCAAGCCTACCATCACCACCACTACCCACCACCGCCACTACCCACCATCGTCGCCCACCCACCATCACGACCATACACATCTACCTTCCACCGTCTCCACCGCCGTTGCCGCCACCCACCACCACCGCTACTGCCACATATCACCACCACCATCACCGCCATTGACCACCACCCACCACCGTCACTAACCACCGATTTTATTTCTTCGTCTTTTCATGTCTATCCAACAACACAAAATAATGTTTTGTTTCATTCCCATATGGCAACCAAACAAGACATGGAGTGGTAATGATCCATTCCATTACCTTGTCCATTCCATTACCTCGTCCATTTCATTCCCTCTTCCATTCCATTTTCTCATACCAAACAAACCCTAAGGGTGATTCATAGAGCTGAATCGTATTCAAGTTTTATAATATAAATTACGCACTTTTTTATCTTTCTTTTTCGGATATAAGACTGAACGGAGTGGAGGGCGGGAGAGGGGCGGGAAGGGGGGGAACACCGCCGCACACCGGCGTGGAGAGGGGCGGGAGTGGGGGGGGGGGGCGGGAGAAACTTCACCGGCGTGGGGGGAGTTGTTTGGCCACGTGGCAAGATGTTATTGGGCCAGCTTTTTTTGTTTTTTTTTTTTTTAACTTTAACACAATATAATATTATTTCCTTCCCCCCCCCCCTCTTCCCCCCCTTCCACTCCCCACAATTATTTCCCCCCCACAAGAGCCCCACAAGTGCCACATGACGCTTCATCCCCCTCTTTCCCGCCCCCCACTCCTTATAGTCTAAATACAATAGAATTTGGTATCGAATCTAAAATGATGCAACATATGGGACAGGAAGTTGGACAAATGTTTGTACATCGTCCATGAAAAGCCGTGTAGTGTAAAGCAATATAATTATTGGTCCCACAACCCGACAGTTTGACGACGTATCCCTACAAAATGTACCATATATACTTTTTATTAATGAAAGAAATGTTTTTCTTTATTAATTTTACTTCTCTTTTTCTAAGTTTTTAACTAGGCTGATTCCATTTACACATCCCCTGTATCTGGTATATAGCGCGATACGTAAGGGGTTACAAAAACTCTCACGCCTTATTAATTAATGTCCATTAGTTAGAGACATTAAATAAACTTATACGTCGCGACATTAATAACGCGTGAAAGTTTGTGCAACCCTTATAAGCGACGTAGAGAAAGCAAGGGTGTGCAATAATATGAGTGGTGTACCAATATCCAAAGCCTTTAAACTATAACACATTATAAGAAAGTTATATTAACATATGCTAATGTCTTTTGACAGAAATGACCAATCAAACATAAAGGATATATACGACATTATCACTATGATATAAATCGATGTCCAAAATTTAGCATTTTAAATAAAAAATAACATAAACATAAGTATTTCTATTTTTGAAGATCTCATACATAATACAAAAGAACAAGCTTGTTAGGCTATAGGTGTGGAGACACCAAAAAAAGTATATCTCAATGCCACCTAGGACATAGTTCATGTTTATATTTTTGGGACATGATAAGGGTGTGGAGACACCAAAAATACTATGTCTCTTGCATTAAATAGGAATTAAATAGGGATAAGGTGATTGGCTCAAAGGTAATAAAATTAAAAAGGAAGAAGGTGGTTGACTCGTCCTATATGTCTCTATGAAGATGGGAGAGATGGAGACGGGGAAGGGGGCGGTGTGGGAGACGGAGACGGAGGAAAGAGAAGGTGAGACATGGCCTCTCACGTCTCCACACCCTTCAGTCTTAGCCGTTTCAAAACCCAAATATGAAAATTGAAGCACCTTATACGTCAAAAGCCAACAAACCTGACCGTAATTAGTTTCGTCGGCTATCACCAAACACTTGATTGGAGATCGACTTGTTGGTATCCTCACAAAAAGATGATTATGATAATAATAATCATTGATAGATTTGATATTATTTTGATTACTACTCGAGGTATTTGCAGGGGCGAAGGATATATAGTGGCCAGGGTGGCCCTGGCCCTCTTGTTTTTGGCGCAGTAGTGAAAATTTGTGATTTTTGTAGGTAAATTGAGTCCGGCCCCCTTCAATTCAAGAACCAAGCTTCGCCCCGCCCCGCCCCTAAGTATTTGGTTTAAAAAAAACAACTTTAGCTTTAAAAGGTTTGAGATACACATTCAACAATAGTTTTTAATCTTAGTGAGTTTTTTATTCAGGTTTAGATGAGTTTTAAGAAATATTTTAACCAAAAACCAAACCAATTACATGAATTAAGATGTTTAATCATTATCTTAAGTACTTAACCTAGATGATCTTCTTTCCTAGTTAACTCTTTGGGTTGAAACTATACACAAAAATCAAACCTGTATATGGTAAAGGTAATATGACTATCACTTTAACAAAAGAAACTAAGGTGCTGTTTGTTTTTTCTGCAGGAAAAGGTCTGCAGTCTGCGGACCACATCTGCAGACATCTGCAGGAGAAGAGGTGGACCAAAAGTCTGCAATCTGCAAGAGGAAGACTGTTTGTTTTTTAACTTCTGCAGTTTGCTGAAATAAGCTGAAATTTAAAATAAATAGTTATACAACACTGAAATAACAACAATAACGTTTTTTCAACATTTAAATTTAAATAATAGTTCTACAACACTGAAATAACAACAATAACGTTTTTTCAACATTTAAATTTAAATAATAGTTCTACAACACTGAAATAACAACAATAACGTTTTTTAAAATAAAAACAATAACACTTTTTCAACCAATTTGTTCCGTACTTTGCATTTGCATTAATTGCTCGGCAATTTCATCTCGTAATTGGGTCATATATTCTCGATCCGATGCAGTACCGTGTACCTCAACCTCTTCTTCATCAGCATCAACGTGCACATTGCTATTTCCTAACGACACATTCGGTTGATCGTATTCTGTAAAGAACTCATCGCTGAAGCCCTCTTTCCTTATAAAATTATGTAACGCAAAACATGCAATGACGATGTTCCTTTGCGTAACCAACGGAAATGGTGCCATCCTCTTCAATATAGGGAATCGGGCTTTCAAAATACCAAAAGCACGCTCAATGACGTTCCGAAGTTTTGCATGTGCATGGTTAAATTTCTCTTTATTGGTCAATGCACGTCTCCGACGGAAATCTCCAAGCCAATACCTCACATTACGATACGGAGCCATAAATCCTCGTATATGTGCATACGCGGCATCACAAAGATAATATTTCTCTGTATAGAAATACAATAAATTAAGTTATTAAACTAAGATAGAAATATTTAACAAACAATAAACATACCCGGTGGTGGAATCGGAAATGGTGCATGTGGATCTGCTAATGCCTCTGACAATATTCTAGCATCATGTGCTACCCCTTCCCAACCGGCCACAATGAACGTAAAAATCATGTTGAAGTCACAAATTGCTAATACGTTTTGATAACAATCCCCTTTCCCCCTTCCTCTATATAAATCTTGTTTACTAGTGGGGACAACAGCATGTATTAAAGTTCCATCTAGTGCACCAACCGCACCTTTAAAAACCCGTCGTAGCCTCTTGTTATGTCCTGGAATGTTTGGATTCGGATTGAATGAAGTTGGTACTATCATATCTTTGGCGAAAAGCATCATTTTATCCAAGACTTCATAAAAAAATTTATGAATTGTTTGCTTTGAGTGTTGAAATCTACGCTTGATAACCACGTAACGTTGATTATGACCAATTATCATCAAAAACATAGCCATCTTCTCCTCAACCGATACATGTTTACTATCCTTTAACGAATATTTCATTCTAAAATGTGCACATAGTCGGACAAAGGATTCACAAGACATACGTAGCAGTTCAGTGCATTGTTTGGGATTTCCTTGCAATAACTCTAACGTGTATGTATGTCCCGTCATAGCCGAATCATTGTCCCGCATTCTTTTTCAAACCTCTCTTCCGAATAAAACGGACATACAAGTAAATAAGAATAACGATAAGTAATTTTTTATCATAATCCATGATGATCCTGTATTAACAAAAAATAAACAACCATTAAACACAAACAAACAACCATTAAACACAAACAAACAACCATTAAACACAACCAAAAGCATACAATGTTTTAAACATAACAAAAGCAAACAATGTTTTCAACATAACACAAGCAAATAATGTTTTCAATATAACATAAGCAAATAACACAAGCAAATAATCTTCTTCACTTCTTTATTAGTCCTGAACTTGTAGCCTCCATCTCGATCCACCCTTTTAATACCTCTGGAATTTCTGGCAATGCCATCCATGCCGCCCTCATGTCTGGTGACCGACCAAAAATACTGTAAGCAGCTAAAAATAGGGGATCTACCGGGTTTAACCCAACCAACTTTAGCTTCTCTGAACACTCATCAACTGTTCGCCCTTCTTTGCCTTTAATCAAATATTGTAGTGCCTTTTGCATATCACGTCCTAATTCATCCTCAAAGGTAGATGATTTTGAAAATTTTGCCTTTTTCTTTGGATTAGGCTGGGTGGTATGCTCAGGAGTAGGCTCAGTAGGCTCAGGAGTATGCTCAGAAATAGGATCGGGAGTAGGCTCAGTAGGCTCAGGAGTATGCTCAAAGGTCTGATGACCAGTGTCGGCATCATCATCATCTATGCCATGCAAAACGGTGTCCATAAGCAAAAGTGGATTGGGACGATGACAAGAAGATGATCTAACCACTGATGTTTGGGTTGAGGTCCACTTGTGCATCCCACTGGCAGCATTACCATCAAACAATTGTGCACAAAGTTCTGGAAAAGGTAATGGAACTGTTTTCAATGATCCAGCCTTTGGATGCCCCTAAACCCAAAGTAAAAAAAAAAAAGTTATAGGTTTTGTTTATAGCTAGATGTGAAAAAAAATATTGGTCACAAACATACCTTTTTAAATTCCTCCCATTCCTCATTTGTTAAGTTAAAAGTATTTGTCTGAGCATTGTATATGTTTCCAGTTTTGTTTTTCAAATACACCCATCCTGTGTATTTGGCTTTCAGATTGTCATACGCATTTTTCATCTGTTTTTGAGTCAAATCAAGCCCAAACCTTTCCTTAAGAACGTTTCCTAACTTATTCCACGACACCTTTTGCATACTCAATCCTTTCCTACCCACCGTGTTTGTCTCTTCAATGCAAGTCTCTAATAAGCATTTTATATGCTCAGTTGACCATTGTTGTTTCTCTCCCATTTCTATTAATGAACAAACAAGGAACCAACATGAACTACTAGAACAATCTAAGCAACAATTAACAACAAATCGACTAGATTACACATTATGAACAACAATATCTTAACAACAACTATGAAGAACATAACATAACAAATAACATAAGAAATCTTAACAACAACTATGAAGAACATTATGAACAACAATATCTTAACAAAAACTATGAACAACATAACATAACAACAAATCGACTAGATACACATTATGAACAACAATATCTTAACAACTATGAAGCAACAAGTAACAACAAATCGACTAGATTATACATTATGAACAACAATAACATAAGAAATCTGAAAAAAAAAAAACTGATTTAAATTTTTTTTAACAAAATCAGAAAAAAAAAAAGATAACAACATAATAACAATAAAAAAAAATATAACACATACGAAATCTGAAAAAAAAAAAAACTGATTTAAATTTTTTTTAACCAAATCAGAAAAAAAAAAGATAACAACATAATAAACCTAAACAAAATAACAAATAACATAATAAATCTGAAAAAAAATAACATAATAAATCTGAAAAAAAAAACTGATTTAAATTTTTTTTAACCAAATCAGAAAAAAAAAAAAGATAACAACATAATAAACCTAAACAAAATAACAAATAACATAATAAATCTGAAAAAAAAAATAACATAATAAATCTGAAAAAAAAAAATTACCTTTGGCCGGAGAACCTGAAAACCCGCCGGAGGAGGAAGGAAGGAGGAGGAAGGAGGAGGGAAGGAGGAGGGAAGGAAGAGGGAACCTCGCGTGAAGGAAGGAGGAGGGAAGGAGGAGGAAGGAGGAGGCCGGAGGAGGTAGGCGGCCGGCCGGAGGAGGAGGCGGCGCCGAAAATCTCCAAGGGTGGGGGGTAGGGTTTGGGTTGAGAGGTTGAAGGAAGAGGTGGGTTTGGATGAAAAATGTTTTATTTTTCTAGAAGAGGTGGGGAAGAGGTAAAAAGAGGAAGGGCCAAGTCTGTGTGGGGAAGAGATGGGGAAGAGGTTTTTAGGTGTAATCTCTTCTAAAAAACAAACGGTCTGCGAGCCACAAATGTCTGCCCGCGTCTGCGCGGCGCAGACATAAGTGGCCAGAAGCTCTTCTTGTGAAAAAACAAACACCCCCTAACACCATTAGCGAAATGGACTATAGTTGATGACAAATATTGTCAACCATGCGTGCTAAATCCAATAAAAAAATCTGTGTTGACAATTTTCAAAATTTTGAACAAACCACATGTTTTTTAATAAATTTTGTTACACTTGACAATATCACAAGATAATTCATGTCAGAGGACAAATACTATATCACTAGATTACTAGATAGGGTTGAGTTATTCTACAAAGGCTATAAAAAATGAGAAGTGTGAGAAGGATACAAAAAACACAATAGATCATGAAATATGACACAATAAGCCACAAAATATAACACAGTGCCAAAAAATATAACACATTGCTGAAGAAAAAAGACACAATGAATTGAAAAAAATTGCACAATGATGAAAATAAGAAAAATATACAATGGTACATAAAAGACACAATGATATAACGCATATTCTAAAAACTACAAGCTAAAACCCCAAAAAATGAAGACCTAAAAACTAGCGTCGTAGAGTTCGATAAGACTATTCCAATGTTGCTTGAATGAGTTCAATCGGAGTCCACGACTTCCTATTTTTCTTTCACTGTGTATTTGATCCTAACCCTTACTAGATAATAATTTTATCCTGATACGTATCGTCATAATTTTATGAAGGGTGGCCGGGCACCATCGACAAAGTTGTCGGGCCCCATCCAGTCCTCCCTTATCATGTCAAATCCACACCAAAAATCATCGTGATCCTCCTTTGCCGATTGGTAACATGTTGTCGTCCGACAAAGATAACCGCACATGTGTCGCTGTGGGGTGCCCGGGAACCACTGAATATCGAGTCACAACTAGATCGGTTACTTTATCAAATTCAATCAAATATTGATAAAGCTTTGTTTAGTGAGAGAAACGAGATAGAGAATTCAAACCAAACGAAGCTAGGGTTGTTAATACCCTGCTAACCGTTTATAACGACCATTCAAACATATGTTCCCGCCTTACAGGTTTAACCGTACAACTATTACATTCTTACACTATTGGTCCCTATACTTTTAATACTCACTAAACAACTATTACAATATTACAAAAGTAACCCTTCAACTAACATTTTGGGTATGTTTGGCAATGGGCTTTTAAGAGCTTTTAGGAGTTTCTAGCTTCAAGCTTTTAAGAAAAAGCTCCTAGTCAATAAAAAGTTTTGTTTGGTTGAAAGAGCTGGAAGCTTTTAGGTTAGAGAAAAAGCTCTATAGTGAAAAGCTACTACTATTAGTTTTTAAGAAAAAACTCTACTAGCTACAAGCTTTTAATTATTAAATGACACAAATACCTATTCTAGTTTAAAAATAAAATAAAAACCTTTTTTATAAGTTTTTTAATTATGCCCATTTTGGTCATTTTATACATTTTATTAAAAACTTCAGCTACTCTGCTAAACACCAAAATATATTTAAAAAGCTTCCAGCTACCAGCTAACAACTTTAAGTTACCAGCCTCCAGCTAATTTTACTAAACATACCCTTTATTTGTATCAAATATGCGTCATCTTTTGTAGTACACGTGGAATAATTCACTTTTGATTACGTGAATATTTCGTCTAATTTAAGCCCAAAAAAAAAAAAAACTTGGTTAAATTAAAAAGTAATTTTATTATTTTATTATTTATAAAAAGCAATATGGTGAAATTTTGTTGTTATTTTAGGAATGACATACAAGATTTTTGTTGTATTCAAAGGGCAAAAAAGCAAAAGTGATGGAAAGAAAAAGTTAAAGCAAACTGCTCAGTCATGCTATTGCAATGCTAATGCTATTGCCTGAACTTGCCCTTCTGCATTCATATATCACCAAACCCTAGATACATTCATTCACTGATAACGGTCCTACAACGTCTACATTCAACAACCTTACCCAAATTCTGACCCGCTTGTTACTTTCACTCTAATTAAGTTATTATTATTATTATTATTATTATTAATTTTTAGCTGAAAATTGGAGGTAATAAGTTTATGCATAAGTTCATACTATTGATAGTGAAGTAATATTTTGTTATCAAACGAATTGTGGTTAGTTTATTGTATAATTTTTGGATGCTGAATTTTGTCATTTACGTTTATTTTGCTTTTTCAGTTGTTAATGCGACATAGTGGTATGATAGCTTTTGAATATGTTATTATTATTATTATTATTATAGTTTGTCTTACATGATTGTGAATGAAGTTAGGGATCTACTAAAGTTATTATTATTAATTATTTGTTGTTGTTATTGGTTTTATAAACGCTTATTACTTTACTCTTTGATTTCATACCATGTTTTCTCCGATCCTCTGGGCCCAGGATATGTTGCATCATTTCCCTGCATTTTGCAAACATTGTCTGCAAATGATTGCGTAACGCCGTAGAATGATTGGTATTTTCACTATAATTGGTTATTTGGACTTTGTTTTACTATAATTGATAATATTTAGCTTTTAATGAGTATAGTTTTAGGTTGAATTTCAAGATCTTGTTCATCTGTCATTTCATATTTCCATATTATGAGACATCTGTATATGTTATGTTCGCGTCTGGACTGTGGAATGGATGCATGATTTCGAGTCTAATTTGCTTTACTTTAGGAGAAAATTCTAGGTCTGTTCTGTTTGGTCAAGTGTTTATGTGTGATGTTAACTGTTAGTTTTGGCTTTTCAGAGTTTCATCGGTTACGATAGTGGCATATGATAGTGTATTAAACAAAAATGAAAAGGATTTATGAATCAAGAAGGCTTCCGGATCACCAACAAGCTTTTGGCATGGATAAGTTATCAAAGACGCAATACAGTTCAGTAGAAGACGACGGTTATCTTGACTTTTCTGATTTACCTCTGCCTGTGAAGACATGGAAGGGGAAAAACTCAATCCATGATGACAATGAGCTTATTTTAGATATTAGTACGCTAAAAAGAAGCGATGAATCTCTGGATGATAATGGTTCTACATCATTCTCGGGAGCTAGTCATCCTCCAGAGCCCATTGACATTGATTTCATGAGCCCGGTGCGTGTACCCATGGGTCAAACCAAATCACCTGATCCGAAATGCTTACTGAAAACCTTGTCAACAAAGGGCCCGTTTCTAGAAGACTTGTCACTCCAGGTCTCTGAAGTTAAACAAGGCCCGTTACTTGGTCTTTCGCCTGAGAGCTCTCCGTTACAAGAATCAGAAAAAGAGTGTGTTTGGGATGCTTCTTTACCTCCCAGCCCACATAGTAGCATTGACAGTACGGGTATTATCACGGCTATGAGCGTTGCGAACAGCTGCTGTACAAGCAATGGTGTTCCAAGCGATGGAATGCTTAGTGTTGATAAATTTTATGAAAGCACAAAAGGGAGCATTCGGGGGGATTCACTAGAAAGTGGAAAAACAAGTGTTAGTCGAGCAAGTGATAGTAGCGGGCTAAGCGATGATAGCAACTGGAGTAATTTCACTGGGAGTGTTAACAAGCCGCACAAAGGGAATGATCCTAGGTGGAAGGCTATTCTTTCTGTTCGGGGCCGAGATGGGCTTCTAGGAATGAGTCATTTTAGGTTGTTGAGACGGCTCGGTTGTGGTGACATTGGTAGCGTGTATCTTTCTGAGCTGAGTGGAACCTATTGCTACTTTGCAATGAAGGTGATGGATAAGGCATCCCTTACTAGTAGAAATAAGTTGTCACGAGCTCAGACCGAAAGAGAGATATTACAACTGCTTGACCATCCATTTTTACCAACTTTATATACACATTTCGAAACTGATCGGTTCACTTGTTTGGTCATGGAAAATTGTCCTGGTGGTGATCTGCACACTTTACGGCAACGCCAACCTGGAAGACATTTCTCAGAACACGCAGCAAGGTATGATGATATTAAGATATTTAACTATTTCCAAATTGAACACAGATAATTGACATTTGTGAAGCCATGTTATAGGTTGCTTACAATTTGATGTATCTATGGTTAGACTTGATAACTAATGATCAACATTTGTTTTCTTCCAACAGGTTTTATGCTGCTGAGGTTCTATTAGCGCTCGAGTATCTCCATATGCTGGGAGTTGTATACCGAGACTTGAAACCTGAAAATGTGTTGGTACGCGATGATGGTCACATAATGTTGTCTGATTTTGACCTTTCTTTACGGTGTGCGGTTTTGCCTACACTCGTGAAATCATCTCAAGACACTTCCAAACGACAGTCATCGTGCATCGAGCCCGCATCAGTTTGCATCCAACCCTCGTGTTTCCTCCCACGTCTTTTCACTCCAAAAGCCAAAAAAAGAAGCACATGGAAATCCCGAGCTGACCCCACCCCACTATTTGGAGCGCTGCCTGAACTTGTGGCAGAGCCAACCGCTGCTCGGTCCATGTCATTTGTCGGCACTCATGAATACTTGGCACCCGAAATTATCAAAGGGGAAGGACATGGGAGTGCTGTAGATTGGTGGACGTTTGGGATATTCTTACACGAGTTGTTATATGGTAAAACCCCTTTTAAGGGGTCGGGAAACCGCGCCACTTTGTTTAATGTGGTTGGGCAGCAGTTAAAGTTTCCTGAATCACCGGCTACTAGTTACGCTAGCCGGGATCTAATCAGGGCATTGTTAGCTAAAGAACCTCAAAACAGGCTTGGAGTCAAAAGAGGCGCCACTGAGATCAAACAACACGCCTTTTTTGAAGGTGTGAACTGGGCTCTTATTCGTTGCAGTACCCCGCCTGAAGTGCCGAGAGCTATGGATGTGGAACCACAACCTGTGAATTTCCAGGAAGCCGCCCCAGTTGGTTCGGGCAATGATAGTAAGCGAATGGTGGATATGGAGACCAAGTCTGGGGGTAATTTTGTGGACTTTGAGTTCTTTTAGCTCTTCTTATATAGATTCTTGTTTATTTTGTTGTCACTTGACTATTTAATCTCACCCTGTGATCACTGTTGTTGTATTTCGGTCCGTTGAATGCGAGAACTGTTGTGGTTTTATCTGCTAATTGTGTCATACTAGTTCACTTTGTTGGACAGTTTTTAAACACAGCAATCGTAATGTCTGTAACCTAAATGGTGTGAAGCTATAATAGTGCTTTAAAAATAATTTGATTGTGTGCTTGAGCTTTACACGTTTGACTCACTTTTGTAACGTGTTTTATCATGATGTATGTTTGTAATGGTGCATCAAAATTTGCATACGTTGACCAACCAATAGTCAATTTTTGATCTTATAATGGTTTGTTTAACTTAGTACAATCTCAACTTTGTTTCACTGTTGTAGTGAGTTTTGATACATGTGTATATATATTATGGTGTGTCAAACCCGTTACAACGATGCACTATTTTGATGAGTTTTGATGCAAGATATACATTGTGTCGTATTGAAAAGTGCATCTATTTCTTGACTACATCAATAATGTTAAGTTTAATTCACATAATGTGTTATCATGTAAGCAAAAGATAAAAGCGTGACCTACATATATAAATTCATACGAATAAGAATGAAAACACAAAAACTTATTTCTTGTTGGGTTTTTTTACTCTTTACGTAAAGAAATTATTTAATTTTTATACTTGTTATATTATATAAGTAAATGTGGCGTCACGTGACACAATTATATAACCCCGAATATTGTTTTTTCCCATTTCTTTATCATCCTAGTGTGTAGTGGCGGATCCAGGATTTTTTTTTCCAGTGGGTTCACTGTTTTTAGATGCTTCAACTTTGTTGGACTGGCCATAAAAAAATTTTGGGTCGATTTGACGATTCGGGTCGTGTTGAGTGGGCCCACAAACAATTCTTTGTCTAATATTTTAAGTTATCTTATGAGTAATCCAAATGATAATTATGACTACAAAAACAACTTTATTACAATAAGAATCTTAAATCAAATCTACAAGACGGGAATGTTTATGGTGCAGCCAAGAAAAGGATGAATCAGAACGTATTTTATTTGGAGCCATATTTCTAACTAGTAAATTACGCGCCGCGCTAAGCGCGGCGTAGAAACATAACTGACGCCGATTCGTGAAAAGCTACAGATTTTTCCGACGAACAGCGGAGTTACACCCACGGTATTGCGAGGGTCTGCTAATCGGATAACACAACGTAGAGAGTCCTATTGTTCCGTCGGTACGTCAGTGCGCGTTGCACCGAGCAAGGCGCCTAAACCGCTTGAAAAAGATGATTTACTAATAAAAGTAAAGCGATGACATTTTCGTAATTACCTCGAAACCAAAGGCTTTTTATTTTGGTTTTAATAATAAAATTACTACGATGGTATTTTCGTAATTAATTCAAAACGGAAGGCCTTTTATTTCGCGTTTAGCGAGGTTACTATTCCTAAGGATGAGAAATGTTATATATAATAATTGGGTCAAAATTCAGAATCTAGGGGCCCAGGACATTCAAGTTTGCTCAAATCTATAATCTATAACTTATATAATAAAAGAATGGAAGATTGATGAGTTCTCATTCAATAAAGGCTTAAGAAATCCATTTTAATGACATGACATTCAAGGAGACATTCTTCTCCTTGGGTGTGCCACGTGGCAAATAAAAAAATAATAATATAAAACCTAATTGTAACACCCCAACCGATGGCGGAAACATCGAGGTGTCACGTAGTGACGATTGTTCAATAGCTCATGGACTAAAAGTGTAAATTTTGATATACTGATTAAGTAGTTTATTACATTGAAAGGAAAATATAAGATACAAATATTCTAAAGTGACAACTAAAATTGAAATACAATGAATCCAAAATCTAAGTAAAAATTCCAAAAGCTTAAAAGTCATCTCATAAATAACCTGAAACATGTATGAAAATAGTATATGTCAATACAAAAATGTATTGGTGAGCATACCCTGTTTGAATACATATAGTAGAAAAAAAAGTTTCGCAATTCACGTGTTATACTGTCTACAATTTAGTGTTCAAGCTATATACAAATGCTACCCAAAATCAAACCTTTGTTTAATGAATCAAGAGTCACATATATATAGTATTCGCTCATAGTAGGCGATGAATAATCGTTCACACATAACAATAATCAAGTACTATTTATTGCTATGCTAGGCCGCAGAACGGTTAATGATTCAGATCATAAGTACACACTATCAGCGAATCAACAAGTAAAACACATACAAGAATTGCGATTGTGAATATAGAATAAACCATGATTAAGTGAGTGAAGTAATAAGCGTACATGAGTCACCCCAAAAGTGTAAAACATGAAAAGGGGGAAAGATATACTCACTTGTTGCGAAGAATAAAAAGTACGACTAGCACAAGTTGTAGCGGTTTGGGTAACTCCAAAAATTACCCTAACAGAATGAATATTATATGTATAAATAATAGAATAAAATCTAGAATGACTTGGAGATCTCTAGGTTCATATATGTTTAGGGATTTAGCTTAGGACTCTAAAATGTCTAGATACTATAACGTAAGAAAAATATATATTCCAATTCGTATTTATATAAAATGGTAAGAGTAAATAATGATTCAATCAAATAAATTTGATATGTTTACATCATATTTATCATGAAATAAATATATATAAAACATATATGTATAGGTTATAGATTGGATTAAAATATAATCAAATGATGATTATTATTATTATAATAATAAATGAAGTCGTCTAGAATTGGAATATAACAAAATAAAATGTAATATATAGTTTATGTGTATGTAAAATATATCTAAAGCATTAAACATCGACCGATAGTATGAGTATGAAAGTGTCAAATTATATATTTGAATAAGTAAATATCACAACTCATACAATGCGATGCAAATAAATATTTATATTTATATATAATTAGAATAGTGAATATGAGAAAATGAATAAAAAAATGTGTGTAAGACTATATTGTTTTGTAAATTAAATAACTATCAAAAGTCTAGACGCACGTGTATATATATGTATATATATAAATAAATTACATGAGGTGTATAAAATTTATACATACATAAGTATAATATAGATTATGTATAAAGTACTAAAATAACAATGTTAACCAAAATTTATAGAATTTTGAATATATAACAATAATTTAGTTATAGAATTACCACTTGAATTTTATAGAATAAAAATAACTTAAATTAGTATAAAACATGAATAAATTCCAAAAATCTTTTCACAAGCATGGCTAAGACCAAATCAACAATAGAGTCACTAAATAATATGAGTTACAATGTCTAAAGGCTAGTTCTAGAATAGGTTTTAAAGCCCTAAAATCCCAAAATTATTGTATGAACCATAGAACTTGATTTGTCACATTGAAAATCAATTTCCCTTTATCAAAAAATTGATAGAGGGCTTTTGTAGTAGATAAGAAATAAATAAAATTAGACTCAGAATTACCCAAATCAGATTAGAATTGAGGTTGAATTCGTAGATGGAAGTTCCAAGCTCTACAAACGCACACTCAAGCGTCAACGTCATTGATAATTGATAGCCTTTGATTTTTTTGTTTGGAGTATCACGAAGTGAGAATTGAAGAGGATATTACGATACATCTTGATTTAATCGAATGGATGCTTCTTAGACACATACTCTAAAAAATATGGCAAAGTCAAGATGAATACAAATTTATGAAATTTTAGAATGAGGAACACCTATTATTTCAACTAATGTTTCTTACAATTTATAACAAATGAAATAAGCAAGGTATAATGAAACTTATGAAGGTGCACTAATGGCTCATGAATTGGAGCATTTACACTCTTTAGTTTTATATTCATAACTTAATTAGCTTTAAGACATAATAAATTTCTAATTAAAAAGGTAATTTATTATTGAAACACAATTAAAAGAAAAATTCAATGATTATCATAAATTAAATTAAAACTTCTAATAAATTAAAAAAATGATAGAAAGTACAAGGACTAGAATTGACAACTTGAAGAAAAACGCAGGTGTTGGTTGTCACACTAATCTACTAAATTTAAATTGAGTTATTTTAAGAAAAAAGAATTTAAAAACAAATTTAAATTTTTCTTTCTTATGTTTCCTCCTATAATTTTTAAACGTTAATATATTTGATATACGAGATTTTTTAAGGAAAAAAATTACACCAAATTAACGAGCATTTTATTATCTTTCCAACGAGTACCATAGTGCTATATAAAAAACGGAGAAAAAAGCGACTATTTTTTTGTGGGGTTTCGTTCATACAGGAAAAAAAACACAAAGTGTTCAGATAATTCATTAATAATGTTTTTTCTTTTAAAACAGGTTCTTATCTACGATGTTGAAATTCAGCCCAATCGTCATGCTTTCATTGGAATTTTACTCTTTTAAAGATGCATAGGTATACTTCATCAAGAGAAGCTAGGAGAAAGAATCGCTCAACACTGCAACACATGGTGTCACCTTATAGCAATGTTATTTTTTTTATTTATTTAATTACAAGAGTAATAATTATTACTATTAGTATTAGTATTATTAGACCAACTCCATTGCGCCCTTATGATAGCCTCCTGTGATGATGTGGAGTTCGCCCATATTGACAGGCACATTAAAGCCCCTCTGAATTTTATGGGAAGTCCTTCTGCAAGGGCCAAGGAAATATTGGTTCTTGTGTCCTTAATTTCATATATGTATTTTTTTATTCATTGTCAACAAATAACTAAATGGGATTTCAAATTTAGTTAATTTTTAAAAGAAAAAAATTGATGATATGGAAAATGTAAGGATGTTTGTATGGTTGGAGTGAAATTGATGATTTTTAAGGATTTATAAGGATATGACGTGGCAGCTAACTAGGCAGCTAAGGGCGTGTAAGGACGCCCTTAGCATTGGAGATAGTCTTAGAATTGTTATATTTTTCAACCTCGGGACGCTCTTGGGATAAAAGCTAGTTAGGAGGTATATAGGGAAAATCTATTAACCCAAAAAAAAAAAAAAAAAAAAAAAAAAAAAAACAATTGAAGGGTTGTATATATACGTGTGTATGCTATGGTAGAGAAGAATTTTAAAGGAAAAGAGACAAACATTCAAACTATTATTATTGAAGATATTAAAACCCTCTCATTCTTATGGGTAAATAACAGATCAAAGCTGCAAAAAAAATGTACAACGATTTTATAAGGGTTGTATACGGTACTAAAACT
Source organism: Ambrosia x helenae (assembly GCA_030844895.1). Classification (NCBI taxonomy): domain Eukaryota; kingdom Viridiplantae; phylum Streptophyta; class Magnoliopsida; order Asterales; family Asteraceae; genus Ambrosia; species Ambrosia x helenae. The sequence continues at coordinate 411,360 of JAUTDX010000016.1, forward strand.
TTTAATTCTTAGCATCTTGCTAGGAGTCAATTTGGTGGAATGTTAGTCCCATTTTGCTGGCATAAAAAAAGATACATAAACACTTAGCAATTGACCTATTGACCAGGTTTGTTAAAAAAGATAAAAAAAAAAAATGCAAGTAAAAAGGTTCGAACGTGGGACCTCATGCTTGAGGTGGGAACCTTTAACCATTGAGCCACTAACCAGATTTGGTAGTGGCTTCATCCCAATTTTACTTATGGGTTCATGACATATTTTTTACATACATTCCTACTAAGAATTTGAAACGGAGTGGGTTCGTGTGAACTCGTACCTCTATACCTAAATCCGCCCCTGCTAGTGTGATCACGACCTGTAATCACCTTCTTCTTCTTAAATTTCCGCCCGTTTTTTATTGATCTAGTATGATCTATGACCCGCAACCCGCCTCTCGTTTCCTTATCTTGCTCAGCAATCATATTAATGTTTCCTTGTTCTCTATAAACAAAACAACTAAAAATCATTATTATTTTGGTTATTCAACTCGAGTACAAAAAAAAGAGGTAGTGAATTCTAGCCTACTAACCAAATATAAAGGGATAATACGGCCCAAAATGGATGTACTCCTATTTCAAATCCAAGTCTCCATGTGAATAATTGTAGTCGGTGCGAAAGCCGAACTAGTTGACACAATACCGTCCCAAAAAAAAAAAAAAAAACTAACACAACTATCGTGCAATGCACTAATACACCCGTAGATGGTGTAAGAAGCATGGGCGAAACTTATTAACCCCCGGTCCCCATTGATTTTTAGCTTGGTAATGTAAATTCCCTCAATTTATCCGAAAATTTTACATATATTAAGTCCGTCCTTCCTTTTTCCGAGCCCGTTTAAGAAAAAATTAAGCAGCCAAACACCTACAGATCCCCAGATTTTGATGCCAAACCCTATTTCTTTCTGAGACTCTTTAACATCCATCCAAAAGTTGTGTTAATCCGATCATCACTTCACTGCAAGTTTGTTGATCGTTGATATTCATCATCATCATCATGGATATCGAGCAAAAGCAAGATGAATTCATCCAACACTTCGTCAATCAAGCATCCAGTTCCAAGGCTTCTTCTCTCACAACCGTCATCGCTGATGCCACGTCACATCCTTCACTCTTTGCTTTCTCCGAGATTCTTTCCCTACCTAACCTTATTCAGGTCCAAATCCTTCCCTCCTTTTATAATAATAATATATAATATTTTACTCATATGCTTTATAGTGATTTACTGCACACTGCAGAACTAAGAATTGTGCCCTAATTATGTTTACATTTCATATAATTGCACATAACTAATGACTTATTGACATATCTGATGTTTCAACTTTGAACAAGTGAATGGTTATGATTACTGATTGGTTTTTCTTTGATTGTTTGAACCTTGATGCTTTTGAGCACTCTGTTTAGCCTTTGTTCTTTTTGTTAATGTGTTGTTAGCTATGATTTTTGTTATTAGTGTTAAGATAAATTAGGGAGTGGTTTTTTGCTACTGTACCAACGTATCGATCATAAGTGAAAACAGATATATAACATGTCTCGTATGTCGTACGGAAACTAGATTTCTTTTGGTGTTGTATATAGTACATGAATGATGGTGAACTACACGTGTCTAGTTGTTCTGATTCCAGACAAATAGTAGATACGTTGCTAAGAAATGAAAGGCTTTCGTGAGATCGATAGGATTTATCAGAATTGTGCTCTATCTATTGTTATAGATGAAGCCACTGTTTTTAGGGCATAGGCATGTAATCGTTTGCAATTTTGTTATATATGATATGCTCTCATTATTGCAGAATTCGTTTTCTGGATCTGTAATTGTATTGATTCTCGCCTATATTGTAGTTTCATTATAGGTATTAGTTTACATCAACATTTGATCTCTTTTTTTTTATTATTTTTGGCAATTAAGTCAATTTCTTTTATTTCTCATGTCTCATCTTATGCAGCTTCAAGGCACAGAACATTCTATTTACCTTGATTTACTTCGAATGTTTGCTCATGGAACATGGAGTGAATATAAGAGTAGGTTTCTCAAGCTTTTTTCTCAGTTTTGCTTTTTGTAATTTATTTATTCATTATTTGGCATGGCATGAGTGCATGACAAGCAATATGGATATCACACCATAGCATCCACTTGCATATGAACATGAGGATGCTCCTCTTTGTATCTCTTCTATCACACACTTTCTTGTTATCAATTTATTTTCTCTTTCTTGAGTAACCATGTTCTAATAAGAAAACCTCAAGTATTTGAACATATGTCACAGACAAAGCAGGATTATATATCTGCTTATGCCTTATATGTAGATTCATTGTAGAGTTGCATGTTTGGGGGTCTATCATACGGAGGCTGCATTTTTAAATTATGATGGCTTTATTGATGCGTTAAATGTTTGTTTGTGCATGCTATGGATTGCTATCCAACTGGTCATTCAGTATGATACATTATCTAATGGAATAATGTTTTTTTATGCCCATGATATGTAGGAAACGCTAGTAATCTTCCACCATTGGTGCCAAATCAGGTTCTCAAGTTAAAACAACTCACCGTGCTCACACTTGCTGAGGCAAACAAGGTAAAGTATTCCTTCACATATTTAGTTTTATATCTGTAGAAGCAGTGAAATTGCATATAATGTATATATGTGTGGGCTTTCGAGGGGCAAAAGTGAAATTGCGCTAATTTTAACGTTATTTTACTAGTTTCGTGAAAATACCGTTAAAAACGGCGAACGGTTAACCATGCATCATGTGGTGGCGTTTAGCCGAAAGACAAGGGGTACATGCACCAATTGGCCTCTGTCATGAGTGCTGAGTGGTATCAGCATGTGCCTTATGTGAGTATGTCCAAGGCTTGATGCAAAACTACTATCGAGCCAGGGGTGTCTCTAGAAGCAACCTCTCTATTCCTACGAGGTAGAGGTATGGCTTTCTACATCTTACGGTCTTACCCTCCTCAGACCCTACCGTAGCTTTGCTATTTATGGGATATACTGAGGAAGTGAGTATGATGATGATCATCATCATCAGTAGAAGCAGTGAATCAGCAAGTTTGAAATAATGCAATCAATTAAATGCAAAGGCACAACTAGAATTGGTTACCAATGTTTGTGAATAGAAATATCCCATTCTGACATTGAGTCATTGATGTATTATATCAGTATATGTAACATAAATAATGTAAAAGCTTAAAGGTTCTGTCTTCTTTGAGCATGACTGATCTCAATTCTCAAGTAATGATTGAAGTCAAAAAACCTGAATTCAAATTTATGTTCATTAGAGTTAAGACACACTTATAGTTAGAGTGTGGCCTGACTCATTGTGATTCTTATATATGCTTGAGAGGGTATATGGTATGAACATACATCTATATGCACCTTCCTGACTTTACTTGTCTGTTTGTAATTTCATTGAGATTGATGGATCTCAATTCTCAAGGCAAATATTCAAACATTTTAACGTATATTATATTTTCAAATTTCAAGGTTATTTACTTGTGTTCACTTGTCTATCAGAGAGTATTTTCACATACTTCTGAAAAAGACTGATATTGTAACAGAGTGAATGGAGAAATAATAGACTTCCTGGTGAATGCTTGTGGAAACTGGAAAACATAGGGTGTCCATTTGACCATTCTTGTTTTTTTATGGTGTGTTCATTAGGACCATTAGATTTTTCTCGTTGTTGTTGCCTTGTTGGACTCTTCAAGTTATTTTTGGGTTAGAAGGGTAGTTTGTGACAAAGACAAGTTTTTAATCAGTCAATTAATCTTAGGAAGCTAAATTAACAATGTTTCTTTTTCGTGATTTCCTTTTACTATGCTAGGTTGCTTTTGTATGTCATTGGTTTTTGACTGTACAGTTTATGGGTCCGGTCCTTTCACTCTTTCAGGTACTCCCATATGATGTGCTGATGCAAGAATTGGATGTTATAAATGTCCGTGAGCTTGAAGATTTCCTGATCAATGAGTGCATGTATGTGGTGGGTACTTTCCATAATTATAATCACAATGTCTCGGTTTATATTGCCTACTTAAGTGAATAACTTTAGAGTGGCTTTTATTAAGATTATTATACCCTTAATGTTTTTTTTAATTGGTATTTAAATTTATTTTTCTATCTTGATAGGGTATTGTTAGGGGCAAGCTGGATCAGTTGCGAAGATGCTTTCAGGTGTGAAATTGTATCAATATATTTTTAGTTCCCTGTTGGTTAATTGTCAGTAGGTGCAGTTTTTCTGTCTTTTTTTTTAATAACTTCTCATTATCATAGGTGCAATTTGCAGCCGGGAGGGATCTAAGGCCTGGACAACTGGAGAGTATGATACATACATTATCAATCTGGTAACCCTAGTCATGTCTTCTGACTGTTATTTGTGCGTTTAGCACTAAATCTATAATATTATTTTGTTTTGAAATGTTTTGGGCATTTCATAGGTTAAGTACATCAGATAATTTACTTATTACAATTCAAGATAAGATAAAATGGGCTGATACAATGAGTGAGCTGGACAAGAAGCACAAGAAAGAAGCCGATGAAAAAATGGAAGAAGTGAAAAAGACACTCTCCCTCAAGGTCAGCTGTATTTATTATTACACTGCTTTGTGTTTTCATTTCTCTTTGTGTGTTGTTTTATACCTTTTGCAAGAGTTTTTTTTCCCTTAGGTTTTTTTATCTATTGCTGCCAGGAGAATACAAGTCTAGCCCATAAAACATGGAGAAGGAAGTAAATGATGAAATAAATACACCTTAAAAGTTACAACACAACAGTTTTGGCACCAATTTAGCTATATGAAACATATATTCCAATAAAAAAAAATCGTACTTGCCAAGTGTTGCATTAATTCATTGCAATTTGCAAGTGTCGTTTCTGTTAGTAGCATGTCCTGTAATTTTGAGTTATATTTGTCTATGCATCTTACTTACGTTGTGGCAGAAGTCACAAACTGTGAGCAGGAAGACAATGACTTCCGAGGGCATGAGGAGATGTTCCCCGAACCTGGTGGAGTGATGGATTATGATGAAGACCGAAGCCGACCTAAGAGGTAGGTCATACAATCTTTTATGCACATGCTTTCATGACTTGCAAAGGTCATCATTTTAACATTTCCATTGCTTGGGTTCCATTTATTTAGTTTATATATATGAAAAGTGATGGTGCAAATATCATAATGTCACATTTACCCTTTTAAAACACTCAAAATGTTATATTCCGTAGTTAATTAAAGGAAATCAGTTACTTATAACATTCCCTTACATGATAAACGAAGAGAACATTATGCTGAGATGATTCTTAGTAGTAACGTTGTTTTTCTAGTCGTTTATTCAGTGAATTGTAAATAAGTAGTTGATTTTGTGTTATTTAGTATGATATATATAAATAGCATTCTATTGTCTTCGAAACAAAATTGTTAAAAGCCATCGCCTCTTGCGCCTAGGCCCATTTTTTAGGCGAAGCGATGCATTTGCGCTTTGAAAAGTTTCCAGCGAAATTCGTTAAATTATTGCTAGATTCCAGCCATATTTCTACTTTTATCTAAGGAAAACTACTTCTATATACTAATACATCAATGTTTTAAAACTTTTGATGCTAGCTAGATGAAAGATAGTATTATTTTAATATATTTTTACTTTATTTTCTTTGTTCGTTTTTTTTAATCTCGGGCCCTCGCTTTTTTTTGCGCCTCGCGCCTTGAGTGCGCCTAGCGCCTTTGATAACTAGGCTTCGAAATATAAATGCGGACTATGAAAATTTGGAGGGATGTACGTGTGTGTGTGTTTGTGTGTGTGAATTTTAAAACTTTCAGAAGTAAATATATGAAACTGCCACAAATGAAGGATTAATTTTGCTGTTGACTGTAATTGTCAAGAGGTTACAGTTTCATGACATTTACTTTTGCATCAGTTGGCTGGGTCATGTTCTATCTCAAAACATATCAAACGGGTCAAATAATGAGTTTAGCTAAAAACAGAACATGCCAAATAGGTGGAAAGTTGTCCAAAGTATATTCTAATACATAATACCTCAGTAGATCATTTGATTCAATCATTATTAGTTGCAACTAACACATTAATGTAAAAAATAGAGAAAAAGTGTGTGTAGGACAATCAATCTCATTTCAACCCATGCTAGTAAAATGACCTGTCCAACTTGAGCTTGCTTTGACCCGCGGTACCCAACCTATTTATATAGCAAACTCTTTAGACTTTTTGTTCCATATGTTTAATCCTCAACTACCAACCTTTTGGAACATTATATGTGGTTTAAAATTTATTTATTTATTTTTTATTTATTTATTTTTTTATTTTTTTACAGGAGACGACACCCGTTGGGTTAAGGGAGGCTAGTTATGCAATGGGGATTGCTACACAGGCTAGCTAGGTTTCTCAATGGGCGTAACACGACATGGCACACGGCACACGTACCTTCCTAGAGCCAGAGATGATTTTGTTTCTCTGAACTCACGTGTTGAAATAACTATGAATTTTAATCTTTTGAGGAATCATTTGTCTATGATGGTTATGGGCTGTTTTTGGAATTGTCTATTCGGTGGGGGATTTTGGGAATTGTTTACATTCTCATTATTATTATTATTATTATTATTATTATTATTATTATTATTATTATTATTATTATTATTATTATTATTATTATTATTATTATTATTATTATTATTATTATTATTATTATTATTATTATTATTATTATTATTATTATTACTATTATTACTATTATTACTATTATTACTATTATTACTATTATTACTATTATTACTATTATTACTATTATTACTATTATTATTATTATTATTATTATTATTATTATTATTATTTATCTGCTCAGTAAAATGGATCATGGCACTCATGTCATATTATTTTTTTTTTATTTTTTTTATAGTAATTATTATTTTACCTTTCATTAAATAAAAAACAATACACATTATATCAAGAATGCGGGAAGGCGGGCAACAAGCTACGCCGCCAGACTTGAAGTTCGGTTAAATTCAAATTAAATATCGTGACATGCTACTACAAAAACATTGTTGTTGGTTAGGGCCTAGGGGTACATGTCGTACCAGACTGGAAGACCGCTTTTCGTCAAACATGCGAACCTAAGACAAAACCTTTACTTGTTGGCCAGTCAATCCATGTCGTTTGTTTAGTTTCTTCTTAGGGTGTGTGTAGTGGTGGGGGCCGGGGGTTATGTGGGGGTTATGGTATTAAAATATTAAAAAGTAATAGAAGGGGGGTTATGTGAGGGTTATGAAAAAAGAGGGTGTAGTGGGAAGAAGAGTTATGAGGGGGTTATAAATGATTGGATAATCATTGCTTTTTATTGTTTTTTATTTAAATAAGAATATTAAATAGTTTAAATTATTTTTCATTAAATATATAAAACTTACAAATACTAAAAAAAATTACAAATACTAAAAAACAACAAATACTTAAAAAAAAATTACAAATACTTAAAAAAACTAGTCGTCTTCTTCTTCTTCTTCTTCTTCTTCTTCTTCTTCTTCTGCTTCTTCTTCTTCTCCTTCTTCTTCTTCTTCTTCTTCATCTTCTTCTTCCTGGCTGTGATGAATCGGGCGAATCGACCATGCTTCCTCCACAAAATCCGCCTTCAACGCGTTATATATATCCTTGGAACGCAACATGACACTGTTTTGGAATCTCTCCTGCTGTGTCGCTTGTGTCCTTGGAACATCTTCTTCTGCTACATAGTTTGGGCATATTGCCTTTCCTTAGTCTTCAAGTATCATATTATGCATTATGATACAAGCATACATCACCATTCTAATCCTTTCTTATTCCCACATACGACAAGGATTTCTTACAAATGCCATCGTGCTTGAAGACAGGCAAAACACCTCTCAACGTCCTTTCTTGCAGACTCGTGAACTCTTTTAAAATATTGCCTTTTTTCATCTTGTGTCTGACTAAACGTTTTGACGAGCATTGAATACTCCGGATATATACCATCCGCCAAGTAGTATCCATGCTCGTAGTAATTATTATTTGCATAAAACCCACATTTCGGTATTGTTCCGCCAATGTAAGACTCTAGCAATGGCGAAAACTGAAAAGTATTTATGTCGTTCATACACCCGGCTAGACCAAAGAAGGCCGACCAAACCCACATGTCTTGTGAGGCAACTGCTTGTAAAACCAACGTTGGTCCCTTTTGGTCACCGCGTGTATGTTAACCTCGCCATGCGGTTGGACAAACATACCATCGCCATTGACGACAATCTATACTACCAATCATACCAGGTAATCCATGTTTTTGAATATGCGCTTCATATAGTTGTTGAAGGTCGCTCCATGTCGGGTTTCTCAAGTATCTTTTTTCATATAATTGGTATATACCTAAAAAAATCAAATGTATATTTGTAAATACCGTAGCAGAAATACTCCAAAGTATCGCGTGTGGTTTTCTCCGCTATCTTCAAATACTCATCATTGATATCATATGTGTTCCCGTAGGCGAGTACACGTATTGCGGAAGTCACCTTTTGAATTGCGGTGAATCCTAAACACCCTCTAGCGTCGGGTACTTGCTTAAAGTAGTCATAGGCGGACTCTAAATCTCCGGTGATGCACAAAAATAAGTTTTTACGCATCCGAAATCTTCGTCTAAACAAATCAGGGCCGTAAACCGGATTGGCACTGAAATAGTCATTCATCAAACGCTCATTGGCGGCTACACGGTCTCGCTCTATATATTGCCTAGACAATATCGGCCGTAGGGCGGAAGTACCTACAACTTCAACCGCGCTACACGCTAGTTGAACCGCACTCGTAACGGCCGCCTCCTCTTCCGCGCCGTCATCTTTAAAAAACCGATTATATAGATCGATAAACGAGTCATCGGAGTGAGGAGGGGGCGACATTTTGATGATTTGTTTGTGTGTTGAATTTGTTTGAGGGTTATAGTTTTGTATGTGTGTATTGTATGTTTGTAAATGTGTGTGTAGTATATGGATATCACATATATATATATATATATATATATATATAGAGGATGATTTTTTTTAAAAGCAATATGACCGTTCAACGGTCAGATTTGAAAACCAAGAACACAACGCTCGTTATGAGCAAAACAAATCACCACCAAAACGCCCCCATAGAGCCTGGGGGGTGTTCCCGCCGTTATGGGTGGCTAAAACGCCTATAACGTTGGCCACTACACACCCTTATTCAAATTAGCTTTACAAAGTTGATATAGATATTTATTATTTAAATAATCTGACTAGATTGGATTACGTAGGTCATTATGAAATTATTAAATTTTATTCTTTCTCTTCAATTCCAAAAAGACGACATTTTTTTAATGTATTTTCTTTCTTGTTTATCTATAACTTGAGTAAATTAATATACTTCTTCTTTCTTTATCATTCTTTTTCATTTTCTTCTATTTAAAACTTGAACACACCACTAGTGAAGTGTGAAGTTAAAGTTTTAAAAAATACAAATATAGTTTAATATACAATGCATTGTTTATAACATGTTCTAACTTGTATACAACACATGTTAATAAATAATAACTAATAATTATTTTTCATGTTTATATATACCTTTTTTGGCAACTATATGTTTCATAATCTAAATATTTTATACTTTTATATGGTTTTAAACTAATTATAACATCATATAGTTTAAGTGAACGCAAACAATATCCAACAATTTTTATCACCTACACTGATAGAATGGTTTTTTATTTCCATTTATCTTTCAAAAGAACTTTTTTTTTTTTTTTTCGTTTTTCATGTTCGCATACACAATTATTAAAAACTAAAAAACTAAATTTCAAATACTTCTTTTTTTCCTTTCTTTTTCATACCCACATAAAAGTGGGGCCGTGGGGAGCCATGCCTCTTCTCCACGGTACCGAAGTCACATTACCAACTCACGGCTCCTGACCGATTCTCTTTTTTCTTCTCACCCAACATCCCGATCAACATGAAGATGCCGCACAAATATTAACTCTGTGATACCTAGAGCTGGGGGAGTTGATCACAAGTAGTACCGCCTTGCCACCTCAGTGCCATATCAGCCTTATCGTTTCTCACCCCATTTCCACTTCAAACGACTAGAATTAATTTATTTATCTAATTTAAAAAGTCTTCACTTAACAACTCCCCAAAGATACTCTCGAACAACGATGTATCAATATCGACTCCAAAAGGTGAATCACAAGTATTAACCACCTCCACTGGTTTACCACTAGTCATTGGTGGCTCAACCATATTTTCCATCAAAACATCCCAAGATAACTCATCAACCACCACCTCCACACCAGTGGTTGGAGGCGGTGGTGGTGGCGGCTCCGCCATGTTTTCCCCAAAAATTTGCTCGAAAAACGACGTATCGATATCCAATTCCCAATTAAAGTCATAATCCACCACCTCCGCCGGAGCAACCGGAACCTCCACCGTACCGGCATCGGAAATAAGTGTATCCAATTGTATATTCCACAATAAAGAGTCACACTCACTACCACCATCATCCTCCGTACCACTGGTGGAACTTGATGGTTGTTCCACTTCATTTTTCTTTTGTCTTTTCCGGTGACTTTTTCCGGCTGACGTGTCGGAGGATGACGACGGTGCCGGCGGAGATAAATTTTGAGACTTTAATAGCTTAGAAGCCACCGTAGGGTCCCGATCATCGGCTCGAATCAAGAGAGGGAAGTTCAGCTTGGCTCGTGAGCCGCGGAGCTCAAAGGCGGCTTTATCGTATGCCATCGCGGCTTCCTCCGCCGTGTCAAACGTCCCTAACCACATTCTTGTTCTCTTCTTCATCGGATTTGTTACCTATTAGACACAAATGTAATTATGTTACACAATGTATTGCAAACTTTTACTGGGGCCTCCGGATTTTCACGTACATATAACACTAATTTTTTTATTTTTTTTAAAGGGAGCGTCCACCCATGTACGCCCCTACTATAAATCACCTATTTATACTAGTGTTACAACTTTACCTCAATTAATACAATTTACTATTATAAGTGGGTGTCGGTAATGATACGCTTAAATAAGTTGTTTTGACACATTGTATACGGCTTATACATGTATATACAACTTGTGTACATATATATATACGAGCCGTATACCTTGTATAGATAAGATGTATATAGTGATACACATAAATAAGTTGTTTTGACACCTTATATACGTCTCGTACATGTATATACAACTTGTGTACATATATATACGAGCCGTATGCCTCGTATAAATGTATATGTATAGTCGTACATATATGTATACGGGTCATATAGTTGCGTAGTCAAACATACTCTAACAATAATTCTTATACGTGTCAGGGTGTCAAAATAAGAAATATTTTTTTACCTCGGCCGCAAACTTCCCCCACGGCCGCCTCCTAATTCCTCTGTACCGCGTCCAATCCGCCGGCGCGTTGTTTTCACGCGCCGCTTTTCTCTTCTTAGATGGTTTAGCACATTCTGATTGCACTTTGGTTCCCTGGACGGAATCCTCTGAACCATTTTCCGGCGATACAGGACCAACTTCGACCGTTGGATTTGATCCAACGGTCGAGGTTTCCTGTGGAAAACTTTCTAAAATGTCATGGAGATCTTCGAGGAGATTCTCTGGCAACTGGAGATCGTCTGGGATGCAGATTGGATCACCTTGATCGCCTGAAAATGTCTGAAACGCCATATTAGATTAATAGATATTGAGATGTTGTTGTCTGTGTTAATATATATGAAATCTTGTGGTTTTTGGTGTATATATACACACATGACACATGCATGGAGTTGAAATTGACATGTGAATATATGTATTAAAAAAGTCAAGATATATATTTATAAATATTATAAATGAAATTTAATTATATGCAACACAAAAAATCTTTTGTTGCTTGTGATTCGTCACAAACATTTAGAGAATGTTAATAAATTCCAAAATCATTTCGTCTTCTGGTAGCAACAACCGTATTTTTGATTGGTACCCAGTGGCCCTTTGGTTGGGTATTGGTGCAACATTACCTATTGATAAATTTAGGAATAGTAGAATTCTTTAGAGCGTTGTGACGGAATTTCGGTTGGAATTTGTTTTGTTCATTAACGTATAGGTATTCGGTATATCAACTGAATGGAAAACCACGAAAAATAAACCCGTTACATTGAATAAAGCTATTGGCACTGATATCAGTGTCGGTTAAGTTAGTTAAGATACCATTATCAGCAATTGCATTAGCTTAAAATACCAAATATATAATATTTTGAATACATTTAAGTTTTCAACAATGTATATGCCGAAATGTCAAAAATAATTAATCACACTTGCTAAGTTAAGGAACACAAATTATTAGAGAAAAATCAAGTTTAATGAAAACTAAATGGCTTGAAGACCTATGCTACATAATAAAATATAAACATAATGTATAAGGCGAATTTGAAATTTCAAATAGCAATTATAGTATTTTATATTACAACCAGTGTTTATAATCCATGGGTATTAATAGTGTGTATGATTTATTATACTTATGAGGACAAAAATGTTTTTAGTTACAAAAAAATGATTGAACCGCAAGTATGGGTTCATGATCTTTTTATTAACTCAAAGTTAGTCAAACAAATGAAACTCTAGTTTTGCCCATCAGTCAAACAAGAGTTGTGAGAGGGTTCCTGGTTAATTCCTGCACGTGCATACGAGCACTCATTTCCACTTAACTAATAAAGAATTGATATGCAAACAAATACTTGACGGTTGACGAGCAGGTGAGAGAATAAAGGTGTTTAAAATATTATAACTTTAAATAATTAAAGGTTAAACGTGAATGAAAAACATACATGTGTTAGTTTGCATATTAATTAATAGATTTGTAGGTGAAAATGTGAAGTAGTTGTTCATGATAAATCACTAAACCGTAGGTAATGTTCTGTCAGTAGTGTCAATCGTTGATTTGTTTCTGATTTCGTTAAATAAGATTTTCTCATAGAGCTTCATCGACGAGTTAGTGCCTTTCAACATGGACAACCGAAGGTCTTTTGATACATAGTGATTTTAGCTTTTGTTTGCTTATTATTATTATTATTATTATTATTATTATTATTATTATTATTATTATTATTATTATTATTATTATATTAAATAGGATGGCATATAGATATATGACATATGATGTGAATAGTGATGATTAACAAATCAAAACCATAGAATATTCACAAGAAGCTATTAGTCCCAGCAAAAATATAAAGGGATGGTACGATTACCAAAACAAAATGTTTGAAAAACTATTAGTCCCATAACATATGTCATAAGTTGTTCAGCTTGAGTACGACGAATATCATCTTGCTCAGTGAGACGTTGACTTAACAAGTATCTTATTTATCTGTATTTATTTTTTTAACAATTTATTTTTATAAATTTCATTAAGCACATGAACTTTAAATTAAATATCAATATCAATTCTAATATAACATTACTTGTTATGAAATGTTTATTATATATCATATGTTCAAATGATGAATGTGTAAGTCTAAATAAGTACACCTTAGAAAAACTATGATGTGAAAATAATGTTCATGTAGAACTTGAATATTGTTGAATTGATAAACAAAACGCATGTAAAACACTTAATATGCATATTTAAAAAAAAAAAAAAAAAAAAAAAAAAAAAAAAAAAAAAAAACTTTACAAGTTAAAAATATAAACAAATCCTCATAAAATGTCTACATTATTAAAGAGGGTGTACAAGTTGTGCATACCAAGTTGGTCCGTGATAAATCACCCACGTAATCTAGTTATCCTTTGAAATAAAACTCTAATTCAAAAGCTTCTTTATATAGTGCAGCCTTTATAATTTTATATTTTATAATATTAAAATGGATCTTTTGTTGTACATATTAGAATAGCAAAGTCGTTTTGTTTTGTTGGTCGCAAGCTGAGGTGTAAAAAAAAAACGTAAACTGGGTTTTTTTATAACCAGTTTTAAAAAATCCGTTTTTTTTTTCGGTTCCCACTCTCTAGGAACGGTTTTAAACTTGGTTTTTTTTTCCGGTTACCACCCTTTAGAAAAAAAAAAAAAAAAAAACTGGTTTTTAAAGAAAAACTATATTTTTAGAATAACTGATTTTAAAACCGATTCCACTTGAAAAAAAAAACCGGTTTGGGGAGTTTGTAAAAAAAAATGGTTTTTCCACTTAAAAAAAACCGGTTTCGGTTAAAAAAAATGATTTGTACACCTCTAGTTGTAAGTTGGCATATTTTTCCCTTTAATTTGTGAATTGTTTAATTTAAAAGTTGAAATTAAGGCAAGAAATTACTAGGAAACATGAAGATTACATGGATAGATGTGGTTTGTCGAAGCCCGAATGGATATGCTTAAGTTATTTTTTTTTAATATTTGTTGCATCTTTATCTTTTAACTTTTGTTCACACTCGATCACAGTCATCAATCGTTCAGTTTAGCTACTGAAGATGTTTGACTCGGACTCGACCTGTAATACCTAGTGAAGCACCCATTTAACCAGAATAACCCAAACTTAACTCATGTTTAATTCTATTATGCATACGTGGCAAGCAAGGTACAAACATGACAAAGGGAACGTCAAATTCCACCAATAGAATTAGAAAAACCTGTGTTCACAAAGTGCGGGTGAAAGTTACACCAATAATTCTAAATTACATCTCTTATATTATTATACTAATAATAATAATTTTAAATTACACTCTTGTTAATGATTGAACGTTGGACCTACTCTTTTAAAAGGTATACGCACTTTATCAAGTGGGTAGCCCACGTCGGCAAACTTAGTGGTTAAAAGATATTTTGTACATGCTTTATCATAGAAATATTTTGTCATACGAGTTGTCGGCTGCTAGAATATTAATAAAAACAACAAAGGTAGTAGAAACAACCACCATTTTGTCTCCTTGCACATTAGGATGTTTGGTTCTATTTCATATCCATTTGTGATGGTAATTACAAAATGCCAACTTTTTCATATGTAAAACGTATATAAGATTGAAAATCCAACTATATAATTTGATGAAAATATTATGATTTAATCCGTGTGTTAAAAATCAGACTGTAACCTGTTTGTTGCTTCGTTTGAATGTTTGTTAAGAGTTAAAAAGATAAACCTATTTTTTCATGAATTGAGAGTCGTCACTCAATCAAAATGTTTTTTATAGACTATAGCCATATAACAAAATAGAGCACATTGTATTGTATCTAGGGTCTAAATGTGGCCCGTTAAGGGCTTAAACTCATGGTCTAATGATCTCAATGAAAGCAATACCTTTACTCTATTGACTTTGCCAGTTGGACCTAACTCCTATCATTTTCACCATCACCACCACCATTATTATTATTATTATTATTATTATTATTATTATTATTATTATTATTATTATTATACACTTAACATGTTTAATTAAAATTATATAAATAATAGGCTTATAA
This sequence comes from Ambrosia x helenae, assembly GCA_030844895.1. Lineage (NCBI taxonomy): Eukaryota > Viridiplantae > Streptophyta > Magnoliopsida > Asterales > Asteraceae > Ambrosia > Ambrosia x helenae. Next base: position 426,829 of record JAUTDX010000016.1, read on the forward strand.
GCCAACTCAAATTTGGACTCATACATTAAACAAGCTTATTTTTCGTCTTAAGCTTGGGCTTGAGCTCGTTTAAATTCGACCTCATTTGAGTTTTTAACGAGCCGTTTTAAGTAGCTCACAAGCAACTTGCTTTTTTTACACCCCTAGTTGTATCAATGTGTAGCTATTGAAATGTTATACAATCCAACCTCATAATTTTTTGGAAACTAATAGAATAGCTCTAGAATATTCCTAATGTAATTTAGGTAGAATATTAATTTTGTAATTATACGCGGAGGGTATACCTTCTATATAGGTAAATCCTTTATTCAAATTTATAAAGCTTTTTCGTGCGAAGTACTTACAAAAATATAAACCTATTGATGAGTAAACTAAGACCATTTTTCGTAATTTACTCTTAAATTATTAAGCTTGAGTGGGTTGTTATGTGCCACAATGAAAAATGGTACCTCTTTTGATTAAATATAATTAATCGTTGATAATTACCCATTAATTACTATTGTTAGAAGATAAGTTCGCTATCACTCTACTTTAACATCATTTTCTTCAACATGCCTATTCACCAATTATACTACTTTATAAATCCTAATATCAAATTAATATTTTAATTCATTACGATGATGATTGAGGCGTAGTTATGGAAGAAAGCGAAAACCAGGAATGTTTAACGAGCGAGTCATGTCAAGCAAGCTTCAACTTAGGCTCGAAGTTCAACGGGCCAACATGGCTAAGTTATATTCTTAATAAACTGAAATTTGAGCTCGAGCTCAACTTTTGGAGAGCTCAAGCCAGCTCATAGCTCGTCAAGCAGTCTAGTTTATTATTTCTGTTAAAATATCATGATGATTATAAGTCAACTAATTCATATGGCTCACATATTATATCATACGTATGATGTTATGTTGTCACACTTATAGTTGTGGTTGGGCCGGTTGTATCACAACTTATAAACACATGTGGGCTTGTTGTTATGAAAAGGATTAGCCCAATGATCTATGGACATTATCCGGCCCATTGGCTAAATGATCTTATTTAATATTATTATTGTTAAGATATTATCTCAGGGCTTTATATCAACCGTTGATCTTGATCTGATCGTGTGGCTCTGGATTGTTACGTGTGTAGCTGGTGGAAGGATCGAGAAGGGAGTATAAATTGATTGTTGTGCACATCTCTCGAGCTATCACACACATTCGTCTCATTATTTTCTCTCTGATATTATTCTCTCTGTATAATCTTCTCTGTTGAAGATTTAGGGTTAATATTTGGTATTGTGTCTGTTCTAGGGTTGCATCCCTGTGTATTGGCTTTGTGAAGCCTGGATCATCTGTGTGATCTGTGGTCTTGTCTTCGTCTTATTTTTGGTTTTGGTCTGTAAGTGTTTACGTTCATTCTACAGATCTTCAACTGATATTTTATCAGTTGTGATCTGAATATTGTTCTATTATTCTTTATCTGGATTCATTTATTGATTGAATCCAGACTTGGGTATTTGGGGGGCAAATATTTTGGGTTGGTTTAAATAAGAGATTTGTCACCTGTTTTGTCACCTAATTTCTGGTGTTGTTCTTTTCTTGATATTGTTTGTGTTTATGATTGTGTTGTTTTGAGTATTGTGAGTTTGGATCTTAAAATTTTACAATTTCAAAAGTTTTAATGGAAATACGTTTTTGGAAAAATGCAAAACTATAAATAAGCTCATAGCTCATAGCTCGTCAGCAAAAATTAAGCAAGGAAAAGGACAAGCTTAGATGGATGTAACACTTGGGCTTAGAAATATTAATATTAGAATGCTAGTTGGATTAAACATTAACATTTTGGCTCGAGCTCGGCTTGTTTAATAACCATCCATTTTATAATGAGCTTTTTTCAATTCTTTTTAGAGTGTTTTGATCTACGAGCTTTTTGAACGGACCTAACGGAGACGAACACAAGGAGAAGACCAAGAAGGTAGGGTCAGGGTGGTGGCTGAACCTTTTTGTAGGCCAACGCAAGATGGAATAGGTTAGCCTTTTTTGAATTGTGAACCGTGAAACTGGAACAATCCTATCAACCCCCAAACCAAAAAAATAAAATAAGATATGAGAGATTGCACCACCCACCATTTGATGGAGTGGTATGTGGAAATGAAGATAAGAGCTTGAGGTCATTTGGTCTCAAGTTCGAATCCGATCCAAAGGGGTTTTACCGCAGTAGGCCTTCGGGCGACAATTTTCCCCGAATTGGTGGCTTGGTGGACTTGGGCTGCCCAGTGGGCAGCAATTTATGCAGTGCTAACCCACTGGCAGTTTAGGTGATATTTAGTTGACCGTTCAAAAAAAGTAAAAAAATGAGATTGTACATGAGATTTGATGCTCGGTTACCTTGCGTCCCTATTCGATACTTTGATTGAGCACAAAATTAACAAAACTACATTACCTCACAATCACTATATAAAACACTTGATCAGTGAAGTCAAAAGACAAAATCAGTAGAATGTTACTTAAGGAATGAGAAGTGATAGGAGATGTCGTGAAAAAATAAAATGCGATTTGAGAAGTTGGTCAAGCGATATGGGTTGTGATTGTGAATTGTGAGATCGTGATAACTGAAAAGTCTCTTGCTAGTCATCATCATGATTGTGCATTTGAAGTCGCTCGTATTTCATATTTCTAAGTTTCAACAATTCCATAGTTGACTTGTGTCTATGTGTTCAATGAAAGCCTTCATGTGGGGCATGCGGCTACAGTCCCCACCCCATCTCCTCTAGTAAGATTATAAGGTTGGGCTAATAACATATATGTTAAACCATTTTTAAGAAAGGGCCCTAGTTGTTTTGGGTCAAAGCCCAATATTTTCTTTATTACTGGGTTGGCCTTACCAGTTACCACTCACGTAGAGGTTTGGTAATTTCAATGTTTCTTTTCTTAAAAAAGATAATTTTGTATAGTGAAGGATCTACGAAGAACACGATCTATTGTGAAAACACGCAGAACAAAATGAAAAATTCATTTTTTTGTTCTCGTAATAATAATAATAATGTTCTGAAATAATCCTTCCACTATGCCGATATACAATCTAATCTTTAAGTTGCCAGGTTTTGAACTTATACCACTCATAGCAAACTTCTACCTAGTTAAATTAATGTCTTTCTTTAAATAAATGGTAATGGTAAAATGATTAATTTTAAAAATTAGAAAAAAAAAACAATGGTGACCAACCCGATGACAAGAGCAAACATACATGTTATGACTAAATAATATATACAAGCAGAACTCAAACCGTCAATCCTAAAAACTTACTCATAAACTAAACTCAAACTTCAAACGTAAAACTTACGTCTAACCCTCTTAATTTTTATTTACTTTTTTTAAATCAAACAAGCCAAACTCGAGTTTAAGCAACCTCCAACTCTAACAGTCTTAACTTATTCACGAAAAATCGATTTGAAAAAAAAAAAAAAAAAAAAAAAAAAAAAAAAAAACATTAAAAGAAAACCGGTCATATCCTTGGCCAGCACCCTTACACGAGGCTCTTCCCCCTCTCAATAAACAATATTTAACCGATCCCGCCGCCTCCCTCAACCGAACCAAAAATGGCCTCTTTCAAAGACCTCGGTAAGCTGGTCACCGGCTTGTCTCTGGTCGCCAAAGAAACCGTCAAACGAACCAATCTCGATAAACCAGACCTCCATTCCCTAGCCCGCCAAGCTCTATTATCCGTCACCGACATTACCGGTCTCACCCAAGGGCACCTTCGTAAATTCACCCCTCCTTCACCCAATGCAGATTCCAATACCCACACCAGCGTTGTTTATTTTACAGATACGATTCAACCTCCTTCTTCTTCACCGGATAATAATAATAATATTAATATTAATAATAATAATATTAACATTAATAATGATGTTAATATTCCGTCGCCTATACCTCCCGATCAAAGTATTGTAACAGAGGCTCCAGTTCCTTCTAACGTTTTGTCTAACAGTGGAAATGTTATTGTTGATGATCGTGTAACTGATTCCGGTGACGGAGAGTCTGTTATTAATTCTACGGCTAATTTGGACGCTGGTGGTGCGGTTGAAGAAGCAATTGATCGTCCGGTGAATGATTCGACGGCGAAAGTGATGCAGAGAAGACGGAGGGAGAGAAAGGTTCCTTCCACTCCCTTCTCCAGAGCCATTGGGTGAGTTGTTTCATTTTAACCCTAATTATTTATGTTATGTATTAATATCTGTTGTTTCCTGCTCAAATTGTTATAAAAGTTGTAAACAATAGGGATCTGCACAATGTGATTTATAATATTAGGGATTGATCTTGTAGCTTGTGATGTATACATTAGTTAATAGGAGTGTGCAAATCATTTTCATTATAAGTGTCGTTTGATATGGATACGTTTGTTAGACGATCGCTAACTTTAGTTTTTAAGGTTTGCTGGCCTAGGGGCTGGGCTAGCTTGGGGGACGGTGCAGGAGTCTGCTAGGAGGATTGTGTTTGGTAAAAGTGAATCACAAGGGAATCAGTCTGCGCTTTCACCGTTTTTGTCGGAGAAGAATGCAGAGCGTTTGGCGCTTGCTCTATGTAGGATGCGTGGAGCAGCGCTCAAGCTAGGGCAGATGTTGAGTATCCAAGACGAATCTCTTGTTCCTGCTCCGGTATGGTTCTTTTCTTTCTATTTTAGGCTTTTGAGATTGAATGTTTTGATTAGTTAGCTGTGTCCCTATGTGTTAATGCGATTATATGTGCATTACTAAGCAACTCTAATATGATTAAAATTAGTCCATTTCACCTGTTAGTTACAAGGATAGTTGTATTGGGCTTAACTGCTTAAGTAATATTATTTGTAGTTCACTGAGATAAGGAATAGACTATGAGCGATAATTGGCTAGCAACATTGATAAAAACCTTCATTTGTATTGCATAATATTCCATATAACATAAAGTATATGTAATATAAACCAAAACAAAAACCTAGAAAATAACTGCCGGCAAAATTTTAGGCGCTGATGGATCACTTACATATGTATACATTACAAATAGATATGTGTATGTATTGTGTGCTACTACACACATAATTATGTAGAAAATGTTAATATGTACGTGTGTGTAAACTACGATTGATATATTATATATATATATATATATGCAATAACTGTGTTTTATACAGAGCTATTTTCTTTTTTTGGATTTTAGAAGTGTAAACTTTTGTTTAAAAACATGAAACTTATTCTTGGTTGGTTTTTTATTATAAAACTTTGACTTCTATTCTTTGTAGATATTGTCTGCTTTAGAGATTGTTCGTCAGGGTGCCGATGTAATGCCAAGAGGCCAGCTTAATCAAGTTTTGGACTCTGAGCTAGGCCCTAACTGGTCTTCCAAGTTGAAAAGCTTTGATTATAATCCACTTGCTGCTGCAAGTATAGGCCAGGTGAGTCAAAGTCAAATTTATTAATTTGTTCAACTTATTGCCTTATTGGTTCGTTTTAATTGTTGGTTTCACCGGTTCTGTTAGCAAACCTCCAAAAGTTATGAAGTGTTAGAATATTCTTTCTTTATGTATTTTGTGGATCTTATCCACTGTCGTTCATGTTAATTCAGTAAGATATGCATTAAAATGTATAATTTCTTAAGTTTTGGTGCTTAAGTTTTGAAATGAATTCCCAGGTGCACCAAGCTGTCACCAAGGATGATGTTCAAGTTGCAATGAAAATTCAATATCCTGGTGTTGCAGATAGCATTGAGAGTGATATTGATAATGTAAAATTGCTCTTAGATTATACAAATTTGATTCCAGAGGGTTTATATCTTGATAGAGCTATGAAGGTAACTTCCGTCAGCACAAGCTTTTGACCTTTATTTTGTCATCTAATATAATCATACTCAATGACTCACATCACTTCAGTTTTTGAGGAAATTCTAGAAACACCCAAACACACACATGAAAAGCAAAGAAAAATACATGTTTACATTGTACTCCCAAGATTCCCTAAATGGCTATAGAAATAGCCTTTAAATAGGGCATAGGCTCAACATATGAATGAAATATGAAAATTATAAAATGTGTGTAAGATTCCTGATAAAACGTCTTGAAATATGATTGTTATAATGTCCTAAAAAACAATTTATGATAAACTCTAAAACCATTTACAGGTCGCAAAAGAAGAACTATCACGTGAATGCGACTACGAGTTGGAGTCATCAAATCAGAAAACATTCCGTGAATTGCTATCAAATGTAGACGGGTTTTATGTTCCATTCGTTGTAGATGAACTATCAAGTAAAAAAGTTCTTGCCACAGAACTTGTTCATGGTAAAAGCATTATCTTTTTTTCTGTTTTTTCAGATTTACATATCCAAATCCTTACTGAAGATGCATTATTTTGGAGCCCTGAATATATATATTTTTCTTCTTGATACAGGAATTACTATTGATAAGGTTGCACTTCTAGATCAAGAGACACGTAGTTATGTTGGGAAAAAGTTGCTTGAGCTTACACTAAAGGAGCTATTTGTATTCAGATTCATGCAGGCATGTCTTTTCTGCATCTTTCAATTTATATATTTGAAAAGTAAATTTATATTGTGAACCTTTTCTTTTTTTCGTTTCTTATATCATCTTATAATTTATTCAACGCAGACTGATCCAAATTGGGGTAACTTTTTGTACAACGAGGATAAACGAACAATAAATCTCATTGACTTTGGTGCTGCTCGAAGTTACCCTAAGCCTTTTGTTGATGCTTACTTGAGAATGGTAAGTTGTGTTTTTTACTATTAATCCTAGGTTTTGTTATTCTGCTTTTCAGTTCAAGATTAAGATTCTTCGTAAACACAAATTTATAAAATACGGGCAGATTGCAGAAAAGAAAATACAGATTTTGGAATTTGAATATAAACTTATAATGAAGAACCTTACATCACAAATCTGACTAAATATCCAAACCAACTAAAGTCCCTAAATTAATTTATATCAAAATGTGGTGGTTTGTTTAGGGCCAAAAAACAAAACATATATCAATCCAAATTTTATTACCTTTTTATGCACTTAATCCTAAAAATAAATAGAAACTATTCTACTTAATGAGGGTTTCAAAATATGAATCAGGTTGTTGCATGTGCAAATTGTGATCGGGAAGGTGTAATCGAGATGTCACAGAGGCTTGGTTTCTTGACGGGCAAGGAACCAGAGATAATGCTGGAAGCACATGTTCAGGCGGCTTTTGTTGTAGGTTTGCCATTTGCAAAACCCGGGGGTTACGATTTCCGTGCTAATAATATAACTCAAAGCCTTTCAAACATCAGTGGAACAATGTTGAGACACAGATTAACACCACCACCTGATGAGGCGTATAGCCTTCATCGCAAGCTTGCTGGTGCGTTTTTGGCTTGCATCAAGGTTGGGGCGGTGGTACCTTGTCGGGACCTTTTGCTTCAAGTATATGAAAGTTATAAGTTTGATGATTAGAAACATTGATACAAGTTTTGATTAGGTACTATGATGGTGGTGTGTGGGTTAATAATTGCCCTTTGATGCGTATATACCAAGTCAAATCACAGGTAGTAAAGTTGATACACAAGATTCATTGTTTTGTATTGTTTTTTGAATGACCCAGTTGAGGTGGTCGACCATTTCTTCTAAATAAATCAGTGGCAAATTCGATGATACTCGATTCTAGTTCAGACTTGTAATGTTTCTTAATTTCTTATTGTGGACTCGATTTCGACGGCGCCATGCAGGTGGATGTAGAGGGGGCGTATGTCTTTTTGTTGTTGTGTGTGTTTTATACAATATCAGATGCTTGATATTCATGTGTTGTTTAGGGACTCGTCATTTGAGTAATACTTTTAATTGGACATTTCCAAAATGGGATACTAGTAAAAACTTCCCAAGTCCCTCCTTGGCTTTTCTGTTCTTAAGCATTTTGTCTAAAACAAACTTGTGTATATCCCCACATATGTCATAGTAAGTTGGTAAAACTACAATGTTACCCAATACGAAACATAACAAGCATGCTTGTTTATTTAAAAGGGTGATGATGAGTAATTGTCAAAATAGAAAATGAAGGCTATTTTTTATCTAACCAGCTCTTCTAACCATGTAGTCATCATGTACGACCCCACTAGTTGACAACGACCATGCAGTGATGGGCAAATTGTTCACCTCCTCGTGCCATGTGTAGTGGGGGAAAAAATTTAAGACCCCCTCTATAATTGGTTCACGTAATAGCTGAGTCAGCATGAGACGTTAATTCAAAATGGGGTGTAGTGGGGGAAAAAAATTAAGGCCCCCCTCATTATTATTTTATTAAAAAAAAAACTGAATATACATCACAGATCCATGTAACCCATCATCACCACCAACCTTCTTCCCTTCTTCTTCATCATCTCTCACACATCCATTATCACCACCAACCTTCTTCCCTCTTCTTCATCATCTCACACACAGAAACATTCACCATCACCACCACCACCACCATTCACCTACCTCTTCTTCTTCCTTTTCCCTCTTCTTCTTCTCTGATCGTTCGTTTGCCTCAATCAAACAAAAATATTATAAAGTTGAATAGTGAGGTGTCATGCTTTCATTGGGTTTTCAATTTGTAGTCCAGCGCTAAATTTAAAACGCCGAAACCATTTTTAGAGGTTTAGCAACACCATTACAGGGGGGCCTAATTTGTGATTAACGCTCGAATCCGCACCCCACTACGGTAGGTCTCAAAGAAACCCTCTCTTACAAGAGGATAAACGACTTGTTAATGAATTAACCAACTAAACAAAAGCAAACACATTTTTTTTACTTCAGTAATCAATGTTACGTTTTAGTGATTTACATCTAATACATAACCATGTTAAATGGAGTAATGTCAATACTCTATTATGTAAATGTACATAGTGTTTGATATATAGTGATAATTATAAGAAAATAGTTGATGATCAGTAGTCACATAACAACCTTATATAATACGTTAAAAAAGTTACAAATATTTAGACAACTCTCATAGTTATTACTTTGCAAATTAGTTCCATACTTCTTTATGGGTATGCAAACTTCGATTCCATTATTAGCATTACCTGAAAACCGAAGTCATGGGTTAATCTATTTTAATAACCAATCTTATTTCGTTTAATCAATTCGATTAATTTTCCGGTTTTGGTTTAATAACCAAAACCAAGCTTGGTCTACGTTTTTTAGGGGTGTTCAAAAAAATCCGAATCCGAAATATTAAAAAATATCTATATTATATATATAATATTATTTACATATATTTAATCCATTCCAAGTTAACCCTAACTTTAAACTAACATAATACGCCTTTCTCAAATCCAAATTATTAAAAAATATAATATCTATTGAATGTTTGTTTTAAGCAGGTTCGGTTTTAAACTTTTAGCATAAGAGGAAGTGATTTATTTTTAAGTTTCGGATTATCCGTTGACTTATCTGGATTCGGATCTCAATATTGACTATCCGAAAATTTCGGATTATCCAATTTTCGGATATCAAAAAATTGGATAATCCGACTTTGAACACCCCTACATTTTTTTTTATTATAAATGCATGAAACCTAGGTATGAATACATGAAAATGACTCAAAATACATGAAAATGAGGTATAAAAACCGTTGGTACAAAAAAATAAAAATAAAAAATAACCGATTTCAAGTTAATCAATTTTTGATTAATTCGGTTTTGAGTTCATTTTAGTTTGATTTCGTCGGATTTAAAGTTCGGTCTCGTTTCGGTTATTGCTCTTCATCTAAGAGGACATGGAGTGGGGCGGGAGACATGGGCATGGGCAGGACACCGCCCTGCAGGGGCGTGGAGGGGGGGGGGGAGCTGGGCACGTGGAAGCTTCTGATTGGCTGATTTTTTTTTACTTTAACACAGTATATTCATTTCACCCCCTTCTCCCCCCCCCCCCCCCCCCCCCCTCACACACACACACACATAGGTCCCACAAGTATCACATGGTGATTATCATCTCTTTCCGCCCCTCCACTCCGTGTAATTTAAAAGTGTGCATTTTTAGGTTATGTAGGTGGGACGTTTAGGCTAGGAACAGAGATTTTTTTATTTTATTTATTTATTTATTTTTTTGTCATATGATCTAAAAATGAAGGGAAAAGGAAGTAGAAGTTGCAGTGGTTGAACACAAAATGGAAGACGCAAGTAACGAAAGGAGGGTAATAGAAGTAATACGAAAAGAGGTCCCTGATTGGGATTCAGACGTAACGTTGAGTAGAAGATTCAAGGCATTCAGTGGGCAGAGGTCTGATTGGGAACCAACCTACCTCTTCTGGAAAGATCTTATCATCAAAATCGCTCGACATCTTCGCATCTTCATCATCCCTCCTTCTCTGGTCAGTGCTGCATTCCTAATTATATTGGTTTAATTTTTGTAATTAATTAATTATTTTTGCTTATTGCTTTATTTGTTTTTATAAAGGTTAGAACTGTCTGGTTTAACCAAGGTGGCTTGGTTCCTTTATGCATCGATCATGTTTTGGTTAGTTTTTATTTTTATTTTTTACTATGCGTTGTCTGGCGCACATTAGCGTTCATCAGTAGGATCTTTTTTATAACTAATTCCTTCGTCCAGGTTGAAATGTACAATTCCGGGGACCTTTTGTGTAGCGGTGATCTTATCGATCCTAAAACCGGCCAATTCGCTCAGTTGTTTTACAAAGTTAGACATCTGCTTCCGTTATCGAAACCTGCATTTCCTTCGGAAGATGAGTTTATTGTTACAACTCTATTACAGGTAAGCATGACCTGAATTAATGAACTCTATTGTTTTGTTTCGTCTTGTTAGTTATGATGTAGTGATGTTAGGCGGCGTTTTCTGAAATGTAGGAGAAAGCTGATGAAGTTATTAAGCTTTTATCTGAAGATCATTGGACTTCTTCATGCGTTATCACAATGCGTAAGTTTCAAGTGATTTGTGGAGGGGAAAAACAAGCGTCGGTGATGTTGAGTCATTTGTGCAAATGTGGGAAGGCGAAGTACCTCGCGATCACACGGAATGATCTTATAGAGGTACTATTTTCCAGCTATAGGTTAATTATATTTTTTATAATATCATTATTGTTAGTTTGTGTGATTACTTGTACTATTTTTGTAACAGGGTGTGAAAGTGTCTCTTTCGTCCAAAACTGTCTCTGGTGCTACAAGTTCAGATTATGATGTTCTGCACTTGACGTGGACTGCAGAGAAGCTCCAACGACAAATTGATATGATCGATCAACTTTGTAACAAGTAAGCATAGCTTGATATGGATTTAGAAAAATTAACTTATATAATGTTTCATGTTTGTGAGGGATAGTTAATCTTTTATGGATAAAATGGGTTATTATTGTTGAAAAATTGTGAATAAACTAAGTTCTTTCTTATCTCGTCTGGTCAGTTATGCTCTGTGTCAGACAACCATATAGCTGCAGATAATAATAATAATATGCACAGATGTAATAAAAACATTGATTGATATTGAATGCTCTCTATAAATCTCTAATAAGCTTTAAACACCACAACTGATGGCGGGTATTGGGTACTGGCATGTGGTTTACTCAAAAAAAAAAAAAAAAAAAAAAAAAAAAAAAAAAAAAAAACATCAAAAACAGCCTAAACCACCTGATGCGTACATTATTTTAGCGCCTCAGCCCTTAGAGGCGTATGTACAATCTGAACCCCATGAGGCGCGCCTCAGACACATTTTCTTAGCGTTTCGCCTTGAGGCGCACGCCTCACCCGTTTTTTTAAACCATGATGATAATTTAATTTTTTGATAGCTCCCTTTCATAATATCTTACAATCGTGACGGTATAGATAGTATATTGTCTGTGCCCAATCTCATTGTTTTTATTCTTCAAGATGACATGTGTTATTGGCTTATTGTGTAGGTCGAAAGCATCAGCTTTGGCTTCTTTGAAATCAGGGAACAAAGTGAGTGCACGGAGGCACGCAAGGGAACTGAAGTTGTCATCTGAACGTAGAGAAAAATGTGATGTGCTTTTAAGGCGAGTAGAGGAAGTCCTCAGAGCCATAGCAGATGCTGAAGATTCAAAAGAGGTTTGTTGAATCGTTCACTGGGTCAATTTTATATTAAGTCAAATTTGGTGTTTATAGTAAAGCGAACTTTTGTAAATCATAATGCCCACTTATTATGAAAACTGTTTCTACCACTTATATTTATAGGCAGAGCCTACCAGTTGAAAAGGGCTTTGTCGTAGAGGTGGCCACTTATAATGTGGTCGATTTTGGTTGTGTGTTATCTCAAATGAGTCAAATAAAAAGTTAAGCTAAAAAGGGAACAGGCTGAATGCGGCAAATGAGTCAAAAGTCGTTAAAAGTGATTTTTAAAAGCTTACAACCTCCTTATATTGTTTATTTAAACATTTCCGTAATTCTTTAGTGGTACAGTTTTTGTAAATATATTAACACAGTAACTATTTGTACTTGTTTTCATCAAGAATAAATGGCTTCCGAGCAACAGCTATCCTGTCGCACACATTTTGCCAGCTCTACTCATACATTACTTTTTATTGGCAGGTTTTTGAAGCTATTAAAAGCGGTACAAAAGCAATGAAGGATAAGATGATCACCATAGACGAAGTGCAACACTGTTTAGATGATCTTGATGAAACGGTCAATTCACAAAAGCAAGTGGAAAAAGTCTTAGGTACCTCCACATTCAAATTTCTATTAAGAATAACAAAATCCTCATAGTCTTAATATGTTCTTACCAACATGGGTTTGTTTGTGTGACATTTAGGGTCAGCTTCATCTTACGAAGACTTTGATGAAGATATTGAAGACGAGTTGGATAAACTCATGGAAGAAAGTAGAATATCATCAGCAGATGGTACCACAAGGGAACATGAAACCTCAGGAACAGCTGAATCGCTGAGTAATACCCTCTCAACTCTTAAGCTTGCAGATAATGATGTAACCATACAGGAACCAACAGAAATCTCAAATGTATCAAAGGTTCTTGAGCTTGCACATTCTTGATGATTATCCTCCCTTTGTGCAACTTCTGTAACATGTACTACATTTATACTTGAAAAAGAAAAGTGTGCTTCATGTAAAACGTGTGTATTGTTTAGAGCTTCAACGAGTTGTTAAGAGAGTTTAGGATTGTCTATAAAATCTGTTTGTGATTTATTTCATTTTACGAAAAAAAAAAATCTGATAAAATGAGAAACTAACGCTCTATGCCTTCTCGGGCAACATGTACCTTTAATGTGCCCAAGCGACTGTAGACGTCATCTACATGCCTAAATGCGGATAGGTGTGGATATCTTGTAGCCCTGAAAAGGTTATCATACCTCTCCGATAAATGACTAAGCCTAACGGTGGTATGATATAATAGGTCAATACTCTTGTGATCCAAACCTAGTCTACTGACGATGTGCAGCGAAAGAGAACATGTCATATCGCCTCGCCTACACTTAGGTCAAATGTACAACTGACTGGAGAGCCTAATGTTCAATACAATGGTTAACTTACTTCTAAAGACCGTTCAAGAAACTTACAAAGATAACCGCAATATTATAAAATACCTTAACAAGAACAAAAATCACAAAAAAAGTCAACTTAAACAATTTAAATACAAGAATCAAATATAATACACAATGTAAAATGTGACAACCATAACCATTTTTAAATTGACTTCACATGACATGACAGGCATAAGCACGTAAAAAGTTATGGTCATAGAAGATCATATAAACCGCAAAGAATTATACTGATATTTAGAAACTATCTATGGCGGTAGCAACCTGGTAAAATAACATAACGTGAAATTGCTAGTCGTTGGAATGGAGACGAGTTGGAAGCAATTAGGACCAGGTCTAAAGTTGGGTCTGACGATGGTAAACGTGGATCAACTTAAGCTAGAATTGAGTGGTGATTTCTTTACCATGTAATTTTAGTCCCTTGGCTTTGCTACCCTTAAGGTTAATCCCTCAAGTTTCTAATGTTCCAATTTTACTCATGTATCATATGTGATATACATTTGCTAATTTCTTCAATGGTTTTCGACTTCGTTTATGATATACATTTGAACCTATTATTTTCTTTAATGGTTTTCGTTTGCTTATTTCTTTTTTAAAGAACTAATTTATCGTTGGCCTCCTTGAGTTTCTAAAGTTTCGACATACAAATTTATGTTTTTTTACTCTTGCTATGCATGAGTCGGGTCACAAACATTATTATTGTACAACATAAATACGACTACTTTGCATTTGATTCAACCACAATACTATTGACTTAAACCTAATATGTCAAAACGTACGTTATCATATGTTTAACCATAACATAACGCTTGGGCTAATCCGTTTTACACGGGTCTAATTCCCGGCTTTTACTTGTACCCAAACATATGAACCTGTTGTTAGGTTTGGAGTCCTGTAAAATTGACACAGGAGAGCCCGGCTTAATTTGATTGGAATTGTGAGACCAAAGGAGAGATGACGGACGATGGTTATCCTCCGGCAACGAGGTTGATGAATTTTGTATCGCAGGAGCAGGTTTGTTTCTTTGTTTGTTCATCAAACAATTGAAATTGGAAACCTGAGGTGTTCAATTCCAATCTTAATCCCAAATATTATCCTTTGATTAATAATAACATAACAGTTGGACGAAGCTAAGAAAACTCGAGGACCTAGAGTTGAAGACGGAACTGCCCAAAGAGATCGCCCTCTTTTTGAGGTACATATAACAAACACACCTTAAGTGATTCCTTCTTTCGTCTTCTTTTATTATTATTATTATTATTATTATGGTTGATTTGGGTTGTTTAAATAATTTGGTACAGATTTTAAAGGAGAACAAGGACAAGAAAGATGCAGAGTTCAACGAACGCTTCAAGCATAGTATTTTCACTGCTCCCTTGTGTCATCTGCCCTTGCTATCATATATCATTTCCTTTCATTGTGATTGTACCTCTTCTTTCTTCTTACTACCCCTGCTTGTAACGTAGGTAGTATATTGGCATATCGTGTCTGCAACGACGTCTTAAGACCATAGTTGTTAAAGGCGCTAGGCACACTCAAGCGCAAAGGGTGAGCCTTGGGCCTTAGTGCAGGTGCTTAAAAAGCGAAGGCTTTTTTTAGGCCAAGTGTATGGTACAAAAAATGAAATTTTTAGGGGTTTTAAAACATATTTTAAGCTTCTTTAGCGTTAGTTTAGGTTGTTTTAGGTTGATTATAGGTTTGTTTAGGGTTAGCATAATTGTTCCAGACATGTTCAAACATGTTTAGACGACTTTTGGCCGGAATTTCCTAGGGAATTGGCATGAAAAATATGCCAGATGGCCTGAAAGCAGGGCTTTTGAAGCGAAGCGAGAAGACTGCGATGGCCTAGGCGCACACTTGAGTGAGCCTTGACAAAAATGGTTAAGACACGGACACGACTTGTAAACACGAACACGACACGATAACTTATCGTGACATTTTTTTCCAAACACGAACCTTTTTATAACATGTTAACATGATAAGACACAGAGTTGTTTATAAGCATTAACCATGAAACCGTATCCTCAAACCTGTGGATGAGAGACTAGGCGGGTCGGCGTGAAAAGGAGGATGGGCAACGGTGGATGGGGACAGTGGAGTTGAGAAGGAGGAGGAAGAGGATGACTGAGCGGCATATACCCACACCATATATAATTTTTAAATAACTTTTATTAACATGTTTTAATGGGTGCTTAACAATAACATTTTAACAGGTCTTTAACCTGTTTTAGACATGAAAATTAATAGGTCTTATCGTATCGACCTGTTTAAGACACGAAACCTGGTTTAGGTCGTGTAGATTCTTGTCGTGTTATCGTGTCTGTGTCTCAAATTGCCAGCCATTATAAGTAGTCATGTTCTTTTGTCTATAAAAGCTGAGCATGCTCACCGAATTTTGACTGTTTGCTGAATCTTAAGTTGTTCATTTCAATATATTATATTATTGCAGGACCTCCAAAAGCATTGGATGAAGATGAGACTGAGTTTCTTGATAATTTGGAGCTGGTGACTATCATCTTTTCATATTACTTGCTTCATTTGAATAGCACACATGTTTATTGAACATGTGCGAACACCATTTGTATTATCATCATTAATTTATTTTGTTGTATAGGCATATAGCTAATAAATCTAACGGGTTTTAAACCGTTGTAAAATACAAACTCAGGTCCGTTATATATAGATTTTGAAAATTCATTTGTTTGTCCAGTCAAGGAGAGAATATGAGCAGCACATAGCAGATGAGGAAACCAAACAGCTGCGGAGTTTTCAGGTCCGTTATATATATATTTCATGCAAGCATGCGTTTTGATCTGAAAAATATGAGGGCGTTGACATTGAACTTTCCTTTACAATTAAAATCTGAGAGCCTTGATATTGCTACCACCGTTCTTTTTGGACACACAAAATTCAGTATGATATTATAAAACTTGTGAAACGTTACAAAATCATTTCCTTATGTATGATGCAGGAACAGTAGCGGCACAATCTGCCATTCTATACGAGCTAAAGGAATTACCTGTGGCCCCTCCTAAGGTTCAGGTTGGATTTGAGTGTTGTATGTTCATGATCAATTCCTATCAAAGTGTTTCATTGGATAAATAGATAATCTTATACATATTTGGCTTGTAGGAGCAACAACCGTCTGGAGAAAAGAAAACACACGCCCGCCCACTAGGAGTGGTTATAAAAGTGAAGCCTCAACCGAAAAAGGCAAAGATTAGCACATCCGAAGAATGTAAACCTTCCGTTCCTATCACCAATGTTGTTACTGGTGGGCTTGTTTCATATAGCGACGAAAGCGATGATGATGATTAGATGTTTGTTTTGTAGCATTTTAATTCATCCCAAATTTACTTTGATTTTTGCTAGATAAATTTTGTACACTATTTCATAGAATGGCAAAGTTTGACTCAAATATCATCATTCCTTGGTTTTTAATTATTATAAATATAAATATAAATATAAACGTTTGCGAAAGCTTATAGATGACACATCAGTTTAATATGTCAAAAAAAAAAAAAAAAAACGTATTCAATAAACTGAGGTGGCGGTGAAGTCAGCGACTGCATCCATTTCCTGCTGCAGAAGAAGGGCATCGATGAAGTAATCCAAACTCTCTCCCTGCATCACATCACTGATGGAATGATGAGTGAAACCTATCCTGTGATCTGTAACTCGCCCTTGTGGAAAGTTGTAGGTACGTATACGTTCAGATCTATCCCCCGCTACCGATCTGATTTCATGACGAATGTTGTTAACAAATTGTACAAGATCAAATAAACTAGTCTAAATATATTAATAATACCTGCTCTGATCTGAGCTTTGATCTACTGGTATGTGCCCTGCATCTCTCCATCTCATACAATCTGCGCATAAATACTTTTAGTGCTTTAGCCTTGTTTCTAACAAACCAAAGGAAACAAAAATAAATATGCATGTTGTAGGATTGTAGTAAGTTTAATTAAATGTTTACCATATGCTGTGATCGTTCGTCTTGTATAGAAACCGTGAGGCCTGATGGAATATGTGTAATCCTAACAGCACTATTAGTAGTATTTGCATGCTGACCACCGATCCCCCAGACCTGTATGTGTCGATCCTTAAGTCCTCGTTTCTTATTGAACATCTACCTGCAAAACGACACTTAAATTTGTGTAATCACGCCTTTAAAAAGAACATGCCTTAATTTTATTTTATTTTTTTTTAACAAATTAAAAGCATAATAAAGTGGCAACTATTTCTAGTGAAGTGATCAATCACCTCATCTGCTTGGGGAAGGATAGCAACAGACACCGCACTTGTATGAACACGCCCTGATTTCTCTGTGTGACTGGAACTCGCTGCAAAAATAAAAAAATAATAAATAAATGACTGATAAAAAACCGCTTAAGAAGATTGTCTTTTACATTATTCAGTCATATTCATTAAATGGAAGGGTGAAAAAACCTGCACTCTGTGAACTCCGCTCTCGAATTTTAGTTTCCATACACATCTGCCCCGGATATTGCAGCACTCACTTCTCCTGCCAAATAAGATACACCCGTCACGCATGAGTCTTTGTTGAATGATCAAATAAAATTCCCTCGTTTGCCACGATAAAAGAAAAAGAGATGACCTTGAATCCCTTTCATATTTGAATCCGCGATTTCCACCACCTCAAATCTCCAACCCTTTTCTGCGAGTATCTCTCATACCTGGTGTGAATCAAGTATCGCAGGTCAGAAATCAAGGAAACATTTCTGATATTTCAGTGAAAAAAATCTAAATTATCACATTTTAAAGATGTCCATTGCGAACAGTGAAGCCTCTTCGCCTCCAGTCCCTGGTGCAAAATCAAAACGATTATATTTAATAAGTAAGATTTTGCATTACGTTCAAGAACACCGTAGTCATCAATGGTTGTGTTACCTGCTCGAACTTCTAAAATGCAATCTCTTACATCTGCATCATCCTTAGGCAGTAAAGACTTAAGCAGAAGATTATGCAGATTTTGTTCTTCTTTTAGGGCTTGCTCCAGTTCTTCAATGCCATGGCCTGCATGTCTTTATCTTCTTCACAATCGCCCACTAGCGATTTCAAGCTCTCAATTTCCTACAGCATCAGCATTAGATATGGATGAATGAAAATAAGCTGAAAGATGACATGAAATACCAATTGTACAAGTATTAGAATGTCTACGACGTAATATATGTGGCTCTTAATTTACTTGAAAATTCTCACACATCTGTAGAATGTCTAAAACCTAATGAAAAGCATTTGTTTTTTATTCCTCTGTTGAGATTCTTTCCAACTAAAAAACTTAAATTCAAACTCGACTTGAGTTTGGTACGGTTAGAAACTTAATTCCACAAGTCTAAATTCAATTTCAAACTATAACCAAATTGGGCCAAAAAAATACAAAATATATGAAACGGATATGCGGCTTGGTTTTGAACTACCCAAACCAAACAGAAAATAAACTCTGGTTCCGGTGAACTGTTTTCTTCTGTTTCAACCCAAATATTGAATACCCGTGATCTAGGCGGTGGATCTAACAAAAGACAACCACTATCTATAAAGTTTTTATATCCAGAAATTAAGGCTGTCATTTAACTAACTAACTAACTAACTAACTAACTAACTAACTAACTAACCTCTAGATGCATGAATCAAGGCTCACAGCCTCACACATGGATCTAACATAAGGCAACCGCAACCCACCACCTCATTGAATGTACAAAGCAGAACACATGATAAGGTTTTTGGAGCCCGTTTAGAAGGGTTAGGTTTAGTATCTATAGCCTAGGCACTACCGCACTAACACTCTAAGTATAAAATCATTCAGGATTCGCCACGACTTGATTATTAGAAAATCAAACAGTATATTGCTATGCTGTCAAAAGAGCACTAGGTGCGCACGCAGGCGCAGAAGCGCTGCCCGGAGAAGGTTAGCATTGTGCACTGAAAGGCGCTATTTCAGGCGGCCAGGCGTAAGTTCAGGATATTTTTCGGCTAAAAGTCGTCAGAAACCCTTAAATAATCCTGAAATCTACCTAAAAAAAGCCTAAAGTAGCCTTAAACATGTACATACATAACATATACTATTGACTCTATCTATCTAACACAACATGTAACATCAACTAAGCGCGTGGCCCTACCTCTGAGCCCAAGCTAGACCTATGCACTCCCTGTGCAGTTGTGCATTTGACAACATGGTATATAGAATGTTGATGTGCGCCCATAACGTATATGTACATACATAACATATACTATTGACTCTATCTATCTAACAACATGGTAACATCAACTTATAGTGATAATTATTCAAAACCTCAATGAGTTGATGACTCACTCACCTTCTCTACTTTCTCTCAACTCGCAAATAAGATCCATTTTATCGCTCAGACTTTGAATCTCCTTGTTTGCTCTTGAATACTCAGTTGTGAAGTTTCTGGCTGTCTTTATTCAACATAAAAATTAAAAACAGATAGATGACATTAACTAGTATACTAAAAACATACATGAGTCTTACCTGATTAATAATGCCTTGAAGATAAGCTTCCTGTGCTCAATAGCCGACAGTCGATGCTCCATAATCTTGATCAGATCAGCTGATGACTGAGGTTGCACTCAGCCACTTTTAACATGAAATATTATTAATAAAATATATCACCATCATCAATCCCTTCTTTGTATGTATCTATCATACAGGTTAACAATAATCATATCAACTAACACATAAAGATAACTACTCTTTCTGCTATAATTACATCTGACTAATAACTCATTTGTTAACAATAATCATATCAACTAACACATAAAGATAACTA